>JANSJP010000010.1:600000-1028793 GCA_024734325.1 Lactarius hatsudake | reverse complement strand
ACCGTCGTTCGCTGCTTTCGTCGCCCTGCTGAATGACGCACGGATTGCCGCTGGAAAACCCTCGCTCGGCTTCCTTAATCCGCTCATATATGCGTTGAACGGAGTAGGGTTTAATGACATCAAGGCTGGGAACGCGCCAGGATGTGGTACACCTGGGTTTAACGTGAGTGCTTTCTAGTTCATCCGGGTTGCGCGTACGTATGGCTCTGAACATGTGGTTAGGCGACGGAAGGGTGGGACCCTGTGACGGGTTTCGGAACACCCAATTTTGGGAAACTGAAAGAGATTGTGTTGAAATGTGGAGGAAAGGATTTCATGACCACCGTGTAAATCCCAACCACGGACAGGTTCTCAAGTGATTGAGGGTACCCAGAGAAAATTCGACTACCTGAGAAAGTAGAGTGGTATATATGTGGCGATCGGGGCGACGAACTGGAATTTTACCCCGAGTTGTACCCTCCTGCGTGAATCGCTGCGAGCTCAGCACGAGATTGGCCATCTCGTTCTCGAGCATACCGCGTTGCTCCTCGTAATCATCCAGCACCCGCGCCGGCTGGTGTCTCTCCTTGATCTCATCGAGTAGATCGAAGGACTGTAAGTACGCTACATACTTCCTTCCACGCGTTCCACGCTCCGATCATGCCGACCGTTGAGCCGCTCGGAGTCCGATCACGCCGATCGTTGAGTTCCTTTCGATGTACTTTCACTTGTCATCGTGCGTCATACCTTCAAGCGGACGACACACGCGACATATGATTGAGTAAAGAGACGTCCTCGTCACCTCGGACGGACAGACTCCTTTTTCCCGCTCCCCTTATTACTCCTATTACACTTGCGCTATCACTCTTGAGAGACTCTTCCCAAATATACGTTTGGTTATCGCCCGATTGAGCGTAGTTACAGCCAGCTTCCAAGGACCTCGTAAACTCCTCATTCAGGGCCGCCTCTCCTTTTCTCTTGTAAACAAAGAAGTGGGAGTCGAACTGGTCCGCCATAGCGGTGCGGAAGTTCGAATTGGTCGTGCCCCGAGTCGGCGACACTGTAGCAAAATAAATTGGAAAATTTTAATTGGGCGCTGGGCACCTTCGGTCACCTGACCCGGTATAGCTCCGTGTAGCCCAGCGTATCCGTTCCCGAGTTCAGTTAATTCGATCACCGACAGGTCGACACTCACGCGCCACAGCACGTTCACTTACGTCGCTCTTCACAACCCCCTAGAGCTGGCACATCTTAGACGCGTTCCCAAGTCAAGGACAGTTTACGGTCACTGGTAAATTACAGGCTCTGAATCAAACTAAAAAAAACGCGATTCTGCACGAAGGGATTGACGTGAATCACGGTACCCCCAACATGACTCGAGAGGATGAATGCGGGGGACGGCCCTTCGTCAAGGAGTTGGCAAACTTTTGAAATGCCGCTGTCAATTCGACCTAATGAAGTCGATGTCAGTTTCCGAAGGCTGAAAGGGTCCAACACTCACCGAGTCGGTAACTCTGGTGAGCGAAGAGGCGATGCCCTTAGTCAGGGAATCATGTGGTGCGCTTTTCTCTACTTCTTGCGCGATTTGCACCATCCTATGCAGTACCTTCGGCTTCTCGGGCCCAAGGGAGACGACGTGGAAAGAAAGCGGCATCCTAGCGTTCATTCCGTAAGTCACCTGTAAATGCAACCAAGGAACTACATACCCTCGGCCCACGGCTGCGCGACAAATGTCGTAGAATGGCTGATCTCTAATGCGGGTCTGACCGTCAGTCAAGAAGATAAGGAAAGGCGCTCTATGATACCAGTCAGTTTCCATGCAGCCGATGACAATTTCCACGCAGCGGAGGTCCACACCTTTCCGTGTTCCAATGTGATGTCATGATAGCCTGCGCTTTCTCAATCGCGAGTTTGTAATTATCGCTCTCATGAGCATTATACCGTAAGCAGGAAGTCAAGAGCTCATCGGGAGAGCTCGTCAAGTCGTTTTCGACACAGGTCAATGCGTCTCTATTGAAGAATACGATGCTGTATGCATCTCTTCTACGTCCCCCTGACTTTCTAACGGCAGCCTGACGTGCGGTCCAGAAGCTGTAGAGAGACGAAATTGCAGCCCCAAATCTGTTATTTACGGTGAGGGCAATGCGTGGGGTCCCAGCAGCATTAGGAAGTGGCTGTAGATCAGAACTCCCCATGGACTTGGACCTATATCACACGCGTCAGCGAATTATAATTATCTAGGAAATCATGGCAGACATACGCCTCAATAACAAAGATACTGTGACACGGACTAAGTAAGTGAATTAGAAACCCTGCGGCGAACAACTCACACATGGAAGGCTGCTTGCGGACGCCCAGGCTTCTTACAAGTGAAGTGGTGGCCGTCACTCGACACGTATCCGGGACCGGGAGGCGCGAGTCCAGTGCTCAGGGGCATGTGAAATAGGGCTAGCGTGCAGCTTGTCGGTTGTGCATTGGCCCCACCCTTCTCCGTAGTATGTTCAGTGTCTTCGGAGGTCATAGTTAATACGAGGAACAAGGGCGCGATAGACGATAATTTAATACCTGGGCACATTGCATCACTATAATACGAACATTAGATAGAGGGTTTAAGAGTTCCAAACAAGTCCACTGTCCACATACCATCCTGCGAAAATAGCCTGGTCTTTGCGAGAATACGGATCTACGGAGATGTATATGAGAAACATATTGGGTAGATCCGTATTCCATAGTCACCCTTGAAACCTGGTCATAACATAAGCGAGGTCAGATAAGACATTCACATGAGGGGCCTACCCATTCGGCGCCAGTGAAGAGCATGCGTGATCCAGTCTTTGGGTTGGTCGGGGTTTGGAGATATTCTCTGATCGATGTGTTGTGTTTCAGAATTATGGGAATCGGATCCGCGACAAATATCGACATGGGCATGTCTTCCCATCGACATGCACGCCGTATGGCACAGCATGAGGCCACCCTCGTCGTTCGAGAATTTGTGTCCTTTTAACTGGACGCCAGCATCGTCGGAACCATCGATAACCCACCGTGTTTGCGATATGGATCCGTGGGTCGTCTCGTGTTCCTGCTGAGGATGACCTACGCCTGAATCAGTGAGGTACAACTAAGCTAGAAGATTAAAAGCGAACCCGAAGGGAGCGTGCAAAAGTAGCCGCAATCCCCGCACCTGAAGCCAGTAAGAGCCCGCGAGAAGCGGAGTTCATGCGAACTCACCGAGCATCGCAAAAATGGAAGGGCTTCTTGTCTATGTTATGAACGTGAGGACCTGGATGCTTGGTCTTCCCAGCCTCGATTACTTTGGCACAAGGGAGGCGCTTGGCAACTACCATGACGAGCTGTTAGGGGGTAATAGCAGGACATCGGAAAACACACCTTGCGTATACTGACCGAACTCAGTTATCAGTGTAGTCCTACAATGAATGCAGACTCACTTTCGTATAAAGGGGGGCAACATGCTTGTCAGTAGACGTAGGGTTGATGGTCTGAGGTTTTGCTTGAATTAGGCATATACCCCCTGAACACTCTGAGCCACAAGGATGTTGATTTCTAGAAAGCTTGGCTGTAGTACGTCACAGGAAGTAGAGATAGACGCACCCGCAAAGGTGATTTTCGCGAGGATTCAGCCCATGTATGTGACCGCCAATGCACATTCGGTTGCATAATTGACAAAGAGCAGGGCACGCTTCATCCTCACATTCGTGATCTTCGTGTTCCTCGCCCCTGAACGAGGCACTTCGTGAGACATCATCTTGGGAGGGTTGCGCGACTCACATTGGGACGCGACACGTCCCGGCACATGTGAACACCTTCTTGTCTGGCAGCTTCAAACTAGCCAAACGGCACGGCTAGTAAAATGTTTGAATCGTTCAAATAGCTACCCTGAAATCGACAGACATACTTGGCTGCACATATGGACTGGAGCAGAACAAAGGTGATTGCCTTCGTGCAAGGTCGGCTGAGAAAAAATGGTGCGTCAGACTACGACATAGTTTGGTTCTATTTGAAAGTCATGTGCGGGTACCTTAACACACTTCTCTGTACAACCTCGTTTTTCTGAGTGCTCGCATGGCCACTCCGCATAGATGGTCACCAACAAGGGCATCTATTGTGAACGCGTGTAAGATTATTTGTTCAGGTAGGGCGAATTTGAAACTCGCATGTGATCTCCGGATGGCCAGCACTGATGAGTTGTGACAGGTTAGAAATGCCGATGACGAATGCGGACGAACGTACGTTTGACTGCAGGGTTGTGTGGGGAGAGCGTTTCGCTCACAGAAGGTACAGTCATGAATACATTTATGGTCCGTCAGGCAGTCGTGGCCATCTCTATGCGAACGACTGCCTCGCACACAAACCAAGTTGCAGGAATCACACCGCGACCAACAAAGTTCAACGCTGGCGCGTAGATCTATGACAGCATTGCCGAATGTTCGGCGTAACTCTTCGATACCTGCCTGAGTGCCCTCGAAACGCTGTACGTTCGACTCAAGCCAGTCCTCAACGTGAGCTACCCGCAGGTCGACGAGATGTGTTAAGTATTGCGCAAGATCGGAGTGCCACGTTGAGTCGTCGATGTGTTGCCTTTGCTCTGCCCGGTCCCACGATCCACGCATGATCGCGAGTTGACGTTCGTAGTCGGCAACTAGGGTATCTGGTCCTGGGAGAATGAAACGGGCTTTGCTATCCGTCGCTTCGATCACAGCGCCCAAATCGATGTTCTAAACATTTCAGTCTGATACTAGCACATTTTTGAATCTAGTCATACCTTTAATGGGACTGACTCGACGGCGACCTCAGAAAATCCGGTCTCAAGGGCATTAGGCAAAACTGTAAGAAGGGAATTCGCGCGGTGCATAGCCATAGTTTCTTCAACGGGGATTTTCTTCCCAAAGAGTTTGTGAAAATTAGGAACGTACGTGACATAGTTCCCCAATCGTTTGCCTATCGAGCGCATCGACGGTCAGTGATTCACTTAGGCACGTAGTTGCTTCAATCGAACCTTCAACTTGGCCATCAGCGTCTTCAGCGTTAACAAGAATTCTCCCCCGCACGATGCGATGCGGTGATGGTCGAGAGCCTTTTTAACCCTACCAAAAAGCTTGTAGAATTCCTTCGACCCGATCACAGGCCACGGGATAATGCTCAACTTCCCCGCATGAAGACGGGTGATGAAGTTAGAATCTTGATTATCCTCGACTATCTTCTGGAACTTGAGGGAAAATCTTAAGGCTTCATTAGTGAGAGGAGGACTACGTTTGCGTTGAGACTTACTCTCTCGTCACTTCGGCCTCGTCTGAATCAATGACGTCCTGGCGAGGTATGGAAGATAAGAGTATGATATCACTTTGACGGAATTCACCTACTTTGATGATGACCAGAAGCGTGGACTGGAAAACGACGGATTGGCCGCCGGATCCAAATGGACGCGCTTGACTGAAAGGACTGGAACAGGCCAGTAATATCTCTATTCATGGCGAAGTTATTCCGAAATAGACCTACCCGCGGCGTACTCTCAGTACGATAACGAGGATCACGGGTCAGATGTTCACGTACAAGATTCGATAATGGCAGTGTTGAAAAAGAACAAGAAGGGTATCCTCTTGCGCCGAACGTTCCAAGCTATGTACACCTATTGTTTGACGTAATTCAGATTGCGTCGATCAACGGGCGATAGCTGGTATCGAGCCCACCTTCGAAATCCAGTGCCACTATAAGCGCGTCGTCGGTAGGAGAAACGGACAACCAGACTCCCTCTAACCAAGGTCTATTATTGTCTCAATCACAAACTCTCCAAAGACCAACCTGTTGTACGCATCGCACTCCCCGCAAACGAAGTGTCTACCAGATGATTTAGGGTAAAGCTTTTTCCCACCGATTGTTCGCCCATTGAGGATACAACTTTTACTGGCTGGGATTTGAGCAAAGAGGGTCAGGATCATCAATAGAACCACGACTTGGGAAACGCACTTTCGAGGCCCAATACGACTGAAAAATAGACTCATACCATCCAATCGAACAAGCTGTCCACGATTCTATCGACTTCGGCTCCAAGTAACGAGATCTCCAGCCGTGCCGACAGGACGCCATCCTTGAGTGGGACAAATCTGTTCTCGTGTGTGATCGCAATATGGATGGGAATCAGACAGAGCAAGTCCACCAGCCATTCGCCGGCTCGAAAAAGGGAGATGGCCCATTTCGGACTGGACAGGAAAGTCGCCTGCAAAAGAAGCGAAGGTCCGTGCGGAGACAGCGATGTGCTTGAGTACATCACCCGTCGGTTTACGTGAGGGTCTTCGTGAAACCGCGAACCATTTCGGAAAAGTAAAAAGCAAATGGGTACTGGTCGTCATCGGTGATGAACGTCAGCGTCCTCCGCTGTCGTTGACTCGAAGACGTTATTGTATGCCGCTTCACTGCTGCTACCACAGGGAAACGTGTCCAGATGTCTGAGTGGCAGTCAATCAAACAGTTGTTAGCCGTCTCTCTGCCACGGCTCGTAGGTGTCTTTGACGCTCCTCTTGGAATGTGAACTCAGTTGCCTTGCACGTGATATCAAGGACGACAGATCGACAAGTCTGTGTGGTTACGTCGAGACCGATGAGATGGATGTTATTCCGATTCACGATCGACGTGAGAAGCACCTCGTCGAGGTTGACAGGGAAATCAGGAAGTGTGATAGGAATTCCGTCCGTGGAAGCGAATGTCGTCCAATGGTACCGCCGTCATGGTGAATACGCCCATCATTTTCTTGAACAACGAGCGCGCATGACCCATCAGGGGAAGAGTAGATCGCGCGTGGAACCTGCGGTAGCTTCAGAGATGCAGGTCTACGACACTGCGTTAGTCAAATCACAGAGCAATGTGAAGTGTCGCATATACTTAGGCTGTAGCATTGTCAGGGAGAAAATCCTCGGCTTGAGCACTGGAATCCAGGAATAGGATCTCTTCGCGACCATGAACGAAGCACGCGTGAATAATGGTCTCTCCATTGTTGTAGAACGGACGAAGGTCAATTGCGGATCCCATCCCTCGCAAGGTCCCGCGCTCAGCATCGACGTAAAGATGTGGAGCTGCACCTGTCGACGTCTGTTACACGAAAATGAAGGAGACGGTCAGGAAGATACACGTACCCTAGCGGATGAATAGCCGGCTAGCATGTGCTTCGATTCGTCAAGGGCAAGAAGACAGGTTTCGCCAATCTTGTCCTTGTGGAAAAGCATTGCCAACGATCGCTTTTGTATGGCGGCTACGATACGACTTAGGCTCTCAATATATTACTATATTCCCCTGAGCATCGACGAGGCCCAAGAGAATCCGACCTCCCTCAAGAAGATGAGCATATCTAAGTAGCAAGGGTAAATGCGGGTAAACGAGATTTGCAAAGTCCATACTTTACGAATATCGATGGGGAGACATGGAACGAATGAGTAAGTCGATCTTCGATGACTGGTGTCGGTACGTAGGATGGGTCCAGTTGCACTTTATGTTCTCGTCTGCGCGCAGCTGCAAGAGATAGATACGATATTCCGTCTCGTCATCTCGTAGATATTCTTGACGGCCACTGATGTAATAAGTATCTACTCAGGTATTGAGACACGCCTAGATCGGAGAGTACTTCAACGCACCCTGGGAGAAGGTCGATTTCCTGACTTCGAAGTGGTCGAGATAGACAGTTGTGCGCCTGCCCCACGTTAGGTTGTTAGCCAGATTTGGACACCATAGCAGACGTACGGTGTAGTGGGCTGTATGGACAAATCCTTGACTTGTTGGAAAAACTTGGTCCACAAGTCATGTACAGCTCGAGCCTCCTCGATGCCCACCTCTCGTTGAATTTGCTCGTAACATTCCAATGTTGCGCTACGAGCTCCTGATCAATTCGGGACACCAAAGCTTCTACCCGCTCGGTGAAGAGAGCATAAGCAGTATCTTCAACGTCAACGGCAGCATCACGTAGATAATCGTCGATGGGAATAGTCCGAAGTTCCGACAGGAATTGAGAATCAGATACCGACGATGCACGGGTCTTGGCATTTTCCCACAATCCCTCTTCTCGAGAGAACCTGAAAAGACCTCGTAGCCGAGAAAAGTTGCCCTTGTCGTCCTTTTCAAACGTGTCGAGAATTGCCAAAGCGCTATTCTCGTCCTGCTGACTAAGGATGGCATCAGCCACGGACCGGGTCAAGTCCGCACTTAGACTTTTCGCATTTTGCAAGTCCGAATTCAAGAGCTGAAAGAACATCATACGCTTCTTCTTGAACTGAAATTCTGAGCCCTTCAGGCATTGCCCGAAGTCGGCCTCGCGTATATTACCCAAAAACATCTGCTCCATTCGTGGATAAAGGAGAAAGAGGTTGCGGAGCGAATCTACGGTGTATGTTATAACCATCTGTTGAGGGATAGGAAACATTCTTACTTTCCGCGTTGTTCGAGTCACCATTCGGTTCGGCAGATTTCGATTCAGGATAAAACCTCTCACGTCGAAGTGACCTTATCATCGGTTATGAGGGATAGTACTCCGAGGGTGGTCAAAGCTCACGGAAATGTCTCTAACAACTTGCCGACGACAGCTCTCCGCAGTGTGATCTGTATGCTGTCGAAGTCTTGTTCGATTTTCGTAAGCATCTCCTCTTTCCGCTGGGAAATGATCTGTTGGGATCGACGCTCTATCTCGTCATTGTTTCTCTCCCAAGCTTCGCACTCCTTCGGGAATTGAGTCTTCAGGCCCAACGCCACATTCAAGGACTTCAGGGACGCTTTATCAAATTCCTCGGAAAGATATATCCCAACTTTTCCCCTGATAAGGCAAGTCCATTGAGAAGTCGACCCGAAAGGCAACAAAACTTACAAACGAAGCCTGATCTGGTCAGCAGTCTGATGATCGTGAGCAAATGGCTCAACGATCGTCCTCGCTGGAAAGAATGTGGTTGTCATGAAACCTTGCACCTTCTCCCCATGAAGAAGCGCTGGACGGAAGGCACTTGAGTTGGCGTCAACATCCGGTCGCGGAACTTGACTAACAAAGGGAGAGGACATCTTGTGACGAACAGGGACCGGTGTTACTGTAGGAGAAGAGTGTCATCGTAAGGTCGGCGTACCATAAATCCCTCTTGAACGACGACATTCTCTTCTTGGTCCTTCGCTTTCGCCACCTCGAATTGATAGAACCGGTTTGAGTCAGCTTTCTCCGAGTCAGTAAATGCGTCGTCACTGTCGTCGTCGCCATCCCCCCGTCGGCTCCGTCGTCGTCCCGGCTCCATACAATTGCACTTGAATGTTCACTCGAAAGCAAACAAATTAATTGATCGCACAGTTTGCTCAGGTATCTATGTAGATCCGGTCGATTAGGAATAGGAAACGGTAGTAGAGTTGACTGTACCGCATGAATGTTATCCTGTTACGCTGGATGTGCGAAGCCGCACGGTCGTCCCAAGTGGTATCTTCCGGCCAGTAGACGACATAGGCTTGCTCTTCGGAGGTAGACAAGAATGAGCGCACAATATATAATCCAGATCTTAGAACCGGCTCAGAGCTCCCGCCCGCCAGTCCATTCCGTAGCAAGAGGAATTTCTGCACGCTGTCGATGACGTTAGCCCACCCAAATACCAAAATCGATAAAAAGCGACGTACGTGCTGTCATCTACAGCCTTGATCTCCCTGAGAAACCTCACGATCTCTTCTTTCGAACCATATAATCCGAACGGCTTGAGAACAACGTTATCCAGTAGTTTGAAGTCGACTTCTGTGATGGAAGAATAAGCACCTGGGGAGAGTGTGTTGATGAATTCTTGAAGAGACTGTGAGCGATGACAATCTTATCGACTAAAATGTTATGAGCATAGGTATAACTAGTAAACAAACGGAATTACCGAGGCCACTGCTGCCTTGCTCTGTGATTAAATCGAGAAGGGGATACATCCCTTTCACTGAGAGTAATAGATCCTCCTTAAGCTGAGCTGAATTTGTGGACTCCACTTCGCTGAGACTATGAAACTTGGGAGTCTGGGGTTGGTAGCGCCCCGCTGTCGCAAATGTAACAAATAAATCTCCCATACGAGCAGCGCACTGTCGAGTTATCTTACCATGTGTGTTGGACATAATGGATTCAGGTTCCTTCTTTTGACGAGGGTGTTTGTGGATACTACAGTTCGGTGTAGCAATGATAGTGTTGTCGTGGGAGGTGAACGTTGAAACTGGTGAAACGTGACGCGTGCGTCAATGATATCGCCCAGAATTGAGGGTGGTGACATAATTTTCTAGGCACTTGATTTGAAAAACGCGGTGATTCCTTCCTGATTCGATGTTCTGCGTCTCGTTACGTAACGCGTAACAACGCCCGTCGCCCACGTAGTTGGATATAAAAGGAAGTTAGGTGTGGGAAGAAACTCGTGCACGGTCTTACGTACAACACCCCCGTTTCTGCCTCATCATTCTGAGTCTTAGTAGATGGAGAGCCAGCGGCGTGTCCTACATCGCTTTCTGGTGGTGAGCTAAGCGTTTCTGACGACGGAAGATAATGAAATGATGGTTTCCTCCTTTTCGGACGAAATCTGGTTTTATTGTGCAGAAAGGGACAACTGGGTCGGTGGGCAGTGAGAGGTCGTCCTGCGCTCCCTGAGCGGAACGCACCTGCGGAGATGCGGGCGGTCCATAGGTGCGGTGATATGTCGCACGGATTCTGTGCCAGTGCGGGAATCACCTTCGTGTTTTCGTCAAGATGAGATCCTTCCCCTGGTCAGACCAAAGCATCGATGTTGCCGCCCTCATTCATAGCCAGAGAATGAGACCAGACTTACGCGTTAGTACCGTGAGGTCATTGTCGGTAGTTCCGAGGTACATGTGGCGGAAGGGTATTATCAGACAACGTACACAAACGTAAATATCAACACTGAGTAGCGGTAAATCTGACAAGACAGCATAACTGAAAACACCGGAATATTTCTGGAGACATGTGAGTGCCGACGTCATACGCGCGTTGGATACTCACAGAAGATGCCCGATCAAGCGCCGTAATGAACGAAATTTACCCATCTCTCCAGAGTGATTCCTTCTTTTCTCCTCAGCTTCCGTGCAGCGTCCCGTAGTGCTCGTGCAGATCGCTCATAGTGCGGTACGCCCTGCTCTCTGCCAGAAAATATCGACTTGTAGAAATTCTCAGCCAGGTCCCGACCATCCGTATCAGCCATCGCCCACATTGTCCCGACGACGCTTCGGAATCCACAATATTGCATCGCCGCAGTAAGATGTAGTCCCTCGTCGGCGATGCTCTCTTCCGTGATCTCCGCAGCGTGACAACAAGAAAGGAAGGCGAATTCGGCGTTCGGAAGACGAGATCGTACGATCTCTAGTAGAGTGAGACGCTCCCCTCCGTGAAGTTGGAACGAAGCATCGAATGGCTTGCCTCTCTCCAGATTTCCGTGACACGCAAAATGGGCAAACCGGTGATCTCGGAGGCCCTCGATGACGGAACTAGATGTGGCCGACTTTGAGATAAGAGTGGTGATCGGGACATTGAGATTTTGCATGACCTGAATCTCTCCCCACACGCCCGGGAGAGACCCATCTGGTTGGGCAACAAGGAGTAACGAAGGCTGTTCCAGCACCTGCGCACTCGGATTGCGGGACTCGATGAGAGCGGAAAGTGATGGTGTATACGAAGGGATGTAGAGATCGGAGAAATACCGCTTGGAAGGCTTGGAAGGCCTGGACATATCTTCGGAAGGGATTGGACCCATCGCGTGGAGGGGAAGATAACAGAAAACTGAGGTGGGGCACCACCAGATTCGGGACTGCTCAGGTACGCCTAATACTCGAAGCTTTTTAATGACCGGCTGGCCAACGAGATCGTATAGGTCCCACGCGTAGAGCATGCTGGTATTTGGCGGAATCGAGGCCTTCCTTCCGCGCCTCGATTAGGCTATCACGCAACTTGTTTGCGCGATCGTAGAAATCATCGGGGGTAGGGATGGCGCAGAGAAGAGAATTGTGGTTGATAATCAAGATATCAGAGCGCCATTTGGAATGATTGATGATAATGACAGCGCCATGGGAGGCGGCGGAGTTGAGAGTAGCGAATGACACTGTTTTCAAGAGTCTTTCCGACCCTGGACAGCCTTTGATCTGTGAAATTAGCGCATCCCGTTCCTCCACTAGTTTTTGATGTGCCACTACTAGACGACCAAAGGGGTCCATTCCATCGCCACCTTGATCTACACCGTCTTTCGTGTCTAATTTACCACTCGGTGGGATGGACATGGTTAGGTTCTCGAGCTCTTGATTAATCTCGGCGAATCTCTTTTCCAAGGGTGAAGCCGAGTGGTCCCCGGCAAAGTTGGCAATCGGAGTACGCAGGCTACGCATCTCAGACCAAAGCAATGCTCTCCCTTGCTCCAGTGTCTCAACGGCTTCCTCAAATCGACCCAAGTCGATCAGATAGGATGCATACTCGAGTGGCATCGTATGACGATCCTCACCCATCGCGACGAGACGAGAGTGCTGAATCTGTAACGTCGGAGAGAAGGACAATGACCTGTGCAACAATACCATTGCACTATCGTACGCAGTTAGGACAGAAGGGTGTGCAATACATCGCACGAGGAGTGCCCAAGAGCATGACAGTCTGAATCGGTCAGGTGCCCGCGCATATTGATTATTGATAGCCAGTGGTAATAGTCGGATGGCTTCGTTAGGTCCTCTCTTCGAACAAGAAGCCTCGAGCGGGTCATTAGAGACGACACGAGATTCCGGATTGTGTGAAAGTGGATGTGCTGTGCGCTTTTCAACTTGAGAATGTCATGGCCAATGTTGATTGACTCGTCCAGGTAGCTGATCTTCTGAGTATGGTTGAACGCGAGGACGAGGGTGTTACGTAGGGAAGCAAGGGGATTGGGTCTCCATAGGTCACTGGAATGAGTCGCGTCGAGCAACAACCGGCTATACTTGATGGACTCTTCAATATCCGATACATCGTTGGTACGTAAAAACCTGGTTTGGTACCAATCTGCGAGTTCAGTGAGGCGACGTTTATGGTCTAACGTCCCCGGAGGTGTGTTGGAGAGTAGTTCTTCGAGATGCAGAATTTTCTGTTGTATTGCCGTCGTTGGATTAGCCTCCCGAACGGAGGCTGATTCAATAAAAAACTCCCCGGATTTTTCTAGGCTTCGAGAGGACGACAGGTCAACAACTTGTGAAATATAGGAGTTCGCTTTTTCAAGGTTCTCAGCAAGACCATAATGTCTGAAGCGCTGTTCGACCTGCACCGCCAAGATGTCGGCGTTTTGAATACGGAGTTCTTCGTCAAAAGCAGATGAATTTTGTGAGGCACGGAGACGAGCGAGTGCCAGTTCGGAATATTCTGGGTTCTCAAAGAACTCAGACCTGGCATATGCGAGCGTAACGAAACATGCTTGAACCCGAGTCCGAATTGAGTCCGGACACTCTCCAGGGTGATCGGGACCGACGATCCTTTCCAAAATGGCAGTTGCTTCTGTTGCAGCGCAGCAGGTTAATGGGGTCGATTACTGGCAAACTGGCACACCAAACGTAGCGTAAACGAATTGTATTAGATAGAATAATAAACTTGCTTACCTGGCACACCAAACGTAGCGTAAACGAATGGGGCACCAGGTGTATACTACGCGTCTTTAAGTACATGATCGTAAAGAAGCTAACTACACATGAAACAGCGGAAGCCCGCAGTCCGTTAGAATCGAGTGTGAACGGATAGCTCAGCTAAGTAGAGCTCCGTGGTTGTCCTGATCATAACTAATAGTGATCGCGTTACGAGCCTACGCTCGTATCTCATCTCTTCCGATCACGCATGTCCGACGCCGAGACAACTCGCACGTGGACGACAGTTCAACATCTCCCCCTGATCAGACGATCCACGACCGTCCTAGGAAGACTCATACGCCAACATTGGCGAATCATCCGCGTCTAGCCAAGCCCATCAAGAACTCCGTGGAATCCAAACTTCCACAGGCGGTAACTCGAACCCGAGTCCCCTGTCCAGCAACATGAGACCTCGTAAGTGCTCCACTTAAATTATTTCCCGAGCACGCCGTTGAGAGCAGACTGCACAACCCTCTTGTGCCAGTCCTCCAGCGCGGCCGACGCTGGTAGCCAATGCAGCGACTCAACGCACGCGACAAATACGAGAAGGTTTCATCAACTTATCCAGGATATGCATGTATCCCATGCCACCTTTGCACGGTGCGTCCTTCTTTCTCTTAAATTAAAGATCCATTCTGACTTAACGGATCTGCGACCAGGCGGGAGTCCCACCGACTCGCGGATTTCGATCTCGACCAACGCGGCACATGGCGCGGCCATCTCACTTTCACCCACAGGTCTTCCGCCACTCTCCATCTCCGCAGAAACGCACACGCGTCCCGCATGACTGGCGACAACTTCGCCTACACGAGCAACCCCAGCGACTCCGCGTGACCGAGCCGTCGCTCACCGTACGCCGCATCAACCGCGCCGACATAACGCGGGCTGAGTATACGGGCAAGGGGCACGACTCGAACGCCGAGACACACCCGCCGTCTCGCGCAGCAGCCATGCACGCTGTATCCGATCGGCGCACCTTTCCGGCAGGTCAGGCGACTACGACGGATTTCAGACTACGATGCACGGCATACTACGACGTCGCGGCGGTGTGCGGAGCGCGGCAACCAGTCGCTCAGGTGTAGAGGGGAGAGGAGTTGAGGTGGTAAGGGGGTGATAATCCCGGTCGCCCAGACGGTCGATCAGAGTCGATCCGACTTAGCTTGTAGTAAGGACGCAATATATTTATTTCATTCACTTCACCGTCCGAGCAGGAAACCAATGAAGGAATGTGTGCAGTTAACACAGGTGACGCCGCGGCTGCCGGGTTAGGCGCAGCGCGTGCTGGACTCTGAATAATGGGGGCTTGCGCGCGGAAAGGCGCAGGAGACGCGGGTGCAGGGCGTGGCTCGACACCCCGCAGGAACTGAATATAATCCTCCCGTCGACGTTTACATCCCAGAACGATCTCAGAGAGTGGGTATGTGTGTCCCACAGCCGGTAGCCCAAAACTTCCGGCTCATACCCAACGAGCGCTGCCTCAAACGGCATTCGCATCCACCTGCGACGCTCGCCGACGGTGCACTATGGCACCCAATAGATAAATGTTAAGCTCTTCAATTATTTAGAGTAATACATGGACGTTCGCCTCCTTGTTCGAATCGGAGTCGCTGTCCGTATTGCTGTCTGCATTACTACTCTCCTCCTCCTCTTTTTTGGCCTCATCCTTTTTCTTCTTGCGGCAATCGCGCTGGTGATGCCCTTTTTTGTTACAATACTGGCATGTCAAAGTTTCCTTTTTCTTGCCAGCGCGCGCCGCGTTGAGGGAAGCCGAGGGACCACTTTTCCGACCCTCCTCGTTGAGGATGCGAGCTTGAATCTCGCTGTACTTGAGGGCGGAAACGGGACCTGTAGCGAGTAGAGTCGAAGCCAGTACCTCATATGATTCGGGTAGGGCATTAAGGAGAATAAGACAGAATTGCTCGTCGGAAACGCCCATGTTTGCGTTCGAGAGCTTAACGCGAGCTTCATTCAGCTTCGCTAATTGTGGGGCAAGGGGAGAACCCTCGTCTAGTTTGACCTGCGTGAGCTCGATCCAAAGATTGTACAGGGCAACGCTGCCAACGCCGCCGTAGGTGTCTCGAAGTCGGTCGAACTTCTTCTTGAAGGAAGGGAAGTCTGCGTCTGACTCGACAGTCGAATACACGTCTGCCTCACAATAGAGGCGCAGATACGCCATGGACCTCTTCTGAATAAGGCCCCAGTCGTCTGCGTCCACTCCATTGGGGCAAGTGTCGTGTGAGAGAATGCAGTCGACGTCGTTAAAGCTTAGAAGAGCGCTCATAATTCCACTCCAAGCATTCCAGTTCTGACCTGAGAAATGTTCGAGACGAGTGCCCGGAGGCACGATAAAGTGACTTGTGGCTGCAGTTTTGATACGCGTGGCAGACACGCCAGCTGGAGTCTTGGACGAGCCACCTCCACCGGACGCACCGGGGCCAGAGCCACCGGAACCAGCGGGAGGCGCAGGGGGCGCAGTACCACCTCCAGAGGGAGGCGCAGAACCTCCACCTCTAGACCCACCAGAGCCAGAGGGAGGTGCAGGGGGCACAGGACGCCCCGAAGAAGGAGTGCCAGATGATGCCATTGATATTTATGCAAGGGATGGTTTCTGTCGCTGAGGAGCAATCAGCGACTGAAAGTTGTCGAAGCCAAGGTCACATGACCTCTCCAGCCCGTGTAACTGTAACGGCCAGAACGCTTCCGCGTCCTGCCTCCATGTGTGCGGCTTCTACAAATACTAGTAATACGACTACTATCCCACTGGAGTGCGTGAACACATTTGCTGGGCAACACCACTATGCGACAAGACGCACAGGACGCACTTGGCAAGACGACACGTTCAGAGGCATCCAGGGGATCCGCGCCAGGGAGGAGCCGCCCACAGCAGATTCCACGGATACGGGGGTCTGAATACCCGCCATCCATGCTGTTTGGGGGAGTCCCGGGTTAACGCCTAGGGCGCACGGATAGGGAACGCTATGGCTTAGCGTGCCTACAGGGAGTGACCCCGCCGGCAGTGGCCTCGCCCCCAGCGTCCCGTGTAAGTACTACTAAAATAAACTAGCGCGGCGCAGTTGTAACAGAGGCAAGAGCTTCGGTGGATTGACTACCGCCCGGCCTTGACACCCCAAAACCGCTCCCGACTTAACGGGCAGCAACGGCCAACCGTTCACCGGGCCTATAGCCAGACCGAGCTCCCCCGGTCCCGCCTAACAATCATGGCCAGTAAGGCCGCATCGGGACGAAAACCCGGAATCATAGAAGCGAATACTAATGCGCACAGAGATGGAGGGGTCTCCCCGTGCGTCTCCCCACGCCTGGGGTCCGTAACGCGGGTCGAGCAAGGCGTGTTAGGCCCCAGCACAGGCCTCGAGTGACTTGCGTCCCAACGCGCAGAGGTGCACCCGAGTCGGAGGTAGCATAAGAGGGTGAACTCACAGTGTGAAGAACAGCGAGTAGGACTTTGACTTTTAGACAACGGGTGGCACAGGGCCCATAACCTGTTGCAGCGCAGCAGGTTAATGGGGTCGATTACTGGCAAACTGGCACACCAAACGTAGCGTAAACGAATTGTATTAGATAGAATAATAACTTGCTTACCTGGCACACCAAACGTAGCGTAAACGAATGGGGCACCAGGTGTATACTACGCGTCTTTAAGTACATGATCGTAAAGAAGCTAACTACACATGAAACAGCGGAAGCCCGCAGTCCGTTAGAATCGAGTGTGAACGGATAGCTCAGCTAAGTAGAGCTCCGTGGTTGTCCTGATCATAACTAATAGTGATCGCGTTACGAGCCTACGCTCGTATCTCATCTCTTCCGATCACGCATGTCCGACGCCGAGACAACTCGCACGTGGACGACAGTTCAACAGCTTCCTCATAGTCACCAAGTGAGTGTGTTTCGAGGAAACGGGTGGTGAGTACGTCTCCAAGCGCGAACCATACATCGTGCGAGCCCAATGGCAACACTTTCAGGGCATCCCGTATACATTCAACGACTTCGTTTAGCGGCTCGACTGAAAGTCCTCGATGGAATTCGATGTTAACAACCCTATTCAAGGAGATGAATGCGGTTTCGAGGGCATCTGACGATACGTCTGAGGCGAGGAGTTCGCGGCAGAGGGTCACCATCTCTTCGATATTCCGTGTCCCATTACCCGTTCCTGATTTGACCTGAGCAGCCAATGCCCAGATAATCATTGTCGTAACGTCGTTGCTAGAAACTCTGAAGGAGTCGCAGGACGGTCTTCGGAGGTACCGGAGATAGTCGATGGAATACTTGACACCATCGGGCTGATTGAACTTGTCGGAACGATGGAAAAGAGCTGACGTAAGTTCAAAGAGAACTTCAACCGTATTGCGACCAACTTTGGCATCCAAGATAGGTGGGAGGAAGATTGCCTCAGTGTAGTGCACAATGCACTTGTCGAGGTCATCTTTCTGACGCGACAACTTATAGCGTGCGAATCGCGCCTTGGCGAGGTTGTGAACGCAGGTGACGCGCTTAAAATGAGACCGAGGGAACTGTGAGAGGGTGTTCTGAAGGGAAGTAATGCGAGCGTCGATATCCGCGATCGAGACTGAGGGAAGCTTTTAGTCACCAACAGCAGAACTCAGATATTTGCCTACATTTAGGAGCCATGGTTCAGTGCATGAAGAACAGTCAGTAAGACTGTGAGCCCAGTGATTGAAAGGAAGAAAGACTGGAGGGGACACGAAAAGCCTCTGAGTCACTTTGTAACACGAGGCTGCGTACATTTCGTTCTATAGAAAGGCGGTACAGTACTAGGCTAGACCAAGGGTTAGATGCTCGTGCGCTGACTGGCATTCAGGCCTTCTACAAAATCGGCAATGTCGGATCCAAAAGGCTTTGAGAAAATATGACACTGATTACAGTACTAGCCTGCCCAATACATGTATCATAGATCTGAATATATCCGGGCTCTGGTCTGTGCTGAAAAGAGATCTCTGGTGCAAGCTCTGGTGTGCAAATAATAGAGGGAAAAGGGAAAGAGAAGATGATAATGATGATAACGAACAACTTTCTGAGGCGTCTTATATACGGGTTATGAAGGTACTTGCAATGTGAGTACTGTGAGTGACTAGTGAGTGAGATGAATAAGTGACGTAGTGAGCTTGCAGGTTCGCGCACTGGCAATGTCGTCACGGTGCCAGATGACATGGTACTACTGAGCGGTTCCGTTAGATCGCTGCACTCATCCGCGGCTTGTACTGTAATTTGATCACCGACACGCCGCGGTCTACCGTGGCCCGGGATACTCCGAGTCAACATTTCCCACCACAGCACGATTAGTCGCGTCCCCCTAGAGCCTGCACATCTAAGATACATTCCATAGTGGTCAGGGACGGTTTATTGTATCACTGTCACCGTGAAATACAGGCTCTGAGTCAAACTACAAATTGCGATTCTGCACGAAGAGGCGGACGTGGAACACAGTAATCCCTTCGACATGACTTAAGAGGACGAATGCAGGGGACGGGCCTTCGTCAAGGAGTTAGCAAACCCTTGGAATGTCGCTGTCAATTTGACCTAACGAAGTCGATGTCAGTTTCCGAAGGCCTAAAGGGTTTAACACTCACCGAGTCGACGGCCCTGGTGAGAGAAGAGGTGATACACTTGGTCAGGGAAGTATGTGGTATGCTTTTCTCTACTTCTTGCGCAATTAGCACCATCTTATGCATCACTTGAGGGCGATGTTCGGGCCCAAAGGAAACGGCGTGGAAAGAAAGAGGCATCCTAGGGTTCACGCCGTAAGCCACCTGTGAATGCGACCTAAAAACTACAAACCCTCGCCCCACGGCTGCGCGACAGATATCGTAGACTGGCTTAACTCCGATACGGGTCTGGCCGTCAGTCAAGAAGATAAGGACAGGCGCTCTATGATGTCATGTAGCCTATGTCAATTTCCATGCAGCGGAGGTCCATACCTTTCCGTACTCCAATGTGACATCATGATAGCCTGTGCTTTCTCGATCGCGAGGGTGTAGTCATCGTTTTCACGAGCCTTATACCGCAAGCAGGAAGTCAAGAGCTCATCGGGAGAGCTCATCAAGTCGTTTTCGACACAGGTCAACGCGTCGTTATTGAAGAACACGACGCTGTATGCGTCTCTTCTATGTCCCCCTAGCTGTGTGTTTTGGATAGTGGCAACCTGACGTGCGGTCCAGAAGCTGTAGAGAGACGAAATTACAGCCCCAAATCTGTTATTTAGGGTGAGAATTATCCGTGGGGTTCCAGCAGCGTTAGGAAGTGGCTGTATATCAGCACGCCCCATGGATTTGGACCTATATCACACGCTTTAGCGAATTATCTAGGAAATTATGGCAGACATACGCCTTAATAACAAAGATTCTGTGACACGATCTAAGCAAGCCAACTAGAAACTCTGTAGAGAACAACTCACACATGGAAGGCTGCTTGCGGACTTCCAGGCTTCTTGCAAGTAAAGTGATGGCCGTCATTCGACACGTATCCGGGACCGCGATGCGCAGTTGCAGTGCTCAGGGGCATGTGAAATAGGGATTGCGTGCAGCCTGACGGTTGTGCATTGGTTCCACCCTTCTCCTTAGTATGTTCAGTGCCTTCGGGGGTTATGGTTAACGAGGGGGAAAATGGGCGACAGAAGATAATTTATTACCTGGGCACATTGCGTCGCTATTGCACGAACATTAACCAGAACATTTCAAAAGTTCCAAATAAGTCCATTGTCCACATACCACTCTGCGAAATCTGCCTGGTCTTTACGAGAATACGGATCTGCGGGAATATAGATGAGAAATATATTGGGTGGGATCTGTAGTTACTGTACCTTTGAAACCTGGTAATAACTTGAGTGAGGTCAGATAAAACGTTCACGTGATGAGCCTACCCATTCGGCGCCAGTGAAGAGCATGCGTAATCCAGTCTTTGGGTTCATCGGGGTTTGGAGATATTCTCTGATCGATGTGTTGTGTTTCAGAATTATGGGAATCGGATCCGCGACAAATGTCGACATGGACATGCCTCCCTATGGACATGCACGCCGTATGGCACAGCATGAGGCCACCCTCGTCGTTCGAGAACCTGTGTCCCATTAACTCGACGCCAGTATCGTCGGAACCATCGATAATCCATCTTGTTTGCGACATGGATCCGTGGCTCGTCTCGTGTTCCTTCTGAGGATGACCTGGGGCCAGATCAGTGGGCCACGACTAAGCCAGAAGATTAGAAGCGAACCCGAAGGAAGTGTGCAAAAGTAGCCGCAATCCCCACACCTGGAGCCAGTAAGGGCCCGCGAGAAGGAGAGTTCGTCCGAACTCACTGAGCATCACAATGGTGGAAGGGTTTGAACTTCTTGTCGTCGCTATGAAGATGGGGACCTGGGTGCTTGGTCTCCCCGCGCTCGATTAGTTTTGCACAAGGGAGGCGCTTAGCAACTACCATGACGTGCTGTTAGGGGGTAATAGCAGGTTATCGAGAGGCACACCTTGCGTATACTGGACGAGCTCAGTAATCAGGGTGATCCTTCAATGAATGCAGACTCACTTTCGTATAAAGAGGGGCAACACGCTTGCCAGTAGACGTAGGTTTGATGGTCTGAGGTTTCGTTTGAATTAGGCATATACCCCCTGAGCACTCTGAGCCGCAAGGATGTTGATTTCTAGAAAGCTTGGCTGTAGTATGTCACGGGAGGTAAAGATAGACGCACTCGCAAAGGTGATTTTCTCCAGGATTCAACCCATGTAAGTGGCCGCCAGCACACATTCGTTTACATAATTGACAAGAAGCATAGCATGCTTTGTCCTCACATTCGTGAAGTTCGTGTTCCTCGCCTCTAAACATCGTGGCACTTCGTGAGACATTATCTCGCGAGGGGCTGCGCGACTTACATCGGGACACGACATGCCCCAGGACACGTGAGCACTTTTCCGTTCGGCAGCCGCAAACGGGCCAGACTGCATGGCTGGTATAACGTCTCATCCAATCAAATAGCCACCCTGAAATTAAAAGACATACTTGGCCACACATATGGACTGGAGCAGAGCATAAGGTGGTTGCCTTCGTGTGGTGTTGGCTAAGAGGGAGTGGAGCTCATAAGAATACGTGTGGTACTATTTAAAAATCGTGCGATCACCTTAACACACTTCTCCGTACAGCCTCGTTTTTCGGAAGTGCTCGCATAGCCCTCCGCATAGATGGTTGCCTACATGGCATCTATTGTGAAAGTATGTAAGCATGCCGTCTAGGTATGGCGAATTAACGTTGAACTCGCATGTGACCTCCAGGGTGGCCAGCGCTGCGGAGTTGTGTTAGAAACTTCAATGACGAATGTGGATGAACGTACGCTTGACCACATAGTTGCGTAGGGAGATCGTCCCGCTCACAGAAGGTACATTTGTGAATACATTTATGGTTCGTCAGGCAGTCGTGGCCATCTCTATGCAAACGACTGCTTTGTACACAAACCAAGTTGCAGGAATCGCACCGCGACCAACAAAGTTCGACGCTAGGCTCGTAGATCTATGACAGCATTGCCGAATGTTCGGCGTAACTCTTCGATACCTGCGTGATCGCTTTCGAAACGCTGTACGTTCGACTCGAGCCAGTCCTCGACGTGAGCTATCCGCAAGTCAACGAGATGAGTTAAATACTGCGCAAGATCGGAGTGCCACGTCGAGTCGTCGACATGTTGCCTTTGCTCTGTCCGGTCCCAGGATTCACGTATAGCCGCGAGTTGACGTTCGTGGTCGGCAACTGGGGTATCTCGCCCTGCTAGAATGAAACGCGCTTCGCTATCCTTTGCTTCGATCACAGCGCCCAAATCGATGTTCTAAACTACTTAGTCTGACGTCAGGCGTTTTGATTCCTAGGCGTACCTTCAGCGGGACTGGCTCGAGGTTGACCTCAGAAAATCCGGTCTCTAAGGGCATTAGGCAACACCGCAAGAAGGGAATTCGCGCGGTGAATGGCCATATTTTCTTAAGTGGAGACATGAGCGGCGAAAGAGTCTGCTAGAGCCAGGAACGTACGTGACATAGCTCCCCAATCGTTTGCCTATCGAGCGCATCGACGGTCAGTGATTCACTTAGTCACGTAGTTGCTTCAATCAAACCTTCAACTTGGCCATCAGCATCTTCAGCGTTAACAAGAATTCTCCCGCAGTACGATGCGACGTCGGCTGCTGATCGAGAGCCTTTTTAACTCTACCAAAAAGCTTGTAGAATTCCTTCGACCCGATCACTGGCCATGGGATAATGCTCAACTTCCCCGCGTGAAGACGGGTGATAAAATTTGAATCCTGATTATCCTCGACTATCTTCTGGAACTTGAGAGAAAATCTGAGGCTTCATTAGTGAGAAGAGGACTACGTTTTCTTGGGACTAACTCTTTCGTCACTTCTGCCTCATCTGAATCAATAACGTCCTAGCGAAGTATGGAAGATAAGGGGATGCTATCACTTGGGACGGAATCCACCTACTTTGATTATGACCAGAAGCGTGGACTGGAAGAGTGACGGATTGGCCGCCGGATCCAAAATGGAGGCGCTTGACTGAAAGGACTGGAACAGACCAGTAATATCTCTATTCATGGCGAAGTTATTTCGGAATAGAACCTACACGCGGCGTACTCTCAGTACGATAACGAGGATCACGGATCAAGATGTTCACTTACAAGATTCGATATAGCAGTATTGAAAAGAACAAGAAGGGTATCCTCTTGTGCCGAACGCTCCAAACTGTGTACGCCTGGTCATTCACCGTAATTCAGAACGAGCCGAACGACGGGAGATATGCGGCATCGAGCACACCTTCAAAATCGAGCGCTACTATAAGCGCGTCGTCGGTAGGAGAAACGGACAACCAGACTCCCTCTAATCGGGCCAATCAATGTCAATATTGTCTTCAAGAACGCTCCAAAAACCAACCTGTTGTACGCATCGCACTCCCCGCAAACGAAGTGTCTACTAGATGATTCAGGGTAAAGCTTTTTCCCACGGATTGTTCGCCCATCGAGGATACAACTTTCACTGGCTGAGAATTACCGCAAAGAGGGTCAGCATCCTTTTAGAAGCACGATACCGAAAACGCACCTTTGAGACCCAATACGACTGAAAAATCGACTCATACCATCCAATAGACAAGCTGTCCACGATTCTGTCAACTTCCGCTCCGAGCAACGAGATCTCCAATTGCGCCGACAGAACGCCATCCTTGAGTGGGACAAATCTGTTCTCGTGTGTGATCGCAACGTGAATGGGAATCAGACAGAGTAAGTCCACCAGCCATTCGCCGGCTCGAAAAAGGGAGATTGGCCATTTCGGACTGGACAGGAAATCGCCTGCAAATGAAGCGAAGGTCCGTGCGGAGACAGTGATGTGTTTGAGTACATCGCCGGTCGGTTTTACGTGACGTCTTCGTGAAACTGCGAACCATTTCAGAAAAGTAAAAAGCAAATGGGTACTGGTCGTCATCGGTGATGAACGTCAGCGTCCTCCGCTGTCGCTGACTCGAAGACGTTATTGTATGCCGTTTGATCGCTGCCACCACCGGGAAACGTGTCCAGACGTCAGAATGACAGTCAATCAAGGAGTTATTTACAGTCTCTTTGCTACGACTCGTCGATGCCTTTAGAACGCTCCTCTTGGAATGTGAACTCAGTTGCCTTGCACGTGATATCAAGGACGACAGATCGACAAGTCTGTGAGGTTACGTCGAGACCGATGAGATGGATGTTGTTCCGATTCACGATCGACGTGAGAAGCGCCTCGTCGAGGTTGACAGGGAAATCGGGAAGTGTGATAGGAATTCCGTCCGTGGAAGCGAATGTCGTCCAATGGTACGCCGTCATGGTGAATACGCCATCATTTTCTTGAACAACGAGCGCACATGACCCATCAGGGGAAGAGTAGATCGCGCGTGGAACCTGCGGTAGCTTCAGAGATGCAGGTCTACGACAAAGCGTTAGTCAACTCACAGAGAAGTTGAGAAGTGTCGCATGTACTTAGGCTGTAGCATTGTCAGGGAGAAAATTCTCGCTTGAGCACTGGAATCCAGGAATAGGATCTCTTCGCGACCATGAACGAAGCACGCGTGAAGAATGGTCTCTCCATTGTTGTAGAACGGACGAAGGTCAATTGCGGATCCCATCCCTCGCAAGGTCCCGCGCTCAGCATCGAACGTAAAGATGTGGAGCTGCACCTACGAGAATTTGTCAAACGAGAATGAAACGAGACGGTCAGAACGATACACGTACCCTGGCGGATGAATATACAGCTAGCATATGCTTCGATTCGTCAAGGGCAAGAAGACAAGTGTCGCCAATCTTGTCCTTGTGGAAAAGCATTGCAAACGATCGCTTTTGTATGGCGGCATCGATACGACTTAGGCTCTCAATATATATTACTATATTCTCCTGAGCATCGACGAGGCCCAAGAGAATCCGACCTCCCTCAAGAAGATGAGCATATCTAAGTAGCCAGGGTAAGTGCGGGTAACGAGATTTGCAAAGTCCATACTTTACGAATATCGATGGGGAGACATGGAACGAATGAGTAAGTCTATCTTCGATGACAGGTGTCGGTACGTAGGATGAGTCCAGTTGCACTTTATGTTTCTCGTCTGCGCGCAGCTGCAAGAGATAGATACGATATTCCGTCTCGTCATCTCGTAGATATTCTTGACGGCCACTGATGTAATAAGTATCTACTCAGGTATGAGACACGCCTAGATCGGAGAGTACTTCAAACACACCCTGAGAGAAGGTCGATTTCCTGACTTCGAAGTGGTCAAGATAGACAGTTGTGCGCCTGCCCCACTTAGGTTGTCAGTCAGTTTGGACACCATAGCAGACGTACGGTGTAGTGGGCTGTATGGACAAATCCTTGACTTGTTGGAAAAACTTGGACCACAAGTCATGTACAGCTCGAGCCTCCTCGATGTCCACCTCTCGCTGAATTTGCTCGTAACATTCCAATGTTTGCGCTACGAGCTCCTGATCAATTCGGGACACCAAAGCTTCTACCCGCTCGGTGAAGAGAGCATAAGCAGTATCTTCAACGTCAACGGCAGCATCACGTAGATAATCGTCGATGGGGATAGTCCGAAGTTCCGACAGGAATTGAGAATCAGATACCGACGATGCACGGGTCTTGGCATTTTCCCACAATCCCTCTTCTCGAGAGAACCTGAAAAGACCTCGTAGCTGGGAAAGGTTGCCCTTGTCGTCCTTTTCAAACGTGTCGAGAATTGCCAAAGCGCTATTCTCGTCCTGCTGACTAAGGATGGCATCAGCCACGGACCGGGTCAAGTCCGCACTTAGACTTTTCGCATTTTGCAAGTCCGAATTCAAGAGCTGAAAGAACATCATACGCTTCTTCTTGAACTGAAATTCTGAGCCCTTCAAGCATTGCTCGAAGTCGGCCTCGCGTATATTACCCAAAAACATCTGCTCCATTCGTGGATAAAGGAGAAAGAGGTTGCGGAGCGAATCTATGGTGTACGTTATAACCATCTGTTGGGGGGACAGTAAATATTCTTACTTTCCGCGTTGTTAGAGTCACCGTTGTGATCTGTCGGTTCGGCAGATCTCGATTCAGGATAAAACCTCTCACGTCGAAGTGACCTTATCATCGGTTATGAGGGATAGTGCTCCGAGGGTGGTCAAAGCTCACGGAAATGTCTCTAACAACTTGCCGACGACAGCTCTCTGCAGTGTGATCTGTATGCCGTCGAAGTCTTGTTCGATTTTCGCAAGCATCTCTTCTTTCCGCTGGGAAATGAACTGTTGGGATCGACGCTCTATCTCGTCATTGTTTCTCTCCCAAGCTTCGCACTCCTTCGGGAATTGAGTCTTCAGCCCCAATGCCGAATTCAAGGGCTTCAGGGACGCTTTATCAAATTCCTCGGAAAGATATATCCCAACTTTTCCCCTGATAAAGTAATTCCGTTAATATGTCGACGAAAGGCAACAAAACTTACAAACGGAGCCTGATCTGGTCCGCGGTCTGGTGATCGTGAGCAAATGGCTCAACGATCGTCCTCGCTGGAAAGAATGTGGTTGTCATGAAACCTTGCACCTTCTCCCCATGAAGAAGCGCTGGACAAAAGGCACTTGAGTTGGCGTCAATACCTGGTCGCGGAACTTGACTAACAAAGGGAGAGGACATCTTGTGACGAACAGGAACTGATGTCATTGCAGAGGAAGAGTGTCGTCGTAAGGTCAGCGTACCATGAATCCCTCTCGAACGACGACATTCTCTTCTTGGTCCTTTGCTTTCGCCACCTCGAATTGATAGAACCGGTTTGAGTCAGCTTTCTCCGAGTCGGTAAATGCGTCGTCACTGTCGTCGTCGCCATCCCCCCCGTCGGCTCCGTCGTCGTCTCGGCTCCACATAATAGCCCTAGAATGTTCACTCGAAAGCAAACAAATTAATTGGTCGCACAGTTTGCTCAGGTATCTATGTAGATCTGGTCGATTAGGAATACGAGACGGCAGTAGAGTTGACTGTACCGCATGAATGTTATCCTGTTACGCTGGATGTGCGAAGTCGCACGGTCGTCCCAAGTGGTATCTTCTGGCCAGTAGACGACATAGGCCTGCTCTTCGGAGGTAGACAAGAATGAGCGCACAATATATAATCCAGATCTTAGAACCGGCTCAGAGTTCCCGCCCGCCAGTCCATTCCGTGGCAGGAGGAATTTCTGCACGCTGTCGATGGCGTTAGCCCACCCAAATACCAAAAATAATAAGAAGCGACGTACGTGCTGTCATCTACAGCCTTGATCTCACTGAGAAACCTCACGATCTCTTCTTTCGAACCATATATTCCGAACGGCTTGAGAACAACGTTATCCAGTAGTTTGAAGTCGACTTCTGTGATGGAAGAATAAGCACCTGGGGAGAGTGTGTTGATGAATTCTTGAAGAGACTGTTGAGCGATGACAATCTTATCGACTAAAATGTTATGAGCATAGGTATAACTGATATGAACAAACGGGATTACCGAGGCCACTGCTGCCTTGCTCTGTGATTAAATCGAGAAGGGGATACATCCCTTTCACCGCGAGAGACAGATCCTCCCTGAGTTGAGCAGCTTGAGCTGAATTTGCGGACTCCACTTCGCTGAGACTATCAAGCTTGGGAGTCTGT
This sequence comes from Lactarius hatsudake, assembly GCA_024734325.1. Taxonomy (NCBI): domain Eukaryota; kingdom Fungi; phylum Basidiomycota; class Agaricomycetes; order Russulales; family Russulaceae; genus Lactarius; species Lactarius hatsudake. The sequence continues at coordinate 1,001,037 of JANSJP010000010.1, read as the reverse complement.
GGCTGGTAGGGCCCCACTGTCGCAAATGTAGCAAATAAAGCTCCCATACGAGCAGCGCACTTTCGAGGCTCATACCGTCTACTGGATCTGAAGACAGCAAGTCAGGCACTGCGCTCTGATACCATTGATAGTAGGTTATCCTACCATGTGTGTTGGACATAATGGATTCAGGTTCCGTCTTTGACGAGGGTGTTGTGGATACTACAGTTCGGTGTAGTAATGACTTGAGTAATGATAGTGTTGTCGTGGGGTGAACCGGTGAAACTAAGGGTCTTTCAAAGTTCCCTTATTTGGGTCCCTTATTAGACCCATTAAAACGTCCATTAAGCCCGATTTTGGTGTAAATCCGATGTTAATGTGAAAAATAATAAAATAAAAATGGACCAATAATGTCCAACTTTGAAACCCCCCCCCCAAAAAAAAAAAAGCCAATAATGTAATCATAATGAATTATTTTTGTGCCTCGGAGCCCCTGGCAATGTTTTGGCGGGGTAAAGTTTTTTCGATCTCCACTAGACCATATTATTAGTTCCAATTCAGAGTTCATAAAACGTAATCATCTTCACTGGCTTACATAAAATAAAATAAAACTCCATTTCTTCAGCAGCACCCCTTGATGAAATAGACATAATTGTGTTACAGTAGGAGCCCCCTCCCATCCTTAAAAAATCAAATTATTTGTCCCTTTTTTGATGTCATTTCCGACTTAATGGTTTGCAAAATGGGATCATAATGGTTAAGTAATGAGACAAATAAGGGCAACTTTGAAAGCCCCTAATGATATCACCCTGAATTGAGGGTGGTGACATAATTTCTAGGCACTTGGTGCAGTTCACTGACAGTTGCGTACTTTTCACAGACTTCCCACGTGCCGGTCCGCTTTCCCGTCAAGCTCGAATTAAGTCTCCGCTTCAACACTTCATTTTCCTGATTACACAATTGAAGTAAAGTCAAATAGTTAGCTAATAAATTTGATTATATGAACGCTTTTTTGGTTCAAGTCAGGTGATTGAGTAAAGCACAAAAAAGGAATTACATTAACTAATCAAAACAAGTACGCGTTTTTTTTTTACAAGTCGGTATTCTAGTGTGTGTTCAGTATTCTAGTGTGTAATCTACTGTGTGCTGGGGTAGTAAGGTTGGGAGGAGGGGAAGTGGCTATAAGGCAAGTACATTGGGTATGTCGCATGATATGGGACCTGAGAATACGCAACGTTGGGGTACCACGCGAACTGAGCTGAGGGCGCTGGCACAAGCGCAGAAGAGGGCAGTGGTGGTGGGGTACTGGCGTGTTTGCGACACCGTTTGGTGGGTTGGGAGGGAGGCGCCTCTGCGCCATCAGTTGTGCCAGCAATGCGGGCATGTGCGTCCGCGTTCTGGGCTGTGGTCCGCGCATCTGGGGCAGCGTCCTTGCCAGACCGAAGCCCTCCACTGTAGGGTTGGTGTTCTTCACGCGGGGTTGCTTGCGATTGAGCTTCCCAATGCGTTCTGCTGCTGGGGCGCTGGGCGATGAACTGTCGGTGGGGGTGGGATGTGATCTCTTCTGTCGCTTTGCCCCCATTCACTCGGCAGTCTCGGTCCAGGTACGCTGATTAGGCGGGAGGCCTTCCCTATCCGGGAGTGGACTTTGGGAAGCGCATGAGTTCTGAATTACCGCCGTGAGACGCGACTCCACCAGCCGAAGACTCCGGACGGTCCCTGGTGAGGAAGGCAGGCCATCGCTTAGGTACTTGTAGGGATACCAGTCGGCACTAACCGGCTGAGTAAGATTGAGATTGAGCTTTCGGACTATTCCGAGATTATGACCGCACGTGAAGTAGCTTACCTAACATGTAAAGACTACGCCGGGTCTATTGAATAGGGGTAGAGCTCCCTACCAAGGACGCTCATCCCCTTGCTCATCCCCTTCGGGTGCCTTTCCCATAATACATTTCTAGAGGTTATGGGCCCTGGCCCCATAGCTTAAAACCTCAGGCCAGGAAAATATACAGTTCAATAATCATCATTATCATCATTCCCTGCGCGAAAAACAATAAACCCCTATACTATGCCTCCATATCCACCCACAGACGAGGACGATCTACCACAGCTCGTGGACCCCTCCTCCTCAGAGGAGGAGGAACTCTACATTACTGAGGCTAAGGCTCCCGATTCGCAAGTGACTCAAGTGATTGAGCCGCTTACCGAAGATAACTGGGCGACTTGGCGTACTAGGATGTGGAGAATGTTCCGCAGTTGCCACGTACGCCAGTATGTCGATGGGTCGCTTCCGCGCCCTGCCGGTCCTCGGAATGCGGAAGCCTGGGAAGACAACGACAGCTATGCCCAGGTCCTCATCACGAATAATATAACAGAGTCACAGATGGTCCATACGCACCGTTGTGAGACGGCGCGAGAGATCTGGATGAATCTAGAAGCCGTGCATCAGACAAAAGGGCTGAACAGTTATTTCAGTATCCTCTACGCTATGAATCACATTGTTTCTGACGAGAATACTAACGTCATTGAGCTTCTCAACCAGTTGAAGAGCCAGTGGGAACGCTTATTCAGGTGTGCAATGCACGCATGCCACTTGACGATGAATACTTCAAAATGCTCATCGCATGGGCACTCCCACGCTCTTGGGACTCGTTTACACAGCAATACGTCGGAGGCGAGTTTGGGGATGAACAGGTGGACCCGAAAAAGCTGGTGAGGTCACAGAAACTAATGGGTATTCTAAAAGAGGAGAATGAGCGACGCCAAGCACGCAAGGCTAGCAGTGGCAGCGTCAACCAGGCCATCGGGAACAAATCTACCCTCACTCAGCGCATGGGAGCCTCCCGGTCTGGAAATTCCAGCGGAGTGTCCAGCCGGCGCGGGAAGCGCAAGAGGAAGCACTGCGACCATTGTGGAAGAGACAATCACAACACGCAGAACTGTCGTTTCCTCAATAAGCCGAAGTGCGCCAGCTGCGGGAAGTTCTCACATACTGCCGATAACTGTTGGAAGAAGAGGAGGGTCGGCGACGGCGAAGGTGGGAGTAGCAGCGGCGGCAGTGGCAAACCAAAAGGAGGGCTTACCTCCAAGATTGAAGAAGCGCACACCACCACTTACGATGAACAAGTCGCGCTTATTGTAAAAGAGGATCGGAGCGAGTCAGAATATTTTGGCGAGTGTTATAACTTCGAAGACTACGACGCTAGTGATGTTGCAGCAATCGACACCCGCACTATTTGGTATGACTGGCTTGCCGATAGTGCGACGACTTCACACGTCGCGAATGAGCGCACCACGTTCGCGGAATACGAGCCGCTACAGCACGCTTCCGTGATCGGCGTCGGCGGTACCAAAGTCCCTATAAAAGGTCGAGGAACGGTCGAACTCGAATCGCGATTAAACGGCAAAATTTACCTTTTGCGACTCGAGAACGTCCTACATATCCCGACCAATAAGAATAATTTGATATCTTTGGGACGATGGGACCGTACCAGCGGGACTTGCGTATTCAGCCACGGAACGCTTATACTGATCTCCAAGAGCGGAAACCAGATCGCCATAGGGCAATTAGCAGATAACAATCTGTATAAGATGGACGTTAGCATTCATCCTACCCAAAAGCCTCAGGCGATCGCTTCCGCTACATTCATTACTTCCGAAATGCTTCCGAGCTGGGAGACCTGGCACCGGAGATTCGGACATGTTAGTTACACCGGGCTACAAAAGCTACTGGACGACGGACTCGTTGATGGCCTCCGCGTGAACACTGCAACGCCTAAACCCAATTGCGTCGCGTGTACCAAAGCAAAGCAAGCGGAAGATGCCTATAGCGAGAAATTAGTCCACGTGACTTCGCCTGGTGAACTCACTCACATGGATCTCTGGGGCAAGTATGACAGGTTTTCCATCAACGGAAACCAATATTTTCTTCTATTTGTCGACGATGCGTCGCGATACATGACCGTGCACTTCCTGAAAGGGAAGGATCAGGCGGCACAGGGAGTCAAGGATTACCTAACGCACCTCGAGGTGAATGGGAAGCCCCCACGTGCGACGCGCACAGACAGGGGGAAAGAATTCATAAACGAGGCCTTGGGGACATGGTGCCGTGAGCGTGGCATAGAGAATCAGATGACAGCACCCTACTCACCTGCCCAGAACGGCATAGCCAAACGCGCGAACCGCACGCTGGTAGAGCTCGCCCATGCGATGCTGCGCGGACAAGAAATGCCCGAATTCCTGTGGGAATACGCTGTCTCCCATGCAGCGTATGTCCGAAACCGTTCCTATACGAGAGCCCTAAAAGTGGCGACTCTGTATCAGCTATGGTTCGGAAAGAGACCAGACGTCACCCACCTCAGAGAATTTGGTGCACTGGTATGGGTGCTCCTACAAGGCCAGGCCACACAGCACAAAATGTTGCCTAAGTCGCAAAGAAGGGCCTATGTAGGGTATGAAGATGGGCCGAAGGCCGTTCAGTACTACAATGCGGAAACGCGTAAGGTACTCACTTCTCGAAACTACCGTTTCCTAGAGTTGACCCAAGATTCTCCCCCTACCGAGCCGATCGCCGTGATCGCGCCGGATGCACAGCGTGGAGGGGAGCTGGGAACATCAGGAAAACCTATGTTTTACTTATTTATACTTTCTGTTCTTTTATTGCTTTCAGCAAGGGAATAAAGGACCCTTTCAGAAAAGAACCAACTACTTGCAAAAAGAAATCCCCTCTTCTTTTTCTGTACTTTTTATACTTTTTAGGCATATTTCTGGGGAAATTTTTAGATTTTGGTCCGATTTATTACCATATATGGTAATTTTTCGGACCAAAATATAAGGTTTGGTCCGATATTTCCTTTTTTGGTCATTTTATTTTGTCCATTTTTGGTCATTTGGTACTCTACTTATCCTGTACTTTTTTTGGCAGTTCAGCAAGTAAAAAAAAAAGAAAGAGGGATTTCTTTTTCTTACTTTTTCTAATTTTTTTCTGAAAAGAATGGAAAAGTACAGAAAAGTGTGGATAAGTAAAACATAGGTTTTCCTGATGAAGACTGGAACCGGACACCCTGTCCACCGGCGGTGTATCGGACGCACAGCCTAAAGATCTAGGGCAGAATGTGGGCAGTGGATCGAAGAGAAAGAGAAGTGAAGAAGAAGAAGACTCACCATGCGAACCCTGAAAAACTCGAGGGATACGCAAAGACTACCGGCGACTTGACAATCCCTTCTCCGACTCGGAAGATGAGGATGTAGTTAATGCCGTAGGGATCGAGTCACCCGGCGACCCGAAGAGCCTCAAAGAGGCAAAGGAGTCGCTCGAGTGGCCCGAGTGGGAACACGTGGTGCAGGCAGAGCTTAGTCAGCTCAGCCAAAAGGGTACGTGGACACTCACCGAACCACCTGCGGACTCCGTCCCCATCGCCAATAAATGGGTCTTCACAAGGAAGTACGGCAAGGCCGGAAACCTACTAAAATATAAAGCACGTTTAGTGGCCAAAGGGTATGCGCAAAGACCAGGATACGACTACACAGAGACATTCTCCCCAGTAGTAAGATGGATGTGAAAGGGGCATACCTAAACGGTGTCCTCAAGGAGAAAGTCTACATGCGGCAACCCGAAGGTTATGAAGACGGGACAGATCGAGTCTGCCTACTTGTCAAAACCCTATATGGACTTAAGCAGTCCGGGCGCGAGTGGAATCATGAGCTCAATGATAAACTTACGAAGCACGGATTTACCTTGCTGATGGCAGATCCATGTGTGTATGTCCGAAGGGGAGTCGATCTTGAGATAATTACTGTCTGGGTCGACGACCTCATGCTCTTCGCGACGTCAGAAATAGCAATGGAGAGTACCAAAAAGGACTTACACTCAGAGTGGGAAGTCACCGATATGGGCGAGCCGATGAAGATCGTTGGAATCGAGGTTACACGCGATGAGGCGTCGATTAAGATCACGCAACAGAGATACATAGAAGCCATCCTGGAGAAGGAAGGCATGGTGCGTGCAAATCACGTCGCGACGCCGCTTGACCCGAATATGGAGCTCGTCCCTAATCCTGACGGGAATGAGGGGAGCCGGAGCAATTCCTATGCGCGATTGCTCGGCGAACTTCAGTTCCTTACTAATGCTACTAGACCAGACATTACATATGCCGTGAACCGATTAGCATCGTATACAGATAACCCGAGTCTAGAACATACCTCTGCCTTGAAACGGATACTACGCTATCTCGCAGGCACGAAGACGTACGGCATAACCTACTCCAAGAGGAGGAACGAGAATAAGAACTCGAACCTCTTCCATGGGTTTTCCGACGCTGCGTATGCCAACACCGATGATTGCAAATCGGTCTCGGGATATGTTTTCCTGATGGGCGGGGGAGCGATCACTTGGATGTCGAAGAGGCAATCGGTCACTGCGCAGTCCTCAACCGAGGCTGAGTACATCGCCCTATCTGAGGCGAGTCGCGAAGCTTCATGGTTGAGGAATCTGTTCGAAGAATTGGGCTATGATCAGCAGTATCCAACGCTGATTAGAGAAGATAATACCGGATCGGCGGCGATGGCAAAGGATCCCAAGTTCCATAAGAGAGCCAAGCATATTGCTACAAAATGGCACTTGACGCGCGAACTTGTGGCCAAGAACATTGTCGAGATCGGAGATTGTTGTGACCCAGATCAAACGGCCGATGTCCTCACTAAGGCATTGCCAAGACCAAAGCACAGAAAGCACGTCGCAGAGATGGGATTAGCACCGACGTGAAGGGGAGTGTAGGGATACCAGTCGGCACTAACCGGCTGAGTAAGATTGAGATCGAGCTTTCAGACTATTCCGAGATTATGACCACACGTGAAGTAGCTTACCTAACATGTAAAGACTACGCCGGGTCTATTGAATAGGGGTAGAGCTCCCTACCAAGGACGCTCATCCCCTTGCTCATCCCCTTCGGGTGCCTTTCCCATAATACATTTCTAGAGTACTCCCTAGAGACAGTAATTAGATTTTTCAAAATTGCCACACTTGCATTGGAAGGCGGGCTCGTGTTGCCTTGTGTGTCCTGTTGTGCTTCCTGTAGGCTCTCATGGACCTCGTGTTCAGGCTCTGGTGTTGCGTGCGTGATCTGAATGGTACCATCTGAAGAGAAATGTGCGATGGCAGCGATGTGCTTGCATAGCCAGGCTCTGGGCCAGTCCGGACAGTTGCACTTGTCCTTGCCGTGTTCAATCAGGTAGCTTTCCGACAAGTCCGAAGTGTCCATGCCGAGATCGACCAAATACATCTTTGACAGGTCCAAGAGTGACTGCACATAGAAGCGATCATTACCAAGACACTGGATGGAGTCGGTGCTCATTTCCGGTGCTTGTGTAAAAATTTCCTTGCGCCGCTTCTTGGCACGCCCTCAAATTGTTTTCTCTGCTGAAGGGCGCGGATCTCATATTGAGGGAGCATATCAACCACTAGCATGTGGACCAGGTGGTCGGCACGCTGATTTCTTTTCCCATCTAGCCAGTGCGATTTCAGTACATGGTGATAGCTAGAATAACAAAGATAATGAGCAATCTCGCCGATCTCTGGTCCGATAGGATTTCTTACGATTCAATAAGCATATTGGTGTCCCCCTCTTGATAGATCGTCCTTTGCTGCCTTAGTGTTCCTGACCAAAGCGGCACAATGTTCATCCAGTATGTCTTGAGATAGTCTACCAGGCTCTGTGGGACCGAGGAATCGGTCTGAATCCACTCCCAGATAGAATCAAACTTTGACTGATCTGAGGTCTTCACCCATTCCCAGATGTGTTCCCAAACTTTCAGGAATTCTTCCGTGTGGAAGTGCATCCGAATCGTGTGCAGCACGTGCCACCAGCACAGTAACAATTTTGATTCTGGGTATACGGTATTGATTGCGTTCATCTGTGCCTTGTCGCGATCGCTCATAATAATCGCCAGTATTACGTTGGGACTATGTGTCTTGACGAAATTAAGAAAAAATTCTACCGTCGCTTCTGTGCCGCTTGACGACAGCATCCAGGCAACAGGGACACCTGTCAAACGGAATTAGCGAATTTCATAAGCGGAAGCGACACAATGCATACCATGTCCCCAGCAATCCCTGGCCACCAGACTGTACAACTGTAGCCCAACATATTGTGTAGTGTTATGGGTAGCATCAATAGAAATAAAATTATCTCCGATTTCCCTGATGTCACGATCACGTGACACACCACATAAGCGTTTCCGGATTCGGACTGATGACTCACTATGACATGGCTGCCAGCGACTGTATGCCAGCGGGCTTACCCCGCTGGCAGATCGATGTCTCGATTCAAAGGAAAACTGTCCCGAAAAACCACAGTCTGTACGAGTATATAAGACGTAGTAGACTAGCCTGTATTCTTTAGCTAGTCTTTGATAAATTCCTAGCATTGTCTCTCATTCCTCTCCTTTGCCTTGTGTGAGCAAAGTCCCCGATTCTCGCCTCCTCGTACCCTTCGCCGCAACCCTTGTCAGAGTTGCCCTCGAAGTCATCGAGCTTGCGCCCGAACCTTATCAATCGAAGCACCTTGTGCCGAACGACCCGCTGGGATCGTAACACAAGACTAGCTCCCTACTACCGACCCCGCGTGCTACGTATCGCACGCGGACACCGACAACGAACGAACGACACTCGACGGACACGACAGACACCGCGAGCACTGCACGGACAGAGGAATTTCATTCCCGTGTAGCAACAAGACACAGTGGCGAGTCTACAACTAACCCTCCCCAACACCAACGAATACGTTGAAGTCTTTCGTCGTTGGAACGACGATCTCCCCAGACACGTCCTAGGAACCGCCTCTTGGAGACACGCGGTACGCGACGGACAGCGACTCGACGCACGAGCAGGGTATCGAATCCATATCCGAGGCGTCCCGAACTACATCGAATTCATAAACCACACATGGTATATCTTGGAAAAACGAGACGACGGTTTCGTGACCAAACAGTCCCTTCGTATTGACTGTGAAAACAACCTCGGGCTCGGTTGGTGGTCCACAGACGACGAAGAGAACCCCGAAAGACCAATCGACATCCCACAAGCAGACCCACTCGAGCAAATCGAGTATCGCGACGAAGACCCTGTCGAACAGCTCACTAACGCTCTTCGTCAACTTACCCCGATACACATCGACACCGACTTGGTACTGGAAGACGTACCCGCCAGCACAGCCCCGCCACTGATAACCGTGCACTATTTTGCCGCCTACGCAGCTACACCCCTCGCACCACCCATAATACCCGCCATGGCAACAACACCTTTGACTGGTAGCCTCAAAGGGACCACACCCACCGTCTTCTCGGGAGACCGCGGAAAGAGCAACCAGTTTCTACGAGAATTTCGGCAGTATAAACGAAACAACCGAACGCACGAAATGATGTTGAACCCTTACGCTCGCGTCGGGCTCGCACTTTCACTGATACAAGGCAGTAAGGTCAACGATTGGGTCGACAGCCGAGAAAACGCGCTCGACGGCGCACTAACTCGCGTCGCTAACCGCCTCACCGAAGGAGATGAAGATTTGTGGGTTGAATTCGAAACGGCGTTCAAAAGCACCTGGACCGACACTATGAGCAAGCAAAATGCCTATCAACAATTGATCGCACTTACCATGAACAACGACGATGTGGACAATTACATTGCCACGTTCGAATGACTCGCTACCCACGCCGGATGGGACGTAAACGCCCCAGGAACCATTGGGTTCTTTCACCGAGGATTGAAGCGCGGACTCCTCGTGGCCTGCCTACGGCGCACCGTTATGCCCTCCACTATGACCGAGTGGCAAACCGCTGCCAGGGAAGAGACCCAGCGTTACCGCACCATAGCGAGCTGCGCCGGGAATGCCCCGCAACCTCCGAAGACGGGACCAACGCAATCTATGAAAATCCATCAACACCGAAATAACGATGTCGTCCTGATGGACGTCGACACCGCCTCCACCAATGCGATAACCAAACTGCGATATCCAGATCGACTGACTCCCGAAGAGAAGGAGAAGTGTCAGCGCGAGGGCAGATGCTTCCGTTGTCAGAAACAAGGACATCTATCCCGAAACTGCCCGCAAAAATGCGGAAATGCACCTGCTAGAGTCAACGAGGCCGAGACCACAACGACACCTGCCAAGGAAAAGAGAACAACGCCCGCCTCGGTAGCGCCAACCGTCACCATCAATGCCCTGGAAATGGCTCAAAAATCTTTCCTTGGGCTGACAAAACAGCAACGACAAGACCTAATCGTGACCTGGATGATGGAAGGCGATGTCGAAGAATATGACGGAGACGGAGAAGAAGTCAACGCCATCGAAAGCATCACCCCATCGGCACTCACCATCAAGGTCCCCGTACAAGGACCTGATTGCACCGAAGACGTAGCGACCCTCCTCAACTTGGGGGCAAGCGAAAACTTCATCGATTACCGTGTCGTTGGCTGACTTAAACTCGACATGGAGAAAGTAGAAGGGCGCGAAATCAGAAATGTGGATGGTACCGCCAATAAGGCAGGAGGGCTTACCCGCAAATGTACCCTAGCATACCGCGATAGTGAACAAAATGCATCGATTTCCCTCTACGTGACGAACCTGGGACGTCCCCGACTAATTTTCGGGTATCCTTGGTTTCAAAAGAACAAACCGCGTGTCGACTGGGAACGGGGATGTCTCGAGGGGTCAACAATACAATTAACCCAACGATCGGTCGAGATCGCCACAATCGCACAACAATGGGCGGCAACGGCAAACGCAAAAAAGGACGAAGTCACCCTACCGGGCGTCTACAAAGAACATGCAATCGTCTTCTCAGAGGAAGCCGCGAAACGATTCCCCCCAGCTAGACCTGACGACCACGCAATCACGCTGAAACCCGACGCACCGGCCACGCTGCAGTGCAAAATATATCCACTGAATCCCACAGAACTTGCGGCCCTCGACGAGTTTCTACAGGAACATCTGGCAAAGGGCTACATTCGCGAATCGAAGTCACCTTACGCATCTCTGCTCTTCTTTCTAAAGAAGAAAGACGGGAAATTATGACCCGTGCAAGACTACAAAGCACTCAACGCAATTACTGTGCGAGACGAGTATCCAATACCCCTTATCTCGAATATACTGGACTCCCTCTCCGATAAGGAACTGTTTACTAAATTCGACATACGCTGGGGCTACAACAACATACGCGTCAAGGAAGACGACGTTTGGAAAGCCGCTTTCAAGACGCCACGGGGCATGTTCGAACCACTCGTTATGTATTTCGGTATGACTAACTCGCCCGCCACATTCGCCCGCGCCATGTATCGCGATTTCCGACCACTGCTGGACCGCTTTCCTACAGAGCTCTTCATCTACATGGACGATATCCTCATAGCCACTACGGGGGATATCGCACGACACCGACTTATTGTAAACTTGGTACTGGCAACACTCGCGGCTAAAAGCTACTTCCTGAAACTATCGAAGTGCGAATTCAAACGTACCGAAGTTGACTATCTGGGCATGACAATTCGTAAAGGCTCTATACGAATGGGTGAAGACAAAGTTATTGGACTAAAAGACTGGCCGCGAGAACTGACCACGGTACGGCAAATACGCAGCGTCCTCAGTGTCCTGAACTACCAATGACCCTTCATCCTGGGATATGCACACATGGCTCGACCCCTCAATGCGCTGCTCAAGAAAGACGTACCCTTCTTGTGGACTGCCGAATGCACCAAGGCCTTGGACAGCCTCATCACCATCGCATGCTCTCGCCCTGCTTTGAAACAACCGGACCCTGCTACCCCGTATGAACTCCAAACCGATGCCTCTGCCTTCGCTATCGGTGCTATACTCTCTCAGAACGACTCGCACAGTAAACCACAGGCTGTCGGATATTTCTCTCAATCTCTCTCTGACGCCAAACGCAACTACGACGTCTACGATCGTGAATTCCTTGGGCTCGTCCGTGGCCTCGAACACTGGCGCCACCTTCTCATCGGCGCACGACACCCTGTCACTGTCTTCACGGACCACGCCAACCTGTTACATTATCGTCAACCACAACGTATCAACCGTCGCGTCGCTCGTCTCGTTAACCTCCTCGCCGACTACGATCTGCGCCTCATCCACCATCCCGGTGCCCTCCTACAGGCGGACGCCCTTTCTCGACACCCCCTCCTCACCTTGGACGATACCGACAACACCGACGTCCTCGTCCTGCCCCCGTCTCTCTTCATCGCGGCCACCTCCTCGTCCTCCTTAGACGATCGCTGCCGCGCTGCCCAACTCTCACACTGGCCCGCTCTCGAATCCCTCTCTCAGCGCGCCGCGCTCTCCCTCGCCAATGGTCTCTTTTGGCGCGATTCCCGTCTCGTGGTCGTGGACGATCTCGACCTTAAGCGGGGGGTGATTTCCCTGTTTCACGACTCACCAACGGCCGGACATCCGGGAATCGCTAAGACACTGGACCAAATACAGCATCACTACTGGTGGCCTAGGATGAAAGAAGCAATCACGGACTACGTAAAGGGATGCGCGGTATGCCAGTACACAAAAGTACTCCCCGGGCGACCAAAACCACCGCTCGCACCCATTATGCACAACAACCGACAACTCCCGTTCTCAGTGATCGCCCTCGATTTCATCACGAAGTTACCGACATTGAGAGGATACAACACTATCCTGACAATCACCGATCAAGCCTGTTCAAAAGCGAGTATCTTCATACCCTGCACCAAGTCCATCACAGCAGATCAGGTAGCGCAAAAGTACCTCCAGTTCATACTACCCCATTATGGACTACCGCAGAAAGTCATCTCCGACCGCGATCCACACTTTACGGCCATGGTAATGAAAGAGTTATGCAGGAAACTGCGAATCGAGCAAAACATTAGCTCGGCTTATCACCCGCAAACGGACGGTCAATCAGAGCGGACCAATCAACGACTAGAACAGTATTTAAGAATATACGTCAACTATCAGCAAAACGACTGGGCCGATTGGCTCCCCATCGCACAATACGCGTTGAATACGTGGAAATCCGAAACCACGAAGGAAAGCCCCTTTGACCTCCTCATGGGTTTCGTACCGACAGTTCATCAGCCACAAAACGCAGACTCGAATGCCCCCACTACCTCCGCGAGGCTCAAACATCTTCAAGAAGCCCGCCTTGCAGCACACGAATCGATGAAACGAGCACAAGAAAGCTGGGTACATACGACCAAGTTCGTCCCGTATCAGATGGGCGACAAGGTCTGGCTCGACGCCACCAACCTACGTACGACCCAGCCCACCGCGAAGCTCGCCCCGAAGCGATACGGCCCCTTTACAATCGCGCGGAAATTATCTGACGTCTCGTACCAACTCGTACTTCCGAAGACTTGGAAGATTCACAACATGTTCCACGCGGGACTTCTTACCCCTTATCGCGAGACCCAGACACACAGCCCAAATTACACCGAACCAGCCCCGGACCTCGTGGATGGTGAGGAAGAATGGGAAGTCGAAGAAATACTCGGGGAACGACACCACGGGCGAGGCAAAGCCCATCAGTACTTGATACACTGGAAAGGATTCTCACAGGCACACGACAGCTGGGAAAAGGCGACGGACGTTCACGCCCCCGACCTGATAAAGGCGTATCGAGCAGCGAAGAATAACAACATTGAATCCTCCCCCCTCAAAATCAATTCGCTCGAACTCTCTGTCATGCCGCTTGAACCACCGCAGTATTACCCTTACATCGACGAAGGAGAGCTGACCCCCGACATCCAGGACGAGATCGAGGACAAAGTCTGGATTTGGGCTAACATGGGGATAAGTTACGACGCAACGAACGACTCGCCGACGTCACGATCGGACATGGATGGACAACCCACTGTCGTCCTCAACGGTGTCCATATGCGACCAGTCAATGCCCGTATGCGACGCTGACGACGGCTCCAGCGCGAGGCCGTTGAACGCGCGCGGGTAACCGCAGAGGAAGCCCAACGCCTACTTGATGGTACAAGTAGCGCCGTAGCTGAGTTCACTGCCCTGCCGGACGACGTCCCCAAAACCCAGTCACCCGGGATTCCTGGTGGGCGGCATACGCGGAGGAACAATACCCAATGGACATCCCGCTAAGCACCGGAGGAAGAGGCCCAGCAAAGTTCTTGCGGTTCGCTCTAGACCCCGACGAGAAACCCATCATGTTAGGGTCGGAAGGATACGGACACCCAGCCTACAGCCAGGGGCTATACGCCCACGAACAACCCGTCGCATTGCACCAGGAGTGCAATGACGACATACAACTCTACGACCCGGATCACGCATCACGCCACGAAATCGACAAAGCGTTAGTCCTGCTCGCTGACCCTGGTGTGTGCGCCGACGTCCTACATCACCGTCAAGCCCTAAGACGCAAGTACGAAATTCTTAGGAAAATGCACGAACTCAAGAAGTGTTGGGCAGACTGGGCCGCTATGAACCGTCATCAGTAAGTTAGGGAGGTGTTCAGAAGTGTTTGAGGACACTCTGAACACCTCTGAACACTTTGAACACCTAGCCCGTTCTCAAACACTTCTGAACACCCAATTTGGTTGACACCTGTCAGCCTAACCCGTATTTGGCGACAGGCACTGACACCGCACCCTTGCCGCTTCTCGATATGGACATCACTTCCCTGTATATTTTTTTCTATTTGAATTTAGACTCTCCGTCATGAAATAAGGAAATAATAAATCTATTATGAGCTACAAACAATAGTGTTTTCTAGATATTCTACGGCCGAATTGTCGTCAAAGCGCACGGGATTCGGGGCAGCAGCAACAGCGTCGCCATCGCTGCCATTCGCACCGCCGGTTGTTGCCTTTGTCGCCGTCACTACCATCGTCGCTGTAATCGTCGTTGGGCCGCACGGTTCGGGGCGGCTGCAACGGGGTTGTGTCCCCTTCATCGTCGTCGTAGGGGGTGCACGTGGCAGGCGACTGCACGAGTGCGAGGGACCGGTGCTGGGGAGAAGTGCCCTCCGTCACAGCCCGTGTCGTCGTCGATCGTCGCCGTCGTCGGCCGCCGGGGTGAGCACAGTCGGGCAGGGTGCCCTCTGTCGCAGCCCGTTCGTCGTCGTCGTCATCCCAGGAACACAGCAGGAGAAGCGTATGTAAGAAAGGGGGAGGGAAGGGTGAGCCGACTGGGAGAAAGGGTGAATGGAAAAATGACGTACCAATTGCACTCAAACTCGGCACGGATGGCGCAAATCCGGGCGGTTGTAGCAACTTGTTCTCGAGAATGCGTTTACAGAGAGACTTGATGGAGCGTCTGTGAGCGAAGACTGAGAAAGGCGAGACCAACGCAGTCTGTTGGCAGTAGCGGGTGGGCACGGCTTGGGGTGGTGGGAGAGGTTGTGTGGTGGCCCTGCTCAGGGTGTTATAAATGTACATGTACTCACCAAAATTGTTTTTTCTTCGTTGCTTGAGGCTTTGAGGCACAATGGGTTAACAACCACTGAAAGATCGACTTAGACAAGAAAAAATGTGCGAGCATTCACACGCAAGTGGAAAGAACGTTTCCCACGCCCGGAACAAACAATAACAATGGAAACAACTCAACTGCCGCGAGTCGCCAGCGTATTATCATGATTATAACTCGTACAGTAGATCAAGACACTCAGTAAGTTAATAATTTTATTTATGACTTTGGACTTTCTGATGACTGTAAGCACCCAGGTGAAGCCCTATGCAGCCCGGATACCGAGGCACCTCTGACAACAACTTGGGAGACGCGCCCGAGCGCCGCCCCCACGCGCCTTCGACAGCGACGACAACGACGGGTACTGCAACAGGCAGTCCGCTGCCATCATCAGCCCTGCGCCCCCTCAGCGGCGACGACGGCAGGGATAGCGATGGAACCACCCACCCACGTCGCCCCAACAACGACGGACTGCGACGACTACAGTAGACAGGACCACCCGCCAACGCAGTCCCTGTCAGTGTGCACTCCCGACGATGGCGATGACATGGGCCTTGCGGAGGGCACTCCGCACCGACGTTGGTCCCGCACACCCCCGACGACGGCAATGGCAACGACAAGGGCTGCGATGGAGGGCATTCCGCTACCGACCCCGGCCCCACACACACCCAGCAACCACAGGACTACCCACCACCTGCCACGTGCTCCATCGACAACGACAACGACAGTGATGCACTTCACTCATGCCAGCTCTGCGCACCCGCGGTCCCCTGCGGCGCGCACCCCCTACGACGACGACGGAGGGGACAGCGACCGCCGCTTCAACCCAATGGCGAGGGTAGTGACATCAGTTTGTAGCATACCTAGCAAGTAGTAGTGTCGCTGCTGTATTATACTCTTTGCATTTGCACCTCAATAAATATTATTTTTTCCTGATTTTGCGGTGTGAATCTAGATTCAATATTTTTTTATTCCTGTCTGACAGTCCGGCAAGGCGGCATCGAGGGGACATGATCCGAATCTCGATTTAGCACGGAGTTAATTATTTGATCATTCGGCAAGTGTTCAGAAGTGTTCAGAGGTGTTCAGACCGTTCAGGCTCGCTTAGGCCCCACTCCTATTTTACAGATGCCGTAACATCAACGGAAGACTCAGGCATGCTAACATCCCCTCACGTATGACCCCTTTCCTTGCCACGCCCACATCTGCAAATGTGGACCCTGTCAAAGCTGTCAGGGACTGGTTGGTGACAGTCGGCAACCAGTCCCTGACAGCTTTGACAGGGTCCACGTTTGCAGATGCATCGCTCTCGGACAACCCATAGTCACTACCACCATCGAACAACGTCGAGGTCTGGTAGATCGCAAACCATCACCATTGCAGATCCCACCTCCTACAATCCATCCACGTCCCCCCATCCTCACGCATACAACACTCCCCGCCTGCGTCTACTGCACCGAAGATACGAGCGATTGGGCTCGTTACACTAACACCGAAGCCGACTGAGGATGTTCGAGGACGAACGGACCAAGGAGGGGGCGTATGTCATGATCACGTGACACGCCACGTAAGCGTTTCCGGATTCGGACTGATGACTCACTATGACGTGGCTGCCAGCGACTGTATGCCAGCGGGCTTACCCCGCTGGCAGATCGATGTCTCGATTCAAAGGAAAACTGTCCCGAAAAACCACAGTCTGTACGAGTATATAAGACGTAGTAGACTAGCCTGTATTCTTTAGCTAGTCTTTGATAAATTCCTAGCATTGTCTCTCATTCCTCTCCTTTGCCTTGTGTGAGCAAAGTCCCCGATTCTCGCCTCCTCGTACCCTTCGCCGCAACCCTTGTCAGAGTTGCCCTCGAAGTCATCGAGCTTGCGCCCGAACCTTATCGATCGAAGCACCTTGTGCCGAACGACCCGCTGGGATCGTAACACCTGAATTGAGACTTCTGGAACTTGGTCTGTATGCACATGATAAAGCTATCTGGAGATAGTCTAGATCCGGGGGGGGGAGCGTCAATCTTGTCCTTCAAGATTACCTTGGCACCATCTTGTTGGAGCCAGGTGGCCCAGACTTTGGTTGAGACTGCGTCATTCTCATTGAGACGGATATCCTCATTCTCAACGATCCGGTGGAGGCGATTGATATCCCGTGTCGTAATGTAATGATCACGATCTGTATGCTTAGTAGACTCGCGCATGTGCTTCAGCTAGTGGGTACTGTCAGCTAATGGGCGGGATCGGGATAGGTGGTGGAGGCATTACTCACAATCGCCTTGGTCTCTACCCCAATGTGAACCAACCCCATGACCAAGTCTCTGGTCTTGTCTGACAGCTAGGTGAATTGCAGATTTTCATCGCCGAGTGGGTGATCATGCTTGTTCTTGTACTTTCCAAGAATAGTCTCGGTGTGCCAATAAAGTTTGATAGTTAGCCGACACCGGCAACCAGTCTTCTTTGATGGGATCTTCCTGTCCCGCCCCTCGGATGCAGTGGTGCCAGATTTGCTATGGCCGCCTGTCCATTCCTGCGAGCACTTCAGGATACGTCGGGCCCACCAGAGCGGCGAATCGGAATGGGCAACATGACTCACAACTAGCTCAATAGTCTTATCCGACTCTTCGGCTGCAAGCCAAGCCTGGAACTCCTCCTCATTTGCCCACTCAAGTGTCATCTTCCTGCGCTTCTGGTCATGCATAATGCCTCCCGTACTGGTTTGATGTAGCGGGGTCTTCGATTAGCCGCCTGTCAGATCCGGGAGTCCGGAATGTGCGAAGGTTTTTGGTAATGGGGGGACCGACGGTGATTTCAATGTGGCGGACATGTCAAACTTCTTCAAGGGGGGGAGGAGGAGGAGGAGGGCATTGAGGTTGTTCCCCCCCTCCCTCGCATTCCACAATTCCATATCAAAGCGCGTTGTTTATGCGTTATTTATTTTGTATTCATTTGTACTAATAAAGAAGACACAAATGATATTTTAAAGTAAAGATTTCGGAGTGTGAAGTTGAGTTGCGGTAGAGCAGTCCATTCTGATCAGTGCGTGAGAAGTCTGCGATTATTCAATCACTTTCACTGACTCCTTCCTGATTCAATGTTCCATGTGAGTACACTGCCGGAGGTCCCTGGACCCTCTGATGGGGGTTCAATCATCTGGCACTAATTTGACCACGTGTCGGCCTTATTTAAGGGTTGTTGCTGGGTCAATTGAATGTTCAAAGCCAGCACTGAGCCAACCTTGAGCCAATCCTGTTTGAGGGTTCAGGCCTGTGATGGCCAAGCAACACTGTCTGGGCGCTGCTCCAGGGCTGGGTTGAACCTCAAATGAGGGACGAGGTCTTGTGAGAGTTGATTACCTAAATGCTTTGGGAAGCTCCATCGTGACTTCGAGTTCAACTTAGCGATTTTCCAACCACTTGTTCACAGCTGCCTCAACATCCTCAACATCCTCAACCATCACGGGCCTCCTTCCCACTCTACCACTACCACACCATCACTCTCACCCTCACTCTCACCAGCACCTTCCCCTGTGTAGTAACAAGCCTACACTTGTATCATCAGCACATCAGTGTCTGTGGGGTTGCACCGGCTGTGAGCGCATGACCTCCCAAGTGTCATGTAGTTTATGCTGTGACATACTTCAGTATCACACTACCTTGCCGCCTCCCCTGCCTCGCAACTATCCTATGCTAGTAAATCACAAATAAAATACCATTACTTTCTGCCAGTGGATGTGCATGTATTACAACTGTTTGCCCAGAGCCAAAATGTAACGTCTACCACGGACGTTGTCATGATCACGTTGTAACGGTAGCCCGGCCCCTGAGCCCGAAACCGGCCATTTCCACCCATTTCAGTTCCCGCTGAGTCGTCACCCATCACGCCTTATCTCGGCCATCGCCACCAACTCACCTACTCGTCCTTATTCTCTTCGTCTCACCTCGCTCCATCTCTTATCCTTTCCCCACCATCTCGTCCCTAAACTCGTTGTTCCTTGCCTCGTCGTATTCCTCTCTCCCCCGCCCTCGTCGGATGCCCTTCGATCACCCATAGCTTACCCATGTCGGGTTAAGCTCGTCTCAAACTGCGACACCGACGGCCTCAAGTGTTCCACACCTCCTTCACCCACTTCCCTTTCATCCTTTCAGTCTTCTCCAGTCCACTGCCCATGCCTTCACCCTCGGCCGATCGACTTCGTGTCGTCGTGCCTCAAGCCTCGTTCTTTGGATGGGTCCTTCTAGTTTGCGCTCTCTGTCTTGGGCACAGGCGCACCCATTATTTCTTTGATCTTACTTACCACTTTCTGACCTCTTGCTTGTACTCGTAGTGCGCGTCGTTGTTATCACCAGCGCTGTCGTTCGGCCACGCGCCCTTACTCACCGAACACCTTACTTTTACCTCGGACTCGTGTTACTTACCTCGCGTCGGCCTCGTGTTTTCACCCCTCGACTCTCTTCCTACCTACGACTCTTTGTTGACTTTCCCCCACTTCACATTTTGTCCCTCGCAACTTCGACTTAGTCGCGTTTCGTTTCATTTCGCCTTAGGTACTGATTGGATGTATAAAGGCTTCGGATTGCGCGCTCTCAATGAACCAGTCGATTTCCCCTGTCTATCCTTCGTTTCGTTCTTCCTTCTCGTGTGATTCAACAACTATTCGAGGTCAGGCCTAAGTGTAAGGGCACCCGACTTGTTGTTTCCTTCGCTCGTCTCTTTCTTGCCTTCCTCAAAATCGATTCTCTTCTCTGCTTCACGAGTTTATCCTACTAATCGTTCCTCCTCGACTCTAGGTTATTTCTTTGATCATCGCTCTGACTTTGCAGAAGACTTCTTCCTATCGTTCGACTTGCCTCCTCTGACTCCCTGCCTTGTTCGACTTCGCGCATTCGCCTTCGCGTGTTCTCGAAGCCCCCTCTCTTCCACCTCTCCCAACTCGTCATTGTCTCCTTCCATTACACCCTCAACTCATTCGACTTCGCACTCAACCCGACTCTCATCAATCTCGCTTCCTCTCCCTCTTCATCCATATTTGCGACTTTGACCCCTCCACACTTCCGCCTTCGCGCGTTTCGCTCTCCTTTCTCCCTCGTATCCCTCTCCCTACTTCCCTCATCTTGTCTCTTTCCCTCTCAGTCCCAACCGAATCCGTGCGTGTAACGATTGTTTCGTACACGTTCCGGTTTTACCTTGCTCCTGTGGTCTGGGAAAGCCACCTTGTTCAGTCTCGCTTGTTCTCGCGTTTCGTCTTTGATCTAGACCTTGGGCCCTTCTTTTCCTTTACCCCCCTTCCTCTTATAACCACCCTCTGCCCACGAATTCTCACGCACGCGCTTTCGAGCACGTTCAACATGCCACGCCACATAAGACGTCTCTGTTTTGTGTTTCAGATATGTTTCAGTTCTCAAAGACTCGGTTCAGTTGTGACTTATATCTAGACATCAGCTTATCTGATGTTCCATTGTCTCATTCTGTGTTTCAGCTATGTTCTCCTGGCCCACTGGCATTCCACAATACTTTTCTATGTTTCATCTCTCCTTGCTGGCAGACAACGCGTAACCTCTGAAGTGCTGGCAAGAGCCAGTCGAAACTTGTATATAAAGCGTGTAGTCTACGTTGTAGAGTCCTTGTTTCAGTCTTGTTCATAATATAGCCCACTTCCCTCTCATCTCCTTGAAGTTCGACGCTCCGACGCTTAGTAAGCATCCAGCCTGGTATCCCAGACCCCTTGCCAGCGTGCAAGGAAGCGTCCCTTGGATGGTAAACGTCGTAGGGTCATACAGACCCTAGCCCAGCCTCGCAGAATGATCTGGGTGATTGTAAAATAAGACTGAATGTAACGTCTACCACGGACGTTTGCCTGACTTAGGCTTCATTGGTTGCAGCGATCCTATACGACTTGAACCACAGGCGGTTGGCAGGTGCATCTGGGTACTCAGCTGGATGAGGGGCAAGGTCCCCATTTAATGCGATATATACGTGGATGTCCTCCAATTGAGGAACTGTAGCTGGCAGGTCTTCAACTGCAACGATAGACGTCCAAGAGGGATGGTTGACGATGTAGATATAGCCGTAGGGTTGTCCTACACATTCGTTGAAGTATAAGAAGGTCTTGTGACAGATTGATCCGATGGGATACGTGTCCACTGCCCACGACGGGGAACTTGGGATAAGCTCACAGGGATCCCTGGTCTAAGGGGATATGCCAGAGACGACTCACTTAAAGGGGGGAGAACCCTTAGAGAGAATGAGACAGAGAAGATGGTGGTATTGAAGAAGACCAAGATGGCGATCCTGGTCTTCAACATCGACTACTTGTACAGTTACACGCGGGCTTTCAAGCGCCGCTCCAAACTATCCTAGCCAGTAGCATAAGTAGAGCAAACCCTAATACAGCTATCCTAGGAATGAGTCACATCGAGTCATGATCCGATCCGTTATCATACACAATCACATGTGCCGGAGCTTACCTGGCTGACTGATCTAACAAGTCCATGATGATCTACTGCTGACATGGTGTCATCCCCAAGCGTCAGTGTCCACTTCTGGGCCGAAACGTAACACTGAAACCATACCCTTGACCCTGTGTGGAACATACCGCACGCAGGCTTTACCCGAATGCCATCGCTGTCCCCCGACCCAATAGCCACCTCGCGTAGCACTGCAAGGCAGACTGAAGCAGACGACTTCACGCAGTGCTGCAAAGCCCAGACTCAGACCCCTGAGACCTTGCGTAGCATTGCGAGCCAGACCGATACAGACGAACCTCGCTGGACGCGAGCCTCGACCCCGCCTTCATGACATGACCCGGTGCGCCGGTCCTTCGGATTGCGATCCAAGGAGAGTCTCAGGGACTCATTAAACGAAGAACTCAGACCACCTTGCGTAGCACCGTGAGGCAGACAGAAACAGACGGCTCTGCGCAGCGCTGTGAAGCCTGGACTCAGAGACAGCACCGCAAAGCACGAACAGAGACATTGTGATAACTCGGAGCCCCCCTGCGGACCACCGACCTCACCTACTACAGTCAGCGTACCGTGAGTAGGAAGAGCATTGCGATCCCGACATTGACCAGACCAGTGTAGGCCTCACACACACGCCCCTTGAACTCAGCCAGACCCGCTCGCTAGTGCAGTCCACATACCGCGGCTAGCCCATCAGACTCAGATGACAGACCCCTTGCACCGAGACGCAACGCGCCCAGGCAGACGAACCACACCATGCAATCGATTTTGCACTCACTAGCCAGAACAGTCCCGACGACCTTCACCGGAGACCGTGCGCAGGCCCAGCAATTCCTCGATGAGTTCGGACAACTCAAGCAAGCGAATCAACGCCACCTGCTGGTAACCCAACCCGCACTGCGAGTGGAGCTTGCGCTCGCGTTTATCAGAGGACCGACAACAGACCCATGGAAGTGCACCATCCGACGAGGATGCCCTGGAGAGACGACAGACGAAACTCTGTGGGACAAGTTTTACGACTTGTTTTGCACCGCCTGGATCGACAAACCCCTCAAACCCATGACTCAGACCCCATCACCACCAGTAACAGCACTGTTGCCAGTACCCATCCAGACCTCGCCGCCACCATGTCCAGCGTGTGTCGCATTGCCTCTACTTGTCTCGACACCGATGACCGCCCACGTCGTGCAATGCGTAGAGAAACGCAAGCGAGACAACAAAACAGAGGAGGAGAACGAAACATGCCCCAGTAAGCACCTTCACGCGCAGCTTGCCCGCTGTAGTACCCCGCTCCCATGAAAGATCGCCTACAGGCGCTGTTGTGCGCCCTCAGTGCTCACAGACTTCGCCCCGTCCATGATCGATCCCACCCCCGCGCCTTCCCCGCTACCTGCGACTTTTGTTTTGACAAACCCGGCGGTCAACGAGCCCCCGCCTTGTCCACCCCGCAGTCCACGCCGCCCCCCAAGCCCAAAGATCACATTGCCGCCCCTGCCTGTTGTTGAGGGTGACAACACATTTACAGGGGGGTAAACATCTCGCCATCAACCTCGGTTTCCAACACAATACAAACAATTGATGAACCGCCATGCCAACCACTGCCAACGGCCCCACGAAAACGCACCCTACCAACCCCGGACGAGGATGAGTCACCACCGCAGACGCCGCATCTTGAGAAATGCAAACCCACCGATGCCTCGGACTCAGACAAAACCTGCCCCTGCAACTACACCTTCGCACCATGCCGTACAACTTGAACCTCAGCCCCCATGCCCAGCGCCCTGTCATCCAGTGTCCCATACTTACCACCTCCCCGTCGACCGCGCCCAGCCCACCTGACAACCCCACCCCAAACGCATTGAACTCGGAAGGACGTAGCACAGTTGTCGAGGACGACAACACACTAACATGGGGGGTAAAAACCCTCGATAACTCGGTTTTCACCCGAGATATAGCCTCAGACGCCGTGGATTTGCCCGCAAAAACCCCGCCTCACGCCCACCTTGTGTTGGTGGAACCAGCAGATAGTCAAGACCCCATCAGATGCCAGCTACCCCACAAAAACTCAGCCTGCTAACCCCGGCGTTGCACGAAACTCCACACAGACGCTACCACCACGACCCTCACATAGCCCGCCACCTAGCCACCCACCCATCTTCCTCACTAACGCATTCGAAAGGCCACGCGACCCAGACAAAAGTAGCGCCGTGGACATTGCCAATGCACCCTGCACCTCAGCCGGTAGTCCCACCAAACCCCGTTGCCATGCACGATCGCGACCGACAAACCCGCAACCCACGACGCTCACGTCGAGACTGTCACGCCACAAACGAAGGCATCCATGCTTGGCTCGGACAGATAGTCTACGACCCACCGCCACACCCCCAACCGCACACTCAGCCATCGCCTAGGGTTATAGCGGAAGAACCCATTGACCCCAAGCTACGTGAGTATCGATTCGATTATGATTACGCAGATGATCGTCGAGAGGGATAGCACAAAAAAACTTGTTCGGGATGAACAAGTCAAGAAAGGGGCATGTGTCACGATCATGTGCCACGCCACGTAAGACGTCTCTGTTTTGTGTTTCAGATATGTTTCAGTTCTCGAAGACTCGGTTCGGTTGTGACTTATATCTAGACATCAGCTTATCTGATGTTCCATTGTCTCATTCTGTGTTTCAGCTATGTTCTCCTGGCCCACTGGCATTCCACAATACTTTTCTATGTTTCATCTCTCCTCGCTGGCAGACAACGCGTAACCTCTGAAGTGCTGGCAAGAGCCAGTTGAAACTTGTATATAAAGCGTGTAGTCTACGTTGTTGTAACACCACCACAGGGGCGTCAGGTATGACGTGTACCACGTTAAGTCAACGGGATCGGAGAAGCACAAGTTGATTAAGACTCAGTTCGGTGATGCACAAGTATCGCTTGGTTTCCCTGGAACCGAGGATAATAGTAAGAGAGCGAGGCTCAAGCGTAAGGGCGAGCTAAAGCGTTGACTCAAGTGCAAGGGCGAGTCGAAGGTCGTTCGGGGGGCAAAGACGATGTGGTATTACACAAGAAGTCAAGTCTACCGTACAAGCTAGGTAGGGCGTGACTTATATACTAGTACAGGATGTTTGCACAGTGCAAACATATGGCGCGAGTCTGATATGATTGTACAAGAAGGGGAACAAAGGGAATGATCATATGTAGTACAAGGGAATCCTGTGGGATGACGCGTGCCTCGGAAATGGTCAGCGGACGAAACAGAGCGTAAAACTGGCCATCCTATTGCTGAGGCGCAAGGTGCGGAATGGAAGCCAAGAAGCGCGAGTCATGGGAACATGTCGTAAAAGTACAGTAGTTGGAAAGCACAGTCCGAAGAGTAGGACAAATCATAAACAGTTGTAGAGTCCTTGTTTCAGTCTTGTTCATAATATAGCCTCAGCCCACTTCCCTCTCATCTCCTTGAAGTTCAATGCTCCAACACTTAGTAAGCGTCCAGCCTGGTATCCCAGACCCTTGCCAGCATGCAAGGAAGCGTCCCTTAGACGGTAAACGTCGTAGGGTCATACAGACCCTAGCCTGTAGCGGTGCGACTGCCGCGCTACGTCAAGTCGAGTGAAGGTTGGCTGAACTGAACCGGTAAGCACACTCAACCTGACGCGGAGACAAGTCACGTGCCAAACGTACAGTCACAGTGGAGAGCGTAGAACTTGGGGGCTTTATGCAAGACCCTAACTACAGGATCACACTGTGGCACACTGAGTGGAGAACCAAGAGGACAAGTTCAGATTGGGGAATGGTAAGGAGTACAATGGATACGCACCTGAGTGGAGAACCAAGAGGACAAGTTGGTTCCACTCAGGATGCTACAGGAGGATTTATATACACTACTACAGCTGAGCTTGAACTGAGTCTAAACACTATTACTAAGTGTACAGTAAGACTCCTTGACTCAGGAGCTGACGTGTCGTGTCTATTAATAGTGCCTCTTATTGTGCTGACTGATGCACATGTCATCGCGCTTACGAGCAGCTCCACTTGCTGAGTAAAACCTAATACAGCGAGTAAGCATATACTACTAATCATGACATATGTACATTCTAGATCCTTCTAGAGTCTTCCGTCTCCTTCCATCCAATCAGAACTAACTAAGCGTATAAGGGACTCCTGTCCCACGATCACGTGCACATGGGTGGCGGCCCGTGTGACTGACTTGTATCAGTACTTCAGCCCTTTATATCTTTGCCAAATAAATGCATAAAAATATGCAAAAATAAGGGGAAAATAATATGTGTCCGTGACATAGCCCAGTTTCGCAGAACGATCCGGGTGATCATAAAAGACGTTGCCTGACTTAGGCCTCTGATGATGTGGCGATCCTAAGGGGTCGATAGAACAGATGGTTGGTAAAATGGTGTCTGTGTACTCAGTGTAGCGGTGCGACTGCCGCGCTATGTCAAGCCAAGTGAAGGGTTGAAGTGAACTGAACAGGTGGCACACTCAGCCTAACGCGGAGACAAGTCACACGCCAAGAGTGCAGTCGACGTGGAGGATGCTAGATGTGGGAGTTCTTATGCAGGACTCTAATAGCGGTGATCACACAGCGGCACTCTGAGTGGAGAACCAAGAGGACAAGTTAGATTGATGGAGTATGGAGAGTACATGGGAATACGCACCTGAGTGGAGAACCAAGAGGACAAGTTGGTTCCACTCAGGACGTTACAGGAGGGTTTATATACACTACTGCAGCTGAGCTTGAACTGAGTCCGAACACTATTACTAAGTGTACAGTAAGACTCCTTGACTGAGGAGCTGACACGTCATGTCTATTAATAGCGCATCCTATTGTGCTGACTGATGCACATGTCATCGCGCTTACGAGCGGCTCCACTTGCTGAGTAAACCTAATACAGCGAGTAAGCGTATACTACTAATCATGATGTATGTATATTCTAGATCCTTCTAGAGTCTTCCATCTCCTTCCATCCAATCAGAACTGATGAACCATATGAGGGACTCTTGTCCCACGATCACGTGCACATGGGTGGCAGCCCGTGTGACTAACTTGTATCAGTACTTTGGCCTTTTATATCTTCACTCAATAAATGCATAAAAATACGCAAAAATAGGGAAAATAATACGCGTCCATGACATCACCCCCCTTCTTAAGGGTCGACGTCCGCGTTGGCCTCTGTGTACTGATGAGATGCTTGCCAAGGCAAGGACGCGTATATGAGAGCCACTATTTTTCTGGGTGCGCCCGGGTTTAAGGAGTGGAACTCCTGTACCTTTTCCGGGGCATGAGCTAGATTTTTGGCTGGCTCCCAGGTGTCCTTGCCTTCACCGTAACCCTTCCAGCGAACGAGGTACTTAAGAGTACGACCGAAGAGTTTGCTGTCTCTTATGTGGTCGACTTCGTACTCTTCCTTGCCTTCGACTGTGACGGGGTCTGGTGGAGGTGGCAAAAGCCCATTAACTTCATTTCCCTTGTAAGGGGAGAGGCGGTCTACATGAAATACATCATGGATCCGTAATGCAGGGGGTAGTGCAAGCTTGTAGTCGACGTCACTTAAGACTTTAGTGACTTCAAATGGGCCTAGTTGCTTAGGTCCCAGTTTGGACGACTGCTGGTGAATCTTTATTTGCTTAGCTTGCAACCAGACTTTATCCCCGACGTTGAAGACGTATGGCTTGTGTCTTTGTTCAACGTCTGTCTGCATTCGCCGTTTACTCAGGCGTAGAGCGGCCTCTGCATCCTTTCTTGTGGAAACTAAGTTCTGGAGACGCTTATCGAGCGTTGGGATACCCGTGGGCCTACCAGCAGGAATTGTGAAGTCCGGCATATAGCCGTATAGCAGCTCAAAGGGTGTGTGACCTGTTGCAGAGTTGAGCCTGCTGTTGACCACGAATTCCGCTGTAGGGAGCAGGTCAGCCCAATCATCCTGTCTCTTGCTAATGAACTGATGAACAGTGCACATGGGGAACATACTCACAGTGGACAAAGGTGACTGTGGTGAGATATGTAGGGTGACTGGAGAGCAGCAACAGAGTAGACTTGCAAGTGAAGCAGAAGTAGTGTCTGGCACACAACAGATGAGAACTGATGTTTACATTGGAGAAGTGGAGACATACCTGGCACACAACAGATGAGAACTGATGTGGACCAGGAGCGTACAAAGTACTCTACTTATACTGCTACAGAGGGTGACGCTGGTAACAGCAGGTCACAGTAAATATAAGGCGCATTGTTCTGTACACGGACAAAGGAGTGGACTAGTAGGAGAACAAGGCGTAAAGAACAAGAAGAGTCCAGACTATGATATCATAGTGACATCACAATAAAGATAAGAACAAAGGAAAGTACATAGACGTAGTACAAGGGCAATCCAGAGTGGTCCATGATGTCATGTACATGTGTGATGTCATAGATAAGAGAATACAAGAAGTCCGAGATTGTAAAGATCAAAATAATCTAATCTACAAGTCCTGTATATCTAATCTAAAGCAGTCCGTTATCTGCGTGTCCATTTGAGCCGCTAAGTGCGCACAGGTCACTTATCAACATGAACAAGCGCAAGTAGACTTCTACTTCTTGGTTTTTGCGCTCTACCTGTCCATTAGCTTGAGGGTGATAGGCGGTGGTAAGACCTGCGTCTATCCCTAGTCGCTTATAAAGTGCCCGCATGCTCCTTGCAGCAAACTGGGGTCCTCGATCACTGATGATCTTTCGAGGGATCCCGTGCAAGGGGAAGACTTGCTCAAAGTAGATGGATGCTACCCCATCAGCCGTAATCTGAGAAGTCACAGGGAATAGATGGATCTGTTTTGTGTAATGATCCACTATGTTAAGGATCATGTCCTTCCCTCGTGACATTGGCAGTGGGCCGATTAGATCGACGCCGACTAGCTGCCATGGACCCTCAGGTACTTCTTGCGGCTGAATGATAGCTTTGGGGTGCAGATCTTTGCGATAACGTTGGCATCGATCGCATCCTTCTATGTATGAGCTTATAAAGCCTGCCATGCGTGGCCACCAGTAATAGCGACTGACTAGCTCGATGGTTCCGTTTTTACCCGGGTGTCCTGTGGTGACTGAGTCGTGGCATGACTTCACCACGTCTCTGCACAGGGCACGGTCGTTGGGTACATAGAGCTTCCCTCTATGGTAAACGAAACCGTCTTCTTCTTCCCACAGCGCGACTCCGTCCGTAAGAGCCTTAGGAGCGGTCTTTTGTAGACTTTTAAGACCCTCTATGACTTCAGCTTCTCTTATGGATGCGAGTTTGATGCGACTGCCTAGGGAGTCCACTTCTGGGCAGAAGTGGGCGTGGGCGGCGTTGAGGAAATGCTTAGGTTGTAAAACCTGAACCTGGCGGTTATCCTCACTATCCTTGACATGGTCTTTCGAGAATCTACTTAATGCATCAGCTTGCATAGAGTCTCCCTTCTTGTAAGTGATCTTGAAGGCGAAGCGACTTAAGTACAGCGCCCAGCGAGCTTGCCGGCGATTTAAGTCTTTCATGCTTGCCCACCATTCCATATTCTTATGGTCGGTGATCACTTCAAAGGAGATGCCTTCAAGGAAGTGTCTCCAGTCCTCTAAGGCGCAGATTAAGCCGAGCATTTCTCTGTCGTAGATCTCATAGTTGCGTTCTTCCTTGCTCATTGACTCTGAGCGGTACGCAACTGGGTGCCAAAGACCATTTGGGTACTTCTGAGTGAGTATCCCACCAGTAGCAAATCCAGAGGCATCGGTTTTGACGCGCATGGGGAGGTTTGGATCATACACCTTTAAGATAGGTTCTTGTACGAAACGCTCCTTAAGCTTGTTGAATGCAGCCTGCTGCTCCGAATGCCAGTGCCATGGAGTATCCTTCTTCGTGAGGTCATGTAAGGGTCGGGCAATGGCCGCGAAGTCCTTAATGAACCGACGATAGAAGTTGGCGAACCCAACAAACGCTCTGACCTCTTTAAGCGTTGTAGGTGTTGGCCACTCCCTTACTGCAGAGACCTTGCCAGGGTCCATCTGCACTTCTCCGGGACGGATAATCATCCCTAAGTACTCCATTTCTTGCTTTTCGAACTCGCACTTCTCAGGTTTGAGATAGAGGTCATAGTCTCTGAGACGTTTGAGCACTTCTCGCACTATCTGGCGGTGGTGCTCTAAGTCTTGGCTATAGATGAGGATATCATCCATGTAGACTGCGACTTCTCCTGAGGCGATTAGATCAGCAAAAACAGCGTTCATGAGGGCTTGAAAGGTGGCCGGGCTGTTGGTCATGCCAAAGTACATTACCTTTGGCTCAAACAGGCCGCGGTTTGTGACTATTGCGCCTTTCCATTCATCACCAGGTTTGATGCGAATGTTATGATAGCCCCATCTAACGTCGAATTTGGTGAAGTACTTGGCTCCTTTCAACCGGTTAACGATGTCGGCTGCGAGTGGGAGTGGATAGCGGTTTTTGATGGTGATCTTATTGAGCCGCCTATAGTCCTGCACTAGACGTAACTTTCCGTCTTTCTTCTTTATGAAGAATACTGGTGAAGCCATCGGTGACTTTGATGGGACCAGATATCCTTTAGAGATGTGCTCTTGCAGGAACTTATCCAATTCCTCTTGCTCGTTAACCGACATGGGATACGACTTGACCTTCCAGTGCTTGACTGCATCTGGTTCTAGGTCTATGGCGTGGTCCCACGGTTGATGCTCAGGGAGCCTCTGGGATTCCTCCTCAGAGAATACTTTTGCGAAGTCTCTGTAGTGCTCTGGCACCATTTCTTCGAAGGTTTTCTTAGGTTTAGCAGCTGTAGCTTTCTCAGCGATCTGTTGAGAGTAGGTGAAGCCTGCTAAGCAAAACACTTCGTCTTGGGCCGTGTCGAGCACTTTTTCCGCAAGGAGACAGCGGCGTTCCATTCGGTTTGCCATGATGCGCGTCACCTCTACCTCCAACTCTGGTTGCGCTATTTCAGCGGTTGAGTTGAGGCGCATTGTGCCTTCCTGCCAATCTATGTTGGGGTTCCTTAGTCTTAGCCATGGCAGTCCCAATATGACGTTTTCTGGGCCCAGTGAAGTGACTAAGAAGTCATGACTATCTTCAGTGGGGCCGACTTTCAGAGTGAGTCGAACTTTATGGGTGATACTGCCTGCTTCATTGAGCGTTCCATCAATATTGTATAGAGTGATGGGGTGCTCTAGAGGAACCTGCAACATCTTGTGGCGGTCAGCGTACTTCTTGTCTAGGAACAATGAAGTTTCCCCAGAATCTACCATTGCTGCTACTTTTACAGTACGATGACGTCCTTTTAAATACACAGAAATATGAAAGTGTGACTTTTTATCTTTTGTTTCAGGAATAATAGTTGAAGACAGTGCTGCATCAGAAATCATCATGTGCGGCGCTGCTTCGGAAGAAAGTGGAGCGACAGAAACACTACTGGTATTGTTCATCTCCAAGGCAGATGTAAATGTGGAGGGACCGGGAAGACAAGAAACGGAACCAATGCTACTATCTAACTTACAGGCAGAAACCGTGTGAGTATGAATTACAGGAAATGAGTCCGAAACACGAGAACATATGGTACAGGTACATAAGTCCGTCTCATCTACTGTTGAGGGGCCGGTCGCAGCTACACGCGACCCCTTAATCAAAAAGCCGCCTTGAGAGCCTTCAACTGCTCTTGCTGGCGGGTTACCATCTCCATCAATTTGGCTACGTCTGCCTGTGACGTCTTTGCCGGAGTGGTGCTTGGTGAAGCAGCAGCTACCGCAGTACTTGATGAGGATGGTGGGCTCGGGGATTCCGTGGTAGTGGCCGCTACTTTGGCCTTTCCTGGTTTCCCCATCTTTTTGAGCTGGCAGATGGTGGACCGGTGTCCAACCTTCTGACAGTGGTTGCACACGTCCCGCTCATGATTCCCATCCTTTTGACATGGTCGGGTGATCCACACCCGTAGCACTTCCCTTTCATCCAGCTCTGGTATTCGGCCTTTGTTTTGAATATGTCCCCTTTCTTCTGATTGCCTTGCTGACGCGTGGCGTCCACTTGCATGGCGTTAGGGTCGGGGGACGAGGTTTGGTTTGACGAAGTCGGTTTCCCTGACTTCTCAGCTCTTCGCTGGCGCATTCACTGATCAATGGTCTGCGCCGATTGCTTGATCTCTTCGTAGGTCTTGTAAGGCTTCTCTGACCAGGCTAGGACGTCCTTGATGTCCTCGTTGAGTCCATCGTAGAATCGGGTGCGAAGGTCCTCCTTGGACCACCCTGTCTGTCCTGAGTACTGCTCGAATACTGACATGTATTCTGAGACTGGCTTCTTCCCTTGTTTTGTCTTTTTGAGTTCCTCGCGTGCTATCTCTTGCACGTCGAGGGGGCTGAACCTGTGGTTAAACTCTTTGACAAACCCTGCAAAGGTTCCGCCAAAAGGAGTGCCACCTGAATTGGCCTCTTCCAGATATGGGAGGGCCCAGGTTTTCGCGTCTCCTTCCATCAAATTAAGAACAGCCGCTATCCAGCGGTGTTCGTCTGTATACCAACTGCTTGTGGTGGCATCCCACGTATTCATAGCATCTCCTGCTGCTCCTGCCCAGTTACGGAAAGCAGCGAGGAAGTGACGGGCATCTGTAGAGTTGCCTTTCCCATCCCAGGCTTTGGGACAGGCCACTACTTCCTTCTGTTTTCCGGACGAGGGGCGACTCGAGCTGATGGTCACCTGCGTTGTTAGGTCCGCGACCTGTTGTGCAAGCTGGCCCATAGCGAGGCCCAATTGGTTGATGAGTGCAAGGCAGTCATCAAGAGTGGGTGGTGGAGCGGGGGCAGCGGGGGTTGTCGTACTTCCGGGTTGACTCATCTCTTCTAGCTGTCTTTGTCTTTCTTCTCTGTCCGCCTTGTCTTGTGCCTTTCGAAAGTCTTCTAGTAAAGATAACTGTTCGTCTGGCGAGATCTCGTCCCAATCTTCTATTCGAGAGATGAACTGTTTCTCTCGTTTAGTGGGAGGAGGGAGGGCGTATTTCGAGCGAGCTCCTTGAGGATACTGAGCTTGTGCTAGACGAGCTGTCTGTTTCCCCTTGCGAGGAGCCACGTTCGGATGGAGGGGGCGGAGGGAGATGTGGGATTAGAGCTGCAGCGGCTGCTACAAGCTCTGGGACAGTGAAGTTGGTACCGTCTACTAGGTACTCGAGGCCGTACAATTCAAGTAGGCCGTTGACGAAACCCGGTTCGTGATAGATTGCCTGAACGTACTGTTCAGCAAGGTTGCGTGGGGGATTTTCTAACTGGAACGTCTGGACTCGGACGTTGACACCGTCTTCGTCTACGAAGCTTTCGCCTGACTGGGCGAGTGTCTCGTTGGAGGAGGAGTAGGCGGAGTGGAACGACTCTGCCGATAGTGTGCGTGAACGGGATGTGAAAATAGGTGAAGGAATCCGGTCTTGTTCAGACTGGGAATCCTGATGTACGTGGAGCAATGCCGAAGCAGAGGCTTGAGTCTGGGGTGGTGTGATAGATGCTTGTCTCCTCCTAAAGAGACGGCGTAGACGGGTGCGAACGTTCTCGAATAGACGAGGCAGTGTTGTTACGTGTGTGGGGATAGGTGGATTAAAAGACGATGTGATACGACGAGTGCAAAACGCTGACTCGAAGATGAGTGGAGAGTCTGATCAAGCAAGACCAATACACAGTGATTGTTTCACACTGCGCGAGGCTGCAGCGATAACAGAACACTCAGGAGTGGGGTAGGGGTATGTGTAGAGCCACAAGGCTGTCTGCCTCAGTCTTCTCGACCTGTTGGCTGCCTCTCACGCCGAAGCGCTCTCAAACTTTTCTGCTTACTACGCGTACAGCTGTCGCAGGCAAGGCCTGGCTGGCTTCTCGTCCTACTGCAGCTTATCTGGCGTGGTGACCAGTTCTGCAGCAGGTACCCAAGTGTTCTACTGAACTCAGATAGAACGCCTATAGGCAAGCACAATGTATGCCGATTTTACGGACACTACAGTTGTACCACAATAGCACAGATTCTGCTTACGGAGGTCCACAGGCAAAGGATGAGGTGGGTAACACAAGGGACTGATGGTCGTCAACCACCTGAGGAGTAATGGAAACTGGTGAGCGTAACGGGGCTCAGGAGTGTGAGAAGGAACTTGTCCTAATGTAGCGGTGCGACTGCCGCGCTACGTCAAGCCAAGTGAAGGGTTGAAGTGAACTGAACAGGTGGCACACTCAGCCTAACGCGGAGACAAGTCACGCGCCAAGAGTGCAGTCGACGTGGAGGATGCTAGACGTGGGAGTTCTTATGCAGGACTCTAATAGCGGTGATCACACGGCGGCACTCTGAGTGGAGAACCAAGAGGACAAGTTAGATTGATGGAGTATGGAGAGTACATGGGAATACGCACCTGAGTGGAGAACCAAGAGGACAAGTTGGTTCCACTCAGGATGTTACAGGAGGGTTTATATACACTACTGCAGCTGAGCTTGAACTGAGTCCGAACACTATTACTAAGTGTACAGTAAGACTCCTTGACTGAGGAGCTGACACGTCGTGTCTATTAATAGCGCATCCTATTGTGCTGACTGATGCACATGTCATCGCGCTTACGAGCGGCTCCACTTGCTGAGTAAAACCTAATACAGCGAGTAAGCGTATACTACTAATCATGACGTATGTATATTCTAGATCCTTCTAGAGTCTTCCATCTCCTTCCATCCAATCAGAACTGATGAACCGTATGAGGGACTCTTGTCCCACAATCACGTGCACATGGGTGGCAGCCCGTGTGACTAACTTGTATCAGTACTTTGGCCCTTTATATCTTCACTCAATAAATGCATAAAAATACGCAAAAATAGGGAAAATAATACGCGTCCATGACACTCAGCTGGGTGAGGGGCTAGATCCCTGTTCAAGGCAATGAATGCATGTAAGTCCTCTGCCTGAGGGATGTTGACAGGGATGTTGTCGAGTGCAGTGATGGAAGTCCAAGAGGGATGATCGACGATGAAGATGTATCCGTAGGGTCGTCCTACGCATTCATTGTGATAGAGGAAGGTGTGATGATAAACTGATCCTGAGGGATACGTGTCCACTGCCCACGAAGGGGAACTCAGGATGAGCTCACGGGGATCCCTGGTCTAAGGGGATATGCCGAAGACGACTCACTTAAAGGGGGAGAGCCCTACAGAGAAGAAGACAAGAAAGTGGTGGTATTGAAGAAGACCAAGATGGCGATCCTGGTCTTCCATGTCAACTACTTATACAGATACTTGCAGGCTTTCAAGCACCGCTTCAAGCTATACTAGCCAATAGTGTAAGTAGAGCAAACCCTAGTACAGCTATCCTAGTGTGAGTCATATTGAACATGATCCGATCTGTTATCGTACACAATCACATGCACCGGAGCTTACCCAGCTGACTGATCCCATACATCCATGACGATGTACTGCTGACGTGGTGTCATCCCCGAGCGTCAGTGTCCACTTCCAGGCTGAAATGTAACACAAAAAAGGAAACGATGGCACAATAATCTGGGGTTCCTCCAAGGCTGATACAGGGTCCAGAATCCAGTGCCGGTCTGACCTCAATCGGCTGACCCTCCCATGGGCCAAAACTGGGGTCCTATGGACCTTGAGTAACTGGACCCTGTCGTGGGGGCCTGGGAAGTCCAGCAGTGTAAGTTAAGAGGCTCTTCTGCCTCTCGTTACATAACAACATGCATAGTTGGATATAAAAGGAAGTTGGGTGTGGGAAGGGAAGAAGCGGGTGCACGGTCTGCTGCGGAAGGGTACTATTGTTAGCAAGATTGTTAGTCTAGTGTTGCAACACTTTTATAGATACACGCATAACTCTACATCAACACATCCGATAGTTATGATGATTTTACCAATGGAAAACCTACCCTCTCTGCTACAAAATGGTGCCCTTGATCATACAAATATGTAGTAGTTAAAACCCTCCAGAGAGGGTTTTTTGAGGGGTTATTTTCGGACAAGGTGTTGCAACAGCTGTAATGATTAGTCATAGCGGAGATTGGTGTTGCGTCTCAAAGAGTTGGTTTTTTTTTTGGTTGTTGCATCACTAAACTAACGACAGTATTATCAAACAACGTACACAAAAAGTAAATATCAACACTGAGCACTGAGCGCTGAGCAGCGGCAGATCTGACAAGGCAGCATAAGTGAAAACGCCGGAATAATCATGTGAGTGCCGACATCATACGCGTGTTGAACGTTGAACGTTGAATACTCACAGAAGATGCCCGATCCAGCGCCATAATGAACGAAATTTATCCATCTCTCCAGAGTGATCCCCTGTTTTCTCCTCAGCTTCCGTGCAGCGTCCCGTAGTGCTCGTGCAGATCGCTCATAGTGCGGTACGCCCTGCTCTCTACCAGAAAACATCGACTTGTAGAAATTCTCAGCTAGGTCCCAACCATCCGTATCAGCTATCGCCCACATTGTCCCGACGACGCTTCGGAATCCACAATACTGCATCGCCGCAGTAAGAATTCGGCGTTCGGAAGACGAGATTGTACGATTTCCAGCTCCCCTCCGTGAAGTTGGAAAGAAACGTCGAATGGCTTGTCTGCCTCCAGATTTCCATGACACGCAAAAATGGGCGAACCGGTGATCTCGGAGGCCCTCGCGCGGACCCCCTCCCTCCGAGCCGAATTACAAGAGTAGCCCACTCGCCACTTCCACCCCCATGCGATCCTAAGAACAACCCACCGTCATACCCCGTGAGTCCAAGACTGGGGCTGCACCTGCTAACCGTCCTGACACCGTTTATACCGTCTATGACGAGTAGGACGCCTACGGTGGATTCTGAGCATCAGTCGTGCCTACATATCACAATACGCTAGGTCCCGGTCGACGGGGCGCCTCGCTGTACTTTTCAGCACGTTTGACACCGGTGTATTACAGACTCGCTCTTTTAGGACTCTGTGCCCCAGTCGAAGCGTCTTTCCCCTTTCCCGTGGTGGTGGGCTGTACGCCACAGTGCCCCTACCTTATTTTCACAATCGGCTTTTCCGAAATACCTTCTCCGGCACGTTTTGTTTTTAGCGATTGGCGTGCAGGCACACTCCCTTGGCCCGTCGTGGACCGTCTCTGCAACTCACAAAGACATCGACGTTCAGGCCGTTCAGGAGTGAGAATTTAATCTGCGCCCCAAGTCTGAGCTCAAATTACTATCAGTTGGTGTCAGACGTATGTGGATGGTGGGTCGCGATGCGTGCGGTGAGCGTCAAGTGTCGATGTACCGCAGGTCAGGAATAAGAGTACCGTGACAATACGCATGTCAGACTGCCTGCCATCCACCGTCAGGTATCATCTGAGTACCTATCATGGGGTGTATCTTGAACTGAGCTCACACATTCTCAGACTACAGTTCTGAAGAACCGCAGCTTGGTGCGCCCCCCCCTGAATTGCTGCGCTCCTAGGAATCTGTCCTCGCAGAAGTAGGCAGGACGGAGAAAGAGGGTACGCAGTCATGATTCCCTCAATCGGATCCTTTATCTCGGGTGCCAGATGCCAATCCAGAGAACGATCAGATATCTCTCCGCTGATCATGCGACCAAAACGCGACTTCTGAAATCTGAGCCGTGAGATTCCTGGATTCTTATTTATCACTTTGATTCGTCAGGCCTGACATGAGGCACCGAAGCGAGCTTAGATGAGTCTACAAGGGGTAATTACACTCCGCCTGATATTGCGGCGGTGACGAAGATATCCACATGACCAGCTGCAAGCACAATCCGATGCCTTAGACTCTTCTTGGTTTCCTCCTGATTTGCTGCAGGTCAAGATGTTCTCCTTCGCGATGGCCTCTTCCGTTAAACCGGACTTCTCCTACGAGCATTTCGCGAGACTCGGCGAGAGTCAGTTTGTGGTACTCCGGGCCGGGTCGTATTGAAGCAATGTCAACCACTGCTCGACCATTAGTACGTTCTAATCTGCTGCTACAGTACTTGACCGGCGCAGCTTCGAGTAAATGAAGTTCTCGATGTCTACTACAGTACGTACAGCATCGCCCTCATTGGTGACAATCCAGTACTTGACACCCATTTCTCCAAACGCTGCACAGCGCCTCCACCCAGGTACCCATGCGTTTCCTTCCTATGAAATTGGGGGACTGATAACGAGACTTCCTGGAACGTTGTTGCTTCTAAACTTCTGAAGGTGCCACCTTCTTGAGTCTTGCCTGTCACAGACAGGGAAAGGTGTAAAGGAATGCTGCGGAATGGATGCGTCTTTTCCCATCATGAACCCAGAATAATGTCACTGCTCGGCGCTCCTCGGTTCTTTAAGACAAATTTGTGGGCCATATCGTTGACGCGAGTCCCATAGTATCGACGACACCTTCGCTGCTATTATTTTGACGACAACACCGTGTACTCTTCACTGCGTTGAACTGTAGTATCTACAAAAGCCCTCGTCAGGAGAGACAGAATCTGAACCTATCATGTCTGGCACCGAAAGTGACACACACGGTAAGAGGGCTATCACTGGGAATGGTGTCGCCGGAGCAGCGCTTGACTTACTGTCTTCAGATCCAGTAGATGGTAGGAGCCTGTAGAATGCGCTGCTTGTATGGGATATTACTTGTTACCTTTGTGACAGCGGGGCTCTTTCGGCCTCAGCAAGAGTCTCAGACACCTGAGCCCAATAGTCTCAGCGAAGTGCAGTCCATGGAATCAGCACACCTTGGCAAGGATCCGTCTCTCCCAGTTGAAGGCCTTCTCGATTTGTTCACAGAACAAGGCAGCAGCGGCCTCGGTAATCCCTGTTTTTTTTTTAATATCAGCTGTACCTACGCTCATAACATTTTAGTCGACAAGATCATCATCGCTCAACAATCTCTCCAAGAATTCATCAACGAGCTCTCCCCGGGTGCTTATTTTTCCGTTGTCAACTCCAAAATGCTGGACGACGTTGTTCTCAAGCCGTTTGGGATATATGATTCAAAAGAAGAGATCGTGAGGTTTCTCTGTGAAATGAGGGCCATTGATAACAACACGTACGTTTTACTTCTTTTCGTATCTAGATGGGCTAACGCCAGGGCAGCGCGCAGGAATCGCTCGCGCCACGAGATGGACAGGTGGCGGGGGTCTCTGAGTCAGTTGTAAGGTCTGGACAGAAGAGGATACCCCAGCCACCCTCTTTCGTTCCCTTGCTCTCTCCAAAATCTGCATGGAACTCAGCACTCAGCAGCTCCCTCCCTAGTTCTTTGTCAGTTCCCCAACTCGGCCTGGTTCCCCCAAACAGAACGCCCACAGGAAGCGGTCCGCCGTCTCAAGCCCTTCATTCCCCCCAAGCACTTTCAACACATGTGTCGGGTGATTCTTCCTTACCTTCTTTGCGCACCCTTCGAGCCCTTCTTCCGTTTGGGTCCGGAAAGCCTGCTTCGGGCGCGGCTACTTCCAGGCCGTTGAGGAGCTCCTTCGTTAGTTTTTCACCAGTTCGACGTTCCAGCACGACCATCGAACGCAAGCATTCGAGCCAGTTTTCGCGCCCAGACGATGGCAATGAGGCTGCGATCTCTATCGCGCCATATCCCCCTCGCCAGGCCAGTCCAGAGCGCACTCGTGACGCTCCATCCAGTAGTGCCAACACCCATGACTCGCCCGTCTCATCTCCTCTATTTAGGTTACCCTTGGATGGAGAATTAGGTATGTGTGAAGTCATTTACTTGGGTCCACGAAATGAACCCATTTCCTTCCCGTTTTAGGACCACCAGTCGTCGTTTTCAATCCCGAGCCCTCACTTAGCTCAGAGCTATCGACGATACTGGAGTCTGACCTCTCTGCGTTATCGAAACACCTCACTGCTTTGGGCGGATCACACATTACCGACCTTTCTGGAGATCGGTATTCATCAGGCCCCGGGGCGTCTCTCCCATCACCTGGAACAGATGACGATCAAGTCGTGGCCCCTAATACCTCTGTACTGGAACCCTCCGCCTCACAATTAAAAGACGTCATGCATGCATTGACGGAGAGACCTTCCACTAACGGTTGGCTGACTGGGGTGGTTGTTGAGGATCTGGCTGATAGCTGCCCCACTAGTCGGAATCGCCGAGAAACGCACGAGGGTTACACCGAAGTGGAGCCCGAAGAAAGTTTGCACCTTGATGCACTCGACCCGGATCTTGCTACATTTCTCAGCCCCAATCCACAGCCAAGAAATTTACTTGCACCAGCTCCAATTCGTCAGAACCCTTCGGCTATCGCACCCCCGCAGATTTTCCCCCATTCGCGAGCCGTCATTCCTCAGTCTCGACTTTCACCTTCGAGTTCTTCCCCTGTTGACGCATCTCCCAGCTCCCCAACGGGATCTGCGAGATCCCAACACTCACCGGTCCGAACGACTGCCCATTCGGGCCTCGTACGATCAGTACCGACGAGATTTGTACCCAGTCTCATACTCTCGGCAACCGATAATGCCCTAACGGGGCGTCGGGATCGCGGCGTGGCAAGTTTCTCGCGGACTCCCTCCGATTCGGCTCTTCAATTAGACGAAGGGCGCAGGGTTTCGAGTGATGGTGTATACCTTGGACGCTCACCCGCCTCGTCTCTACCTTTAAAATTCCAATCACAACCGTCGCTACAGCAAACTCATACGGTACAACATCGTCGTGTGGCATCCTCTCGCCTTGCCACTCCCGCACGTTTTGGAACCCACACGTCAAGGGCCTCTTGCCTCTTGCATTCCGCATTACCAACAGCCCGGGGCGGGGACTCCCCGTCGCCCACTTCTCGTGCCTCATCGTCCTTCGGAGTCGCGGCGGATTACTTAAACCGTCCGCGCACCAGCGAGGACGGGGCCATCGGGGTCCGGCCTAGTGCTTACGAACACCTCGGTTATATCCCGTGCGGCCGCAACCGCAGCCTCAGCGTTGGGGACGGAAGCGGCGAAAGGGTGACGTCGCGCGGATCCCAGACCGCCACCGAATGGCTTGGCCCGCGCACGGCCAAGGCCTTCGCTGCCGCCGGCTTGCTTGAGCGTGACCAGGACCCCAGCAACAGCGTGTCTCGCTTTGGGAGCACGCGGAGCCTCGTCGACCGTGAGCAGCGTGCCCCTTCCCCCGGCCGACTAGCGCTGTCCGAGGCGGGCTCGGTCGCGAGCTCGTGGCGTAGCGCGTCTTGGGAGATGACGCACTCCGACGCGACGGCGTCTATGTCGACGGGTGCGCCGCGCACCACGCGCTCCACCGTGTCTACTGCCCCGACGTCGATCTCCATGTCGCGGACGCCCTCGCCGCAGCATAAAGACTACCGAGCGGCGCTGCATGCCATGCAGGATAAGCGCGCGGCCGAGACAGGCACGCTGCTCGCCGCGCTCGAAGACGCACGGCACATCGCTCAGTCCCTGCGCACGGAGGGCGCGAGGCTTACAAAGCGCGTGGAGGATCTCGAGGCTCAGCTTCACACGCAGCTGCGCGCACAGCAGCCGCTCGCGCGCACCGTCTTCAGCAGGGTCGAGCGCCACAATTCCTCGGACGCACTCGCTCGGCGGTGCTAGCCTCCGCCCGTGCCGATTGTTCCCGCACACCACCTGCAAAACACCCCCTTCAGTAGGGACCCGGACCTCGATCGTCAAGAGGACGCGGATGCGGAATGACGCGACGTTATCGTGGCGGCCGCTTTGCGCGCTCACGGCGTGCCAGCGACTCTGAGTCCGTGTTCGCGCTGCTGCCGCCGAACATGTCCGTGCTACTGCAAGAATAGCCCGCGGGCTCGCACCGCTCCGCTAGTAGCGTTTCGCTGGCGACCGCCGGGGCGGAGATGGACGAGCGCAGGTCGCCGCGCAGCTTGTCATTGCGACCGGAGCATGAACTGCACCTCGGAGATATAGGTAGCCTCTTTACCGAGGATGACGCTAGCGATGATATGGATGGGTAGTGAACCCTCCCCCTCTCGTTTCGTTTTTTTTCTTCGATTGTTGGATACGAAGGTTGCTTCTCTGCTGCGCCTTCACCAAGCGGGACTCTCTACGTCTTCGTCTTCGTGTGCATAATTTTATTAATACCCTTTTCCTCCTGCGACCATTGCAGGTTTACCGCTCGCCTAACTTTTTGTATTGATAACATATCATGGAAGAATCATAATTTCCCTCGCGTTACCTTAGCCTGTCAATGAGGCTACCTTCGCGGGCCCGACTGGGTGCTACTGTCTCCAGCGCCCCAAGTTAGGCACGCAAGC
Source organism: Lactarius hatsudake (assembly GCA_024734325.1). Lineage (NCBI taxonomy): Eukaryota > Fungi > Basidiomycota > Agaricomycetes > Russulales > Russulaceae > Lactarius > Lactarius hatsudake. The sequence continues at coordinate 958,959 of JANSJP010000010.1, read as the reverse complement.
ACCCTCAGGCTAGTCCAATGCCAGCTGTCAGTAAAGTGAGATATTCAAGTTGCAGATCCCGAAGGGGGTGTGAAGATGGTGGTAGCAAGGAAGGTTACAGTATCATCAGCAAATTAATTTTTAATTTTTATGTGCTTACCAAAACCGTAAGAGCTTATTGAGATTATAATCGGATTTGGGCTTGCGGTGAAATAAGAATCGCTTGTGATTGGGCTGTGAATACGGATGGACTATTACATGCAGCATATATGCGCTTACAATTCTCATGGTCAACAGTCACTCAACATGCAACTAGCTGTAAGCACTTATGATTTCTGGGAAACCTCATGGCCAAGTTGTAAGTACATACAATTTTTGGACGACTCTTGCAGCTGAATGATATGTGCATATAACTCCAGGCTAACTCTCACGGTGAAGTTGTAAGTGCGTGCATGACTGATGTACGACTTCCACAGTGAGGATGATGCGCTTGTTCCAATACACCCACGATCTCATCGATGACTTCGTTGTGGTCCTAAATTTATTCCCTGTCAACCTCGACAACGGCAACGAATCCACCACCCTCAAGTTTATCCAGCTCATCTGCGACGTCACCAAGGACATACAGCGCACCAACGATGTCACCACCCTGCCGAGTCCATTGGCAACATTGTCTACGAGGGACTCAGGGACTCGATCCTGATCTTGACAGTGCGCTAGGGTGCATTCTTCTCCGACTCTCGGGTTTGCCCCAGGCCCCCAGAACAACGCCATTTACTCATGGCCTCTCACCATCGCCTTGCAGAGTAGGGCATACTACTTCCATTCGGTAACCACTTCTGGGATTCAAACTGGCCCACCTAAAATGCGCCGTTTCTGGGACTTCCGAGTCTGATCGTCGGACACCTCCGAGTCGTCGTCACTGTGAGTGACCACACATCTCTTGAAATTCCTTTCACACTGTTTTCCACCGTGTTTCATGAAGCGGTCATGAGGCATGAAGCCCGATGTCTCCTTCCTGGTCTATATACACCAGGAGGTCATCAAGGGAGACTAGGCTGCCATCTCGCACCACGTCTCGCACATCCGACGCCTGCACGTGGTCGTCAATGGTGATCGCATTTACAATTCCCAGCGCTCTCTCGCCACGTGCAACCTCGTGATTCTGGTGCTTGAGTATTTCTCAACGCTGACAATTGAGCATGGATCCTCCGACAACAGTCCCGTCAACAGTCCCCTGGGCTCTTTGTGCGGATTCCTCTCGGAACTGATTTTTCAGAGGTGCACTCCTGCTTCAGACCCACCTGATGCCCACCATCAGATCGCTGACTCTGACAGACTGGGTTGTCGATTTAGAGGAGCTTCTCCGCTGCCTTGCCGCTGAGCTATACCTCATGTTCTTGGATTTATTGCCATACATGTTTGGCCCCAGCACATGGGCCATTGTCGTGCCTCACGGGCTCACAGAAGTGAGTTGGTTCCAAGGCTGTGTTTACAACAACATTCTCGGGACTGTCAAGCTCTTTGAACACCTTATCCCCCCAAGCCTCAACAGCCATAGTTAGCGCTCTTACCAGACCCCATAAAGTACGTCATCTCCGACCTCTACACATCATGCCACCGCTCCACCACGCCTTCCAGGCGATCACAGAGCTATGTCTCAAGGCGGCGCGCTAATCACTCAATAAGCTGGCAAATATATTGACGGCTGTCTGACACGGATATGTGAGCGATGGAGTATGGACCCATAGTTGTCATCTTAATCTTATGATGCACGCAGTCCATGCTCTTGCCCACTATTTAAGTATAATTTTGTTGAAAAGTTTTTGATGACGTGGTGGTACAGTGGTAATAGTGAGTTACTTGTCATAATACGAGGCCACATGTTCGAATCTTCGCAATACAGAATGTAGATTATTATATTATGCAGAACTACCCCTTAGTCCAATAATAGTAGTCAAATCATAAATCAAATAATAGATGTAATAGAGAGACAAATGTTAAAGGCAAGTAACTGTAGTAATTTTTCCAACCAGACACTGTATCCTCTGGAGTCTGGATTATAATTGATTATAAGCACACACAACCCAAGTAAAGGGTTTGAGGCAATACAATACACAAAAGTGAATTTAAGCGATTACCATTCGTGGGCATAATTGCCAAGGAATTTCGAAACTATCATATTATCACAATCGCTTTTGGCGATTTGTAATCCAGGTTTGGCTCACACTGCTTACGGTGATTATAAGCGACTGTAAGTACTTGTAAATCTATTTTTTATTTGCTGATGATCTCTTACAGTCGCGTCCATTGCTTAATAATACTACATATTCGGACTTCCGACTTCCGTTACCGGTCCGGTGCCGGGCTCGGCTAGTCCCCGGTATGCGTGCGTCCTAACAGTCAGTCTATGTGGGCTAGTCTGCCCCTCAAGACGCAGCTGTGGGCAATCTTATTTTATTTGATCCATTTTACTGGGGTACATGTCCCGACCGTGACCGCGTGACCGGTGGTGTGATAATTTCTTGTACCCCGTTCGTTCACCCCTCATGTCCTTTCTAAAGTAAGTAATCTAGTCTCTTCACTTCCGCTCGACGTGACAGTCAATGTCGCAGATATCTCAATAAACGGACCCGTGACCGATACATATCACCCGCCCAACCCGTTACCACAGCAAGCGAATTCGGTACACCTCTTGCCAATACCTGCGCCTCTAGCCAAATTCTTTCATTTTCTCGACAAGTCACGATCGAGGAGCTTTCAGAAAATCTGCTTTTCAACATATTTCGTTATTATCTCGATCTCTCTCCACAACATTGGCCTAGGCTTGTGCACATATGTCGCAGATGGCGACGCTTCGTATTTGCATCTCAGCGGACTCTACACCTTCGAATCTTCTGTACCCACGGGACGCCTGTATCGAAGACTTTAAACTGCTGGCCCGCCTTATCTATCGTCGTGCAATACGGAGGATCTCTAGAACTCAACCCCCCGACTGCCGAGGATGAGGACAACATCATGGCTGCACTTGAGCAGTCCGGTCGGGTTAGTTCTATTAGCCTCAGCGTCACAAGCTCGCTCCTGGAAAAGTTATCTTCAATCAAGAGGCCGTTTTCGGAACTGGAAGACCTCGTTCTTCGGTCTCGAGATGGCGTGTCGTTGGCCTTACCCAGCGGTTTTCGGTGGGGCCCACGCCTTCGTCGTTTCTATTTGACTGGGATCGCGATTCCCTTTCAGCTCCTTTATTCTTCCACGAATCTCGTGGACCTTCAGCTTCACGAAGTTCTCCGTCCTTTGTATTTCTCACCAGAAGTGCTCACGGATGCATTGTCCGGGATGGCCCAGCTTCGATCACTATCACTCCATTTCATATCTACCGCTGATTACGCCATCGAATTCCCAGACTGGGCACGCCGTGCCGTTCTTCCTGTCCTTTCCCGCCTCTATTTTCGAGGAGTTTCCTGGCATTTGGAACGCCTTGTAGCCGGAATCGATGCTCCTCGTCTCGGAGACATCGAACTCACAATCTTAAATGAAAACATCATCGGTTTTCCAAAACTTGGCGAATTCATCGATCGGATAGAAATGCACAAATCACACCGTCGAGCACACATTCTATCTTCGGATCGCGCCATCTCCATATCCTTGATACGGCCAGGAACTCCCGCTTGCTTCAAATTGCAATTATTCTGCGAGCCACCGAGCGAGCAACTATTATTAATGACACGAGTCTGCGCTCATCTGTTCGCTGCTTCCCTCAATGTAGAGGATCTACGCATCAGTGCGACGCGACCATCAGGACGAGTGGATAATGATCATAGTGGATGGCGGGACCTTCTCGACTCATTCAGAGGTGTAAAATGGCTTCACCTCGATTGGGATCACTCATCGAACATCGTGCGTGATCTGCAACTTTCGAACGGGCGGTACGGAATTATGCTGCCTTCCCTGCACAAGCTCTACATACCACAGCCTGGGAAACGTCATGCACCATTGGAGGAGGCCGTCGTGTCATTTATGATCTCACGCTGGCTCTCTGGCCGTCATTTATCGGTGGAATATGAACTGTCATGCCATATCAATGAACTACATGGAACAGGTACGACGTATTTCCGGTGTGCCACCACCGCTACTCGCTAACTTGCTTGGAATAGGACCTCCCTCTCAGCAGGTAACGATTGAGATGCTCTCCGAAGACGTCCTTCTCAACATATTTTGTGATTACTTGGATGCCGCACCGCGAACTTGGCCTACGCTCACGTACGTTTGTCAAAGGTGGCGACAGATCGTACATACGTCACCTCTGGGTCTGAGTCTTCGACTCTACTTTACGCCAGGAACACCCGTTCTGAAGGCTCTGGATTGTTGGCCAGCCCTGCCTATCGTGGTACATTACGGAGGGTTTCCAAATATCGATCCGCCAGCTCCAGAGGACGACGACAATATCATTGCCGCACTGAAGCAACCTGGTCGTGTTAGCTCCATCAGCTTTACCATCACACACACTCTCCTGGAGAGTCTTTCGATAACCTTCGAGCCATTTTCAGAACTAGAAGAGCTTGTTCTTCTGTCTAGAGATGACATGCAGCCGACCCTCTCCGGCAACTTTCGGTGGGGTCCTCGCCTCTGCACTCTGCACTCGACCAGGGTTGCCTTCCACTCATTGCCGCAACTACTTTCGCACTCCCACGACCTCGTAGATATTCAGCTCCACGAAATTCCTAGTGACGGATATTTCTCCCCAGAAGCGTTCGCGAACGCATTATCCGGGATGACCCATCTTCGAACACTTTCACTCCATTTCCTTTCCCTCCCATCCCGCCGAAACTACCTCAGTTTGCCTCCACTGTCTGGGGAACGCGTTGTTCTCCCCGCTCTCATGTTCCTCAAATATCGAGGAACTAGCAAGTACTTGGACAGTCTGGTGGCCAGGATCGATGCACCTGGTCTCGGAGATATTGATATCGCATTCTTTAGCCAACCCACGATGGACGCTTCGCAACTTGGGCTATTCATCGAGCGGACAGGAATACTGACGCCACTCAGTCGAGCAGAGGTTCAAACCTCCGGACATGCCATCTCCATCTCGTTTACCAGCTCAGGCAGTTCTACACCCCTTCGATTGCAAATATCGTGCAAGCAGTTAGACTGGCAATTGTCCTCGATGGCTCAAGTTTGTGACCAATTTTCCCCATTCCTATTCCTTGTAAAAAATCTACGCGTCACTACGACCCAATCGCCAAGTGGGCAGGATGACGTGAATGGTGACCAATGGCTGGAACTTATCCGCGCATTCGGCGTCGCAACAGACTTTCGGGTGGCCGACGAACTTACGACAGACATCTTGTGTGCTCTGGGTCTAGTCGATGGGGGCTACACAGCTTTTCTCCCTGACCTGCATCACCTTCATATAGAGAATCCTATGACGATGAATCAGTCGTCGTGGGACGGTCTAATGTCATTCATCACCTTACGATTGCGCTTAGGCCACCCCATACAAGTTAATGTGCCGTTCGAGGGGTGCCACATCTGTCACCATCCCAGTCTGAAAGAGAAGAAAGGATTTGATCGTCACCTATTGCGTCACCTTGTAGACAAGCACGGATATCGAATCTTGTGCTCGCATTGCGGAGACTTCGAATGGAAACAGGGACACTGTGATCTATTCCGAATACACCTCAAAAGCGAACACTTTGTAGTCGTGCACAAAGACCCACGGATTTGGTTTAATAACACCTGACCAACTTGACAATATCGTTTCCCAGCACAGTTCTCTGTGCGCGCCAGACACTGTCGCACCCACGGCGCCACACTCCCAATAGCTGCTCCGATACTTGACGACATCCCACCCAAACAAAAAACCCCATCCCTCTGGTGAATTAAGCACGTTCTCGTCTTTGGTGTTTCGGTACGTTTCGTGTTTGCGATCGTATGCGCGTATGTCGCGCTGTGTTCCCGTGTATGAGTATATATGCTACTTACTGTATCAAGCTCGTCCGCATAGGGTTTTCCTTACTATAACAAAATGACGCTGTCTTTGCGTCACGAAATTGTCGGTCTACTTTACAAAGTAATGTACGTGTACGAGTAGTATAAATGGGCTCGAATGCGAGCCCCTAAATGTAATCGCTCTGCCCTCTCCTGCTGTGGGCCTTCTCTCGTCGTTCGCGTTCGCTCGCAAACCACTCCTTTCCGTCGTATAAACTCCATTCCCGCGTCCCATAACCTCACACCACCTTCGTCGGATCTTCCCACTTCCCCAACGGCACGTGATTAGCACAATATCATCACATTTTGTTTTTTTCTTCTTCAGGGGATGACACAGAGTACGCAGAAGATTCTATCTTTGCGTTGGATGTTCGATGCACGAGATGTCAATATTGAGTGATCGTCAATTATGCACACAAAGCGTCCGAACCGTAAATTTATCCACACACAACAAGGGGCGACTCAGATTCCGATTCGCAGCGCCGCCATAGAGCCCGAATTACCCCAGGCGACTCTCTCTCGAAAACACAAAACAGTTTTGGTCAGAAGTGATGTATAAAATATATATTCGTACCATACACACTTTAAAGTCACTGGCACCTATATACCGTGACACTTGTGGCAGCCTAGAAACTCTAGCCCTGCCGTTAGCAGTGCGCCCTTGCCTCAAATCGGCTAGGTTGCGCGGGAGAACTTTGAATTGGCCGAAAGCAGTGTGATTTCAGTGCGAGAAAATACGAGCTGGTGCGGAAAATAGGAAGTGCGCAGAATGGACTCGGGTATTTTACCTGGCCAGTCGAGGGCTAGGCGTATCAGCGGGGCAGCGACGGTTTTGCTACACTGAAAGCCGTTATCATCGTGGCATTACACTCCTCGTGGTTCCGGTAAAATGTGGGCTCTGAATCAAATTACAAAATGCGATTCTGTTCGACGAGATGTACCCTATGCTTCGTCACACACGACTTAAGATGATGAAAGTAAGGAACCACGGGTCTTCGTCAAGGAGTTAGCAAACCCTTGGAATGTCGCCGTCAGTTCGACCTAAAGAAGTTGATGTCAGTTTTCCGAAGGCCGAAAAAATCAAACACTTACAGTGTCGAGGGCCCTGGTAAAAGAAGATGTGATAACGTTGGTCAGGGCATGACGTGGTGCGCTGTTCTCTACTTCTCGCGCGATTTGCACCATCCTACGCAACACGGCCGAACGATTTTCGGGCCCAAAGGAAACGGCGTGGAAAGAAAGCGGCATCCTGGCGTTTATGCGGTAAGTCACCTGTAGAATGAAACCGAAAAGCTACAGACCCTCGGCTCACGGCTGCGCGGCAGATGTTGGAAACTGGGTGATCCCCGATGTGGCTCTCGCCGTCGGACAAGAAAATAAGGACGGGCGCCCTATGATACCAGTCAGACTCCTATATAGTCGGTGTCAACTTCCAAGCAGCGGAGGTCCACACCTTTCCGTACTCCAATTTGATGTCATTATGGCCTGTGCTTTCTCGACTGCGAGTGTGTAATTCTCGTTTTCATAAGGCCTATATCGCAAGCAAGCAGTCAAGAGCTGGTCAGGAGTGCTCGTGAAGTCGTTTTCGACACAAATCATTGGGGTTCGACTAAAGAATATGATGCTGTATGCGTCTCTTCTATGCCCACCTAACTGCGCGTGTTGACTAACGGCAGCCTGGCGTGCAGTCCAGAAGCTGTAGAGAGACGAAATTACAGCCCCAAGTCTGTTATTTGCGATGGGTGTAATCATTGGGGTCCCAGCAGCATTAGGAAGTGGCCGTCGATCAGAACGCGCCATGGACTTGGACCTAAAACGCACGAGTTAGCAAAATATCTAGGGAATGATGGCAGACATACAGGTCAATAGCGAAGATTCTGTAACGCGGTCTGAGTAAGTGAAATTGAAAACTCTGGTGGGATGACTCACACATGGAAGGATGCTTGCAGACGTCCGGGATTCTTGCAAGCGAAGTGGTGACCATCATTCGACACATATCCGTGACCGGGAGGCGCGGTGCTCAAGGGCGCATGAAATAGTGGTAGCTTGCAGCCCGACGGCTGTGCATTGGCTCCACCCTTCTCCGTAGTATGTTCATCACCTTTGGAAGGTATATTTAACGCGGAAGGGGCGCGACAGAAAATAATTTATACCTGGGCACAGTGCATCGCTATCGTGCGAGCATTAGATAGAACATTTTCAGAGGTCCGAAGAATCCACATACCACTTTGCGAAATTCGTCTGGTCTTCGCGAGAATACGGATCTGCAGAGATATAGGTGAGAAATATATTAGGTGGAACCGTAGTCCGCAGTCACCCTTGAAACCTAGTAAAAACATAAGCGACGTCAGATAAAACGTTCACGTGATGAGCCTACCCATTCGGCGCCAGTGAAGTGCATGCGTAATCCAGTCTTTGGCTTCATCAGGGTCTGGAGATATTCTCTTGTCGATGTGTTGTGTTTCGGAATTATGGGAATCGGAACCACGGCAAAAGTCAACATGGACATGTCTTCCCATCGACTTGCACACCATATTACACAGCATGGGGCCGCCCTCGTCGTTCGAGGAGAATTTGCGTCCCTCTAGCTCGACGCTAGGATCGTCCGAGTCGGATTCGTCGAGCGCCCACCTTGTTTGCGACATGGACCCGTGGCTCGTCTCGTGTTCTTGCTGAGGATGCCCTGCGCAGATAATTAGTTAAGTACGACTAACCAGGAGATTAAAATCAAACCAGAAGGAAGCGTGCACAGATAGCTGCAGTTCTCGCACCTAGAACTAGTTAAGGGGATGCGAGAAGCGAAGTTTGCCCCAACCCACCGAGTATTGCAATAATGGAAGGGCCTCTCATCGTTGCTATGAATGTGTGGACCCGGATGACCAATCTCCCCTGGCTCAATCACCTTGGCACAAGGGAGGCGCTTGACAGCTGAAACGATATGTTTTTAGGGGTGAGATCAAGGGTTCGGGCCACATACCCTGCGTATACTGGACGCGTTTCTCAGTCATCAGTACAGTCATGCTATGAATGCAGACTCACTTCCGTATACTGGAAGCTTCCGTGCCTGCCAGTAAACGTGGCTTCGATGGCCTGTGGTTTTGTTTGAATCTCGCATATACCTGCGGAGCATAAGGAGCCACAAGGATGCTGGTTTCTAGAGAGCTTTTCTGTGGTATGTCACAAACAAAAGGCGACGATATACGCACCCGCAAAGGTGGTTTTCGCCATGATCCAATCCATGTAAGTGACCGCCGGTGCACATTCGGTTACACAATTGACAAGAAGCAGGGCACTCTCTATCCTCGCATTCGTGGTCTTCGTGTTCCTCGCCTCTGAAGGATGGTACGCTTCGTGAGACATTGTCTCATGAAGGTTGCATAACTCACAGTGGGACACGACACGTCCCGGGACATGTGAACACCTTTCCGTTTGGCAGCCTCAAACTGGCTAAACGACACGGCTAGTATAACGTCTGGTTTAACCGAATAGACACCCTGAAATTAAAAGACATACCTGGCCACACCTATGGACCGGAGCAGAGCATAGGTGATTGCCTCCGTGCTCAGGTAGCTAAGGGGAACGGCGCATAAGAATGTGTATGGTACTAGTTGAAAGTCAGCATAATCACCTTGACACACTTCTCCGTACAGCCTCGTTTTCCGGAATGCTCGCATGGTTCCGCGCATAGATGGGTACCTACGTGGCATCTTTTGTGAAGTGCGTGAGAATACCGGTAGGTAGGATAATTTTTGAACCCACATGTGATCTCCGGGGTGGCCAGCACTGGGGTATAGTGATAGGTCAGAAGCGTTGATGATGAATGTGGACGAACGCAAACGTACGTTTGACCGCAGGGTTGTGTAGGGGCAGCGTCCCGTTCACAGAAAGTACAGTCATGGATACATTCATGGTTCGTCAGACAGTCGTGGCCGTCTCCGTGCAAACGACTACTTCGTACACAAAGCAAGTCGCAGGAACCACACTGCGAACGACAGAGTTCGACGCTGGCCCGTAGATCTATGACGGCGTTGCCGAATGTTCGGCGTAACTCTTCGATACTTGCGTGACCACCATCGAATCGCTGTATATTTGACTCGAGCCAGCTCTCGACATGAGCTACCCGCAGGCCGACGAGATGAGTCAAGTACTGCGCAAGATTAGAGTGCCACGTAGAGTCGTCAACGTGTTGCCTTTGATCGGTTCCGTCATAGGATTCACGTAGAGCCGCGAGTCGATATTCATGGTCGGCAACGGGGGTATCTGGCCCTGCAAGAATGAATTGTGCTTCGGTATCCTCCGCTTCGATCATAGTGTCCGTATCAAAGTTCTAAACTTCTTAGTCTGACGCAAGGCACGTTTGATTCTAAGCGCACCTTCAGTGGGATAGGCTCGGGATCGACCTCAGAAAATCCGGTCTCCAAGGCGTTAGACAAAATCGCACGAAGGGAATTCGCGCGGTGCATGGCCATAGTTTCTGAAATGGAGACATGAGGGGCGGAGAATCGATTACAGACAGGAGAACATACGTGACATAGCTCCCCAATCATTCGCCTATGGGGAACATCGCATGTCAGTGATCTACACAGGCATATGGTTGCTTCGACCGAACCTTCAACTTAGCCATTAACGTCTTCAGCCTCAGCAGGAATTCCCCTGCAGTATGATGCGACGTCAGCTGCTGGTCGAGAGTCTTTTTGACTTTACTAAAAAGCTTGTAGAATTCCTTTGACTCGATCACAGGCCACGGAATAATCTTCAGTTTTCCCGCATGAAGACGAGTGATAAAGTTAGAGTCTTGTTCATCCTCGACTATCTTCTGGAACTTGAGCCGAAATCTAAGCCCTGATATTAGTGGAATGAGGACTGCATTTGCTTTGTGACTTACTCTTTCGTCACTTCTGCCTCGTCTGAATCAATGACGTCCTAGAGAGGTATGGATATAAGGGTACCGATTTCAATATTCGGATCCACCTACTTTAATGATGACCAGAAGCGTGGACTGGAAGAGTGATGGATTGGACGCCGGATCCAAAATGGAGGAGCTTGACTGGAAAGACTGAAATAGGCCAGTGATATCTCTACTGAGGGCGAAGTTATTTCGGAATAGAACCTACCCGCGGCGAACTCTCAGCTCGATAACGAGGATCACAGGTCAAGGCATTTACTTACGAGATTCGATATGGCTGTGTTGAAAAGAACAAGAAGGGTATCCTCTTGCGCCGAACGCTCCAAACTGTGTACACCTATTGTTTGCCGCAAATTCAGATTGAGCCGAACAACGAGCGATTAGGCCCTAAGCCCACCTTCGAAATCCAGCGCTACTATAAGCGCATCGTCAGTAGGGGAAACAGACAACCAGACCCCCTCTAACAAAGGTTCGAGTCATTTACTGCCTTAATCACGAACATTCCAAAACCAACCTGTTGTACGCATCGCACTCCCTGCAAAGGATGTGTCTAGGAGATGGTTCAGGCTGAAGCTTTTCCCCACAGATTGTTCGCCCATTGAGGATACAACTTTCACTGGCTGGGATTCGCAAAGAGGGTCAGGACAATTACTAGAATTACGATGCGGAAGACCCACTTTCGAGGCCCAATACGACTGAAAAATCGACTCATACCATCCAATAGACAGGCTGTCTACGATTCTGTTGACCTCGGCTCCAAGCAACGAGGCCTCTAGCTGTGGCGACAGCACGCCATCCTTGAGTGGGACAAATCTGTTATCGAGTGTGAGGGCAATGTGGATGGGAATAAGACAGAGTAAGTCCGCCAGCCATTCGCCAGCTCGAAAACGGGAGACCGGCCATTCCGAAGTGGACAAGAACGCGTCTGCAAATGAGTTGAAGGTCCGTGAGGAGACAGCGATACTTCTGAGTACATCGTTGGTCGGTTTACGTGACGTCTTTATGAAGTTGCGAACCATTTCAGAAAAGTAAAAAGGTATTGGGTGTTGACCATCGTCAGTGACGAACATCAGCGTCCTCGGCTGCCGTTCGCTCGAAGATGTTATCGTACCCCGTTTCACCGCTGCTACCACCGGAAAACGTGTCCAGACGTCAGTGTGGCAATCAACCAAGCAGTTATGAGCTGTCTCTCTGCCACGGCTCGTCGATTCCTTGGAACGCTCCTCCTGGAATGTGAACTCGGTCGCCTTGCACGTTATATCAAGGACGATAGATCGACAGGTCTGTGCGGTTACGTCGAGACCAATGAGGTGGATGTTGTTCCGGTTCACTATCGAGGTGAGAAACGCCCCGTCGAGGTCGACAGGAAAATCAGGGAGTGTGATAGGAATTCCGTCTGTGGACGCGAATGTCGTCCAATGGTATGCCGTAACTGCGGAGACGCCATCTGTTTCTTGAACAACGAGCACGCATGACCCATCAGGAGATGAGTAGATCGCGCGTGGTACTTGTGGCAGCTGTAGAGAAGCAGGTCTACGACAAAGCGTCAGTTTAATCACAAAAAATATGAGAAGTGCCGTATATACTTTGGCTGCTGCATTGTCAAGGAGAAAATTCTCGCTTGAGCACTTGAATCCACGAATAGTATCTCTTCGTGTCCATGAACGAAGCACGCGTGAAGAATGGACTCTCCATTATTGTAGAACTGACGAAGGTCAATCGCGGATCCCGTCCCGCGCAAGGACCCACGCTCGTCCTCGAACACAAAGATGTGGAGCTGCATCTATCGAGCATATGTTACACGAAGGCGAAGGTGCCTGCCATAATGAAATACGTACCCTGGTGGACGAATAGACGGCCAACGTGTGCTTCGACTCGTCAAGGGCAAAAAGGCAAGTTTCGCCAATCTTATCTCGGTGCAAGAGCTTTGCGACCGATCGTCTTTGTATGGCGGCATCGACGCGACCTAGACTCTCGACATAGATTGCGATATTTCCTTGAGGGTCGACGAGGCCCAAGAGAATCCGACCTCCGTCAAGAAGATGAGCATATCTGAGTAGCAAGGGTAAGTGTGGGATAAACGAGATTAACAGAGACCGTACTTTACGATGGTCGACGAGGAGACACGGAACGAATGAGAAAGTCGTTCCTCGAGGGTAGGTGTCGGTACGTATGATGGGTCGAGTTGGACTTTATGTCTCTCGTCCGCGCGCAGCTGCAGGAGATGGATACGATGTTCTATCTCGGCTTCTTGTTGAGACTCGTGACGGCCACTGATAAAGTAAGTACTATCTGTTGAACGGATGAGACACGCCGATGTTGGAGAGAACTATTAAAACAAACCCCGGGAGTAGTAGGATCCTTTCCTGACCTCGAAGCGGTCGATATAGACAGTTGTGCGCCTGCGCAAGCTAGGTTGTCAGTCCATTTCGAGCACCAGTGGAGACGTACGATGTGGAGCGCTCTGTAGATATGTCCTCGACTTGACGGACGAACTTAGACCACACGATCTCTACTTGCGCAGCTTCCTCAATGTTCACTTCTAGTTGGACCTGTGCCTCACGTTCCTTTTTCTGCGTTGAAAGGAACTGCCGACTGATTGCGGACGCCGAGGTCTCGACCTGCTTTGTGAGTAAATCATAGGCTGTTTCCTCTATATCAACGAGAGCCCCATGTAGATAATGACCGACGGGAATGGCCTTGATGTCTGAAAGGAACTGAGAATCGGGGATTAATCTTGCGCGTTTTCTCGCTCTTTGCCATAACTCTTCCTCTGAAGACCTAAAAAAACCTAGTATCCGAGAAATGACGCTTTTGTCCAGGCCTTTGTCTTTCTTTTTAAATGTTTCAAGATATGCCAAGGTGCTCTCCTCGTCTTGCAGTCCAAGGACGGTATCTGCCACGGACAGTGTCAAGTCCGCACTTCGACTTTTCGCACCCTCCGAATCCGCCGCACCCTCCGAGGCCTTCACATCTTGTGCGTCTTTCACATTTTGCGAGTCCTCCGCATCTTGTGAACCCTTCGCGCTTTGTGAGTCCTTTGCGTTTTGCGGGCCTGGGCCTAAAGTCAGAAGCCGAAGGAACATCATACGTCTCTTCTTGAACTGAAATTCGGAGGCCTTCAAGCATTTCCCGAGGTCGGCTCCGTATATATTGTTCCACAAAGACTCCTCCAACTTTGGGTAAATGGCAAATTGATCGCGAAGCCAGTCTAGTACGGCTTATGTTATGACCACCCGTTGGAGGACAAGAAGGAAGATTCTTACTTTCCTCGTTGTCAGAGTCATCGGAGCTTGCATCGGGGTCGGGAGGGTCGGCCGAACTCAGTTCAGGTAACAACTTTTCACGTTGAAGTGACCTATCGTCGGTTATGACAGGATAGCGCTCCGAGAAGTAGCCAATGCTCACGGAAATGTCTTTAACAACTCGTTGATGACATGCCTCCGTGCTTTGGACCGTGTATCGTCGGGGTCTTCTTCGACTTTCGCATGCATCTCCGCTCTCCGCTGTGCACCGAGCCGCCGGAACTGACGCTCTATCTCTTCTTTGCTTTTCTCCCAGGCTCCCCACTCCTCTGGGAATCGCTTCCTGAGCCCGAACGCCACGCCCAAAGACCTCAGCGATGCGCCGTCGAATTTCTCGGGAAGACATAACACAACGTCTTTCCTGTCAAGATGGTTCGATTAATAGTCGACCCGAATGGCGACAAAACTTACATACGAAGCCTGATCTGGTCAGGGGTCTGATGATCGTGAGAAAATGGCTCAATGATCGCCCTCTCTGGCATGAATGTGGTCGTCATGAAGCCTTGCACCTTCTCCCCATGAAGGAGCGCCGGACGGAAGGCCTCTGGGTAGGCGTCCGCTCCCGGTGGCGGAGCTTGATTAACAATAAGGGGAGAGGTCATCTTGTGGAAACGCGATTATTGTAGGGGAAAGAACATTGTCATATGGTCGGCGTACCATGAACCCCTCTCGGACAACGACGTTCTCTTCTTGATCCTTGGTTTTCGCCACCTCGAAATGATAGAATCGGTCTGAATCATCTTTCTCCGAGTCGGTCGATACATCGTCGCTGTCGTCATCGTCAGCCCTCCGTGTCTGCATCCGTCCATCGCCCTCACCCCACGCAATTGCCCTTGTATGTTCCCTCGAAAGCAAACAAACCAATTGGTCGCATAGTTTGCTCAGGTATCTAGGTATATTTAACTGATTAGATATGGAAGACGATAGGAAGTTGGTCCATACCGCATGAAATGTCACTCTGTTGCGTTGGACGGGCGAAGCTGCACTGTCGTCCCAAGTGGTATCTTCCGGCCAGTAGACGACATAGGCTTGCTCGTCCGAGGTAGACAGGAATGAGCGCACGATATATAATCCGGATCTTAGAACTGGCTCAGAACCCCCAGTTCCAGTGTCCATTCCGTTGCACGAGCAAGTCCTGTGCACTGTCCCAGGGTGTCAGCCTACACAGATACTAAGCAAAGCAGAAAGCGTACGTGTCGTCATCTACGGCCTTGATTTCACAGAGAAACCTCACAATCTCTTCTTTCGAACCATAGATTCCGAACGGCTTGAGAACAAAGTTATCCAGTACTTTGAAATTGACTTTTGTGATAGAAGAATAGCACCCGGGGAGAGCGCGTTGATGAACCCTTGAAGTGATTGTTGAGCGATGACGATCTTGTCAACTAAAACGTTATGAGCGTAGGTACAGCTGATGTATTTTTAAACATTGGGATTACCGAGACCGCTGCTGCCTTGCTCCGTGATTAAATCGAGAAGGGGATACATCCCTTTGATTGCAAGAGACAGGTCGTCCCTAGGCTGAGCCAATTCCGCGGTGGACTCGAGGGTGGACTGCACTTCGCTGAGACTATCGGGCTCAGGGGTCTGAGGCTGGTAGGGCTCCACTGTCTCCACTGTCACCAAGGTAGCAAGTAAATCTCCCTACAAACAGCACACCGTAGAAAGCTCTCACCATCCGCTGGATCTAAAGACTGCAGGTCAGGCACTGGGTTCCGATATCATTGATAGCAAGGCGATGGCGTCTTACCGTGTGTGACAGTGTCATTGTCGTTTTCAGTGTCGGACATGATAACTTCGGATTCTGTCTTTCCTTGTCTTCGTGGAAACTACAGTTCAATGCAGTAAAGAAAACACAAGTGTTGTTGTCGAAGGAATAGCGTTCAAGTTGAAGGTGTTGTCGATGCTGTGAGACGCGCGTCAACGATACCGCCCACAATTTTTTTCTTAAAGAACCAAGGAGCGCCGGGCAGTTACATTCTCACATTCTGGGCTCATGATGGAAATGACGCATTCGTGCGGCCTTCTTCCACTGTCACTGACAGGCGAGAGAAGGCGACACCTTCACAGAGAACGGCAATTTTCCAGAAATACGCTCTTATCAGTCCCCCAATTTTCGTGACATTATACCTCTTGAGGAAAATTGGAAAGAGATGAACGAGTTCCGGTACCTGGAAAGAGGTGTTGCGTATCGTTTGAGAGATGCCGAGTGGGCGTCCACCAATGAGGGTGTTGTTTACGTAGGTCACGGTATCGAGGGCTTTGCCTGGGATGCATTGGTGGACTCGGTAGTATTCGGACACCAGCTGCGCAGTAACTTACTATGATAGCGACAGATTAGAACGTGGTGCAGTGGTCGGGTTACCTCCATTCGATACTGTAGTAGAAACTGACCTATTGACTGGCATGATTCTTAGCTGCATGGATCGCGTTTCACCTATACTCCTCGATTCAACCGAAATGTATTCTTGAACAATGACCTTGAGAGTCTACTGAAGGCGCCTCAGGCTTGTGTCAGTGAGCGTCCATAGATTCCATAATAGTAGGCTGACTCAGAAAAGTCCGGAGTCACGAGGGTCGGACATATATCTGCGCAGTCGCCAACTCACCGCTGACTCCCATTGATGTCATATTGAAATTCCGTTTCCCTATCAAATGGTACATCACTGTATTATCGCAAGCAGCGCGTATTAATTCGCCGCTGTCAATGCCGGCACCTTTGATACGCGCAGGAGACGTCAGGTTTCAACGTTTTATTCTGGAGGAAACCAAATTGGGGCATCGGGTTGCGCTTGCAGCAGGTCATCATGATGTGGATGCCGCATCAGGCTGAGTGGGATTTCCCCATGCAGACTCATCTAAGCCCGAGCTTCGATGCCTCAACTCACAAATCGACGATAAGAATCCTAGAATCGATCCCAGAATCTCATCGCGTGTTGGTCGCGTGATCTGCGGAGCGGAGAGGTATCTGATCGCTCTCTGACATATGGCGGCCGAGACCAAAATTCCAATTCCAATTAGGGGAATGACCCTACACGCGCATGCACTGTGCCCCCTTTCCCCGTCCTGCCTGCTTCCATGAGGACAGACTTCTGAGGCCGCAGCAATGCAGGGGGGCTCAACGAGCTGCGGCCCTGCAGCACTGTTGTAGAACGTGTGAGCTCTACGGAACTTGCCGTTATCGCTGTTATCGCTCCTCGACCCTTACCTCGACCAAATCGCTGACGAACCTCCTGTTCCTCACTTCAGTAAGAAAACTCCTGGAATTAGCACGATAGTGGAGCCCCATTGTCCACCCTTTGACCTAGGGTGATGTATCGCGAGCCCTACTACAAATCTTTGTGAACGTCTTGCAAGAGCCGAGATCCAGCCCCCCTGCTAGTGTCACTCCCATAATAATCGTTGCAACTTACTGCGACCTGCCTGGGTTACTCGTTTGCGATGGCCCGTGTGACCTTGTTAGTATCTTGTTGAGCCAGCCAACGCGAGATTTCGGCATCGTTCCATTTCTGAGCGCTGACCCGCCAACTTTTCGTCTCTCAAAATAATAATAATAATGTAGAAGTAGAAGTAACCCATGTCGTATGGTACATAACATATAGTCACGGGTGCGCGCGTAACTCTTGGTACTGTCGGTTATAGGCGACTGCGGGTCACACGAAAGATTTACTTTGATGTTTCCGATTCTCGACGATCCGATTGGCTTCCGCCACTCTGCAGTGGCGTTGCACGACCCTTATATCACGCGCACAAGCTCAAGGTCTAACTCACCCACGATGTGTCAACCACGAGGGGTGCAGGGTACGTCCAGAGGCCTCTCAGATATTTCATCAGGGGCCCTCTTCTCCCCACCGCACTCCCGTGTGTGATCCACGATGTGACAGTGTATAAACTCCTGTGAAACATCGTGATCCTTTGAATCTAGCCGTGTCCCTACGTGACCCCTAGTTGTAGTTGCCGCGAGTTGATGCGGTCCGAGTCGAGTTGCCAACTCTACCTCAGCTCTAACTCCAGTGTTCGGCTGCAGACATGAACCAATGGGAAGCCTTCCAGTCTGAGGGTTCCCACGCCCCTTTGAGTGAACCCAAGAGCACGATATGACGAGAAACGAAGCAATATCTTTTGGGCCTGACTTCCGAGACGATCACACACGAGGAACTGGGGAAAAGAGTGGCAACTGAGTACTGAGTGCCGTCGATTAGGGGACACGAGTTTCAAATACAAAAGGATTACCTATGCGAAGCGAGCCAGGGAGGTAAATGGTATAGTATGATGGTATAAGAGAAGTGAAGGCCACCGAAGGACAATTCGAGGCAAAAAAAATGAGGTAGGAGGTAGAGAGGCCTAGGAGCCGTTTGCGCGAATGGAACTCTGGCAGTGTCTGTGATGCAGTCTAGTGAGGGTGAAAAATGAACAGAGAGAGGACGAGATGGCGAGAAATTGGCGAGAGTGCGTGTGTAGGAGGTGATATTCAGAGGACTGGAAGGTGGAGGAATAGCGATAGTGAGGACAGCAATGGTAAGGGACAGCGATGAGATTCCGGTGGAAACAGCCGAAAATGAGTAACGAGATGAGAAAATTCACGAAACACGCTACGGTATACGACGAAGGAAAGATCTGCAGCGCATTTTTGGAGACAACTTCCGAGTTGCACCCGTGTGAACTCTCGGGTTCGAGTCGATCCGAGTTGTCAAGAGTTCGGTTCGAGTTACTGTAGAGTTCTAACTCGCGGCAACACTACAGTACCTAGTTGTGAACGTTGTGAACACTCGAGGGCACCCAGCTTTCCTGTCCCTTCACGAACAGTCTGATGTATTGACCCGCTGACGTTCAATATGACACTAGCGACCCAGGGCCTTTATATACCTTGGTGAATACACTGCCGAGCTAATTCGTCCTCTTCCCTCAGAATACTCTGTCCTTGCAGTCTGATACCATGGCGTTAACGTTTACCCAGTCCGACACTAGACTTGGTTTTACCGCCTCCCCGGCCACCTTCACAGTAGTACAACCGCCACTTTGGGCGTTTCGCCAGCCGTTCAAACCGGGGAAATGGGCGTCGACATCGGTGACTTGCGTAAAGTTTGATGTAAACCCGTGTTTCGACTGACTCCTCGTATTCAGAGCGGTCCTTCCTGGTCTCCTCTACGTGATGCAGCCCCTCTCTCGAGCGCCGAATATGCGGCCATGCTGCAGTTCCAATTCGACGAAGAAGACCGAATGCTTGCTGCGGAGCGCGCGGAACTCGCTACTGCTGCGCAGAGCGTGTTTGACTGTGGCGTGTGCATGGACACGCTTCCAGAAGAATCAATCGCGCGCATCGATCCCTGTGGACACTCAGTTCTGCAGGGAATGCGTTCGTTCGCTCGTCGTGTCGCAGATTGACTCGCGCCGCTTCCCGGTTTTGTGCCCGACCTGCAGCGCGGATCGGAGAACTGGCACGGAAGACACCGGAAGTAAGCGTGGTCCGTGCGGGTGCCATCGTGATCCTTGACTGATTTGATCTGTCGCAGAGGTCACGCGAGAGCTTGTACTCGACATAGGAATTACAGAGGAACAATACGAGACGTGGGTTGAAATGGAGATGTCAGAATTCTTTGTTCTCCAACATTGCCGCAAGTAAGTGACAGGTGTGAAGATTTTTGTAGCTACGCCTCACATCATCTGATAGATGCACCCACTCGAGTTTCTTCGATCGAGAGCAGTTAAACGAGGCACGGAACTTGAGGTGCCCCATGACTGAGTGTAACTTTGTTTGGTGCAAGGAATGCCAGCTAGAGATCGTTGAGGGTGGTCCAGAGCACTCGTGCGACGGATCTTCGGAGATGAAGCATCTTGTCGAACAGCAAGGATGGAAGTACTGTCCAAGTAAGTCAATTCCACCTCCGCGTCCTCAGGTCGGTTATAACACGTGTACAGCCTGCAAGGTGCCGTGCGAGAAGATCAGTGGGTGCAACTTCATGTCTGTAAGTCAAACAGTGTGAACCTTTGGTTTTTCTAGTTGTATTGACGATCTATTGTCAGTGCATCTCTCCGGGGTGCAACACGTGAGTACACAGGATTCTTGGAGCGCGTAAGTCTAGCTCACAAAAGCATATTTTCAAGGCATTTTTGCTACAAGTGTTGCGAATTGATCGTCAAGTCAGCTGTCCCGGCGGAGGTCGGGCAAGGAAAGGCTCAACATAACGCGAAGTGCCCTTTGTGAATCACTGTCCCCCTAGCGAAACTGCCATCGGAATGCCGATCTCCAGTGTTATTTCTTTCCTAGTCGACTCTTCCTATTCTTCGCTAAGAATAATATATAAGACTGGCAATAAGACCTGCGAGAAAAATAAAATAAGGCGTGCGAGCTTGTTTTGCGTTACGTCGTTCGCAGACAGATGGGATGTGATGTCATCATACGGCATGGGTTAGGGTTAACCTGAGTTATCATACTGCAGATAGCCCTGAGCCCTGAGAAAATCAGTGTTTGAGCCCCAAAAGCCAAAGCCTGTTGCGCACCCTGGCAGTTACACCAGTTCGGGAATGTAGGGGTCCGGATAATTGGCTACATCCCGCTTCCGAATGGTCGCCTCATGTTTTGAGAATTCTTCTTCCCACTGTGCGCAACTTGGTTTCCTATACTATTAGCATTCGCTCCGGCGTTTTGTTTCGATCTATGACCTACTGTGCAGCTTTCTCCGGATCAGATTAGTGTACCCCTGTATGTCCACAACCCTTTACCCCTCTGGCCTCAGGCCTCGGTGTGAATAGAGGAAGACGTGACTGACACACTCTTCACTCACCCGATCGTATTCTCGGCATGCTGCGGTCTTCCAATTTCATTAAATCAGAGTGTCACTCTGGAACGGACGCCATCTCCAGAGGAGCATACAAGCCCCTCCTTTTCCCTGGACATCCACCTTTCTGATATCCATCCTTGACGAAGAATGTCAACAGCTAATAGTGGTAGGCTCTCGTTACTGCATCTTAGAGACGCGCATCCACAATTCTCCCTTCGCCAGGCAAAGCGATCGCGCTTAGTACCAGTACGCACGGAACATCTAGTAAATCTTATCTTTGGAACTGGAGCGCAGTGCCTGACCTACGCTTTACAGACCTGGCTTCAACTTCAGGTTCCAATTCACGGATCGGCTTCTCCGAGGCCTCCCGGGCTGTGAGACGTTCAGCCTTTCGAACTTGAGTTGTTAGGTCCTCATGAATGCTCCTAGCAAGGAAATAGGGACATATCCGAGTCAATTATCGATGACGATGCTGAATCCGATCGATTTGAGTCGCTCCCTGCGTCTCCGAATGCTGAAGAGTCCTTCTCCTGGGGGTTCAAAGGCAAGTTGGTAGTTCTCTTATTGTCGCGGTGATTCATTTTCACTTTGGCTCGTAGAACCCGATCCTCTCCCCGGAGAAGACCTCGACCCGGAACCACCTCGCCCATCTCCACCTTCCTCTCGCTCTCCTTCTCCCTCGCCTTCCTTCCCCTCCGATTCTTTACATGGTGAGGAGCTACTGCTGTGCTTGTTCCGATGGGAGACTCATCGTCCCCTCCCTTGGTGTTAGCCGCCGCCTCTCAATCATCCACAGCTGAGAAGAGCGGAACGATGGCAACGGAACCAGCCCCTCCGCCCGAGGATCCGTCTTGTCCCATCAAAGGGATGTATCGCCTTCTCGACTTGATCACGGAACAAGGGAGCAGTGGCCTTGGTAATAGCTTCTTCGTAGCAGTTTACTCTACACTCACGACATCCCCACAGTTGATAAGATCGTGATCGCACAGGAGTCTCTCCAAGCATTCATCAACGCGCTCTCCCCAGGCGCTTATTCTTCGATCACAAGGGTCAACTTCAAGATATTGGACCATTTGTTGCTCAAGCCCATCGGTGTCTATGGGTCGAGAGAAGAAATCGTGAGGTTCCTTAGTGAAATGGGCGCCGTAGATGTCGAAATGTGTGTCAGTCCTTCAGTGCATCGTGGAAATCTTACATCGAATCCACAGGGCGCGGCGATTGCTCGTCCCGCAACGTACCTACACAGCCAGGGGAGCCGATCCTCTTCTGAGATCGGGGTTGTACATTATACGCACATTCACATCTACTGAAGAGGAACAAACGTATGTCTTGTACTGGCCAGAAGATACAACCTGGGACGACAACGCGGTCTCGACCGTCCAGCGCAACAGGGTTACGTTCATGAGGTATGGGTCAGTTTCGCGTCATCTTTTGTTACTAACATGATATGTGTAGATACCTCACCAAGTTATGCGATCAACTCGTTTGCCTGCTTTCGACCGAGCACTCACAAGCGATTGTGTGGGGAGACGAGGCTGACGATATGGACGACGCATCACTCGACTCAGAGAATGATGACTCTGACCGTCTTTACGACTTTATGGTTGCAAAAACGAATGAACAAGAAGAGAATGTCATCGCCCGCCTGGGATTCACGGTACGGTATCTCATAACCGATGATATCCCTCCGTTTTGACTTCAATCATCGCTTGTTGCAAGATGAACTCTTCACGTCTTGTCAACCAACCCCCGCCACCCAACATGCACATAGATCCGAGCATCTTATCTCCCAGGCTACTTTATGGGGAAACGACACAGGGTTTCATGACTGCCGATTTCCGACCGGCGAGGGCGACGGTCGAGCCTTTTACTCACGATCATCAGAGCGCTTCCCAGATTCGTCTCCTTTTGTAAGCGTATTCCGGTTTTCACTATCTGAGCTTCGTATTGAGGGGATTACACTCTAGCGAAGATGACGTCGTGTTATGTCTCTCCGAGACCCTCGAAGACAAGGCTTTGAAGACGTTGATGCGCCTGGGCCTGAGTACTCGGTTCCCGGACGAGTACGAGGCTTGGGAAAAAGGGAGGGTTGAGATAGAGAAACGTTTCCAGAAAATCCTCTCCCGGCGACAAGCAGAGGTCCACGTAAATCTCGAACAAAACTCCGGAGACATACGGGCAAAGGTACGAGAATCTGTGATCGGTGAAATTTTGAAAGCTTTCACGTGAGCATTGTCCATGTATTTGCGTCTTTATTGAGTGAACTAACACTCAACATCTTTCAGAATGCTGCGGCGTGATGGCTTCTCTTCCGGGTCAAGATCCGCCAACACAATCAACTCCGGCGAAGCGGCAGGTAAGCCCGACTGCCTTACATCAGGCGTCATCCTCACCCGGGGCAAAGGCACACTCCAGGACCTATTTTCCATTTATCCGAAAGCGGCGCAAACGTTTCGAGGTTCCATACGTGCCGCAAATCTCGATAAAGGCATCAAGTCAACAGACTTTCAGTTCAAAAAGGAGCGGCTGCTAATATTGTACTATCTTCTCGAGAATTACGAGGGTTTGAGCACCAGCCAGACCCGTTCCCTGGGCGATGCTGTCCTTGTCGGCAGAGATAAGCAGAAAACCCTGGGGCTCCTCAAGAGCTTCGCGAAGGGAGAAAAGGCCGGCTGGTTCTCCGTGTCCGTGCCAGTACCCTGGGGGAGCAAGAAGGCCGTGCTTTCAAAAGAAGAAGCGATGTGGAGAGCCGCCAATAATTATGCAACGTCAATTTCCGACTCGCGTTTCCTCTCACATATAAAGAGAATCCCCGCCAGCGACTATTTACACGATGCCGCTGTCGAGTGCGAGGAGACCGCATATGATTGCCTCACAACGCAGCTCGAGTCTCTGGTGTCTGGAATTAGTCAGCAAATACTTTCAACGCAGAATGACGAATGTGACAGGCAAGTGCAACGGGAAGTGAAGAGCGAAGAGGACAAGGAACTGAAGGTATCCCGGGCCGAGTTTGTCCAGCAAATAGAAGATTTATGCAGAGAGCGTTCCAGATCGTGAGTTGCCCACTCTTCGTAGGTCAAGTATTTACCTCACGTCGCGCAGACGTAATAGTATCTACATTGACGACTTCAGGACGAAGAAAGAGCACCAGTACGCCTCAGGTCTGTTCGGTTTCCTGGTTGAACGGAAACCTATCCTCATCATCGGCTAGATTCGTACTTCATCAGCGGCAGAAAAGAAACTCTGCAGAACCAAGAGGTCGAATACAAGATCCATATTTTACGCCTGCTCGCCGACCAAAAGCACAACCTGCAGCTCGACCCTTCCTATGTCCCTGTCCCTGTCCTTAACGAGCGACTTTCTCAATCTTTTCACGTACCCTCAGAGACGGTCGTAAAGTGCGTAACGAGTTCGTACTGCTGACAACACTCCTTACATTTGCTCGTTTAGATACGCCCATCTCCTCGAAGGAGACCGAATTCTCTTGGGCCTCGTCGATGCTCAGGGAAACGTCATGATTCTCCTCGACCGTCTCAGTCGCATTGATGCCACCATTCAATCTCGGTCACATGCTAAGTTCTTCCATCAGGACAAAATCGGTCAAACATGCCTCATCGCCTTTGACGAGTCGAAGCGTATGTTGGCTATTTACGCATCCGCCAGAGTATGTCCTTTCTTGTGATAATATCTTGCACCCGTGAGACCGACGTATCATAGATGCAACTCCATATCTTCGTGTTCGATGAGGAGCTCAAGTCTTTGCGGGGACTTGGGACTCCAATTGACCTATTGCCGTTCTATAACCCAGGAGTAACCATTGCACTTGCGTGCTTCGTTCACGGGAGCGAAGAGATCCTCTTTGTAGACTCGAACGCACAGGCGAGGATCTTCTCTTTGATTACGCTACAGCCCAAGTATTTGACGTCCTTGCCATCTTATCCCTTATCCCCTTGCTGACATTCCGTTCTAGACCTGCTTCTCTACAACTACCGCGGATACCACGCGCAATTTACTCCGCCCCAGACGGATCGTGCGTCCTCATCGTCCAAGATGAACATGGTGAGCGTACAATAACTGCCTATCACTGGTCCACCTTTGCGTCTACCCGTGGAATCTCCGTTACACTTCCGGACTTCCCTGTCGATCTCGACGCAGCGCTTCTTACGTCAATTGTCAATCGGAACAACATCCACTTCGTCGGTCTTGACCTGGATACTCGATCTTGTCGATCTGTCATTCTTGACATTACCCGGAAAGCCACCGAGTTCACATTCCAAGAACGGCGGTCGAAAGGATCGGCACGTCACGGCAAACAGACGGTCCACAACTGTCTGATCGATTGCCATAGTGACGTCTGGACGCGCTTCCCCGTTGTCCCGGCCGTGAAACGTCATACCATAACCTCTTCAAGCCAGCGGCAGCGGAAAACGCTGGTGTTCGTCACCGAGGACCATCGCCGTCCATTCTCATCCCATTTTTCCGATATCATTTCTGCCTTTGAAAAGACTTCGCGCAAGCCAACTGGCGACGAACTCAAGAGTATCGTGGTGTCCGCACGGCCTTTCCCCTCCTTTACACAGCAATTCCTATCTAGTCCAGATTGGCCAATCACGCGCTTCAGAGCCGGCGAGTGGCTAGCGGATTTGCTATGCCTCATCCCCATCCACATCGCGATCACTCACGAGAACAGATTCGTTCCGCTCAAGGATGGCGTCGTATCTCCTCAACTGGAGAAATCATTACTGGGGGCCGAAGTAAACAGAATCGTGGACAGTCTATCTCTCGGGTGGTATGAATCGATTTTCCAGTCTTATTGGGCCTCAAAGGTAAGGCATTCATCTCGTGTTCTCGGAAACGACCCTGATCGGATGGCTTGCATCGATGTTTAGCCGGTGAAGGTCGTGTCGTCGATGGGAGAGCAGTCTGTTGGGAAAAGCTTCACCCTTAATCATCTGGTAGACACGTCTTTTGCGGGAAGCGCGATGCGTACAACAGGTTTGTTTCGAGCCGTTTACGATTCAAAATTAGCCGTACTGAGTGAACTTAGAGGGCGTCTGGATGTCTGTTTCGCCTACAGAGGATGCGCTTATAGTAGCGCTGGATTTTGAAGGTGAGCCCGATGCGTCATTCAATGTCGGCTGAACGTAATCTCAAATCTCACCCGCATCAGGCGTCCACAGTCTCGAGCGCTCGGCTCAGGAGGACACTCTTCTCGTCCTTTTCAATACCGCAATTTCGAATCTCGTGAGTAAATTGTCACTGTCGTCACTGCGTTCTCGATTTCACCGTAATTGCAGGTCCTATTTCGTAACAACTTCGCTCTTAGTCGAGATATCAGTGGCCTCTTTCAGTCTTTCCAGTCCAGCTCATCTGTATTAGATCCGGCATCTAACCCATCACTCTTCCAATCAACGCTTGTGGTCATCATTAAGGTGCGAACGCGTTCAATGTTTGGGAGATACGTTTGCTTATGTGACTTGGATTCATATAGGACGTCATCGACTCGGACAAAGCTGAAGTGACGAGAGAGTAAGCATATAATTTCTTCTCGTACGCTCTTCTAGTCCACTAAATGCACGTGTCTAGGTTCGCTCTCAAATTCCAGAAGATCGTTCAGGACGAGCAAGACGCTAACTTCATCACCCGCCTTCACGCGGGGAAGCTGCAAATCATCCCGTGGCCGGTGATAGAGTCGAGAGAATTTTACAGACTTTTCTCTGCTGTCAAAAAGAAGCTCGACCAACAGAGAACGTCACACAACACCGCCGGCGAGTTCTTGCATACGCTCAAGACGTTGATGGCCAAGTTGAAGGTCCGTCCTATGCCGATCCGCTGGATCGTCACACTAACTAGCGCTGCACGCGTGCTGATAGGCAAACGACTGGGGAGCTATGTCGCGTATGTTCATATGTTCTAGTGGTCATTCTTTCCTTAATGTCCATTTTAGAAACCATGGCCGCACACCGCGCGAATTCTCTCCTCGCGATCTTGCCCGTTGCCTTGGAGACCGGGTACTCAGAAGTAGTTCCCGAGATTGAGCCGCTTAAGGTAGAGTCGTCGTGAAATTTTAGCGGGCAGCGTTGAACTGAGGATGTCAGGGCTTCGACACAGACCTTGTGATCGAAGCAGATGATACGGATGCACGGTTTTTACTCGCAGGGCCGGACATGCCAGCCGCTGATCGCGAACATCGCCTCTCAATTCTGCGTGACTCCTGGGATCGGGCCGGATCCCGGCAACACGTCGACGACTCGGAATGGATTTCTGATCTCGTGCAATACCTGACTCGCCTCGTCGACCTACGTGTTGGCCACGTCGACAAGTGGCTGAAGTCGAACATACAACGTTTTCAGGCCGAACATGCGAGTATAGAAGAACTGCGGCGGACGTTCAACAGCGCAGTGATTGACCTCCGGGCTGGCGTCCAGCTTTGCAAGTCGCAATGTGCCGACTGTAATCTGTTTTGCATACAGGGCCGTTTTCACGAAGGCGACCACGATTGCTTGACAAGTCACGAGTGCATTCACGATTGTACCTTCTGCAACCAGGAACTGCTTGCTGCGAGAATTTGCGGTCAAACGTAGGTCCAGTTAACATACTCGAAGATAGACCATCCTAATGTGATGCTATCTCCCAGTGCGGGTCACTCAGGAGATCATGTGTGAGTTTCGGGAAGTCTGCCATTGTAGCTTCACCGCTCACTACATCTATCACATGCTAGGTGTCGCGTGGACGCTCATCTGTGCGGACAGCCTTGCAGTCTCTCCGGAAAGCAAGGTTGTGTCGATAAGTGTGTCAAGGTGATCCCCGCTGTCCCTGCTAGTTTGCGCATTCTAAATCATAGTATCTCATCAGCCGGTCTCACATGAAGGCGACCATGTTTGTTCTGCACCGGTCCATACATGTGGTCAGGTACGTTTTAGTATTAAGCTGGCATTTCGGCCCTCGCCTCAAGGAAATCCCTAGCCATGCGATTTGGTCAACTTGAGGCTGCCGAACGGGAAATTGTTTACGTGTTCCGGGATATGTCGTGTGCCAATGTGAGTTGTCTCACTCCCAGCCAACAATTCTGACAGGATACTGCATAGATACGAGGAGCACACAATTCACGCGTGCGAACATAGGCTCTGCCCTATCTCTTGCCAACTGTGCAAGCGATTGTGCAACGGAGACCACTTGCATGGCCTTTCTCGCGATGAAAATCACATTTGCGGGTACGCCCACTGCTATATTCTCATTTCCATGCCATTCACTTGTACCCCTAGCCAAGAACACTCGTGTAGTGCTTTATGTTCCGCTGCGGGTATATGCCAAATCGATACAACTCCGCAGTCCATTGAAGCTACGTTCACTGGAAGACACGAAACATTTCAATATACCAAGGTAAGCGCATGTCAATAAAAACAATTACATCGATATTTCTACAGAGGCTCCTAGTATACTCAAGGTGCGTCATCCCGCACCTTATATTTCTCTCCTGATAGTACGGTCACTTCAGCCGCCAAGCGCCTCCGCTGCGTGAAAATTATTGAGCCTGGAGAGATCGAACACGAAGGCCCTCATATTCACAGTAACGAAGAGCAACCATTCCACTTTTGCGAAAGCCGGTGAGCCAGTAATATAACCCCTCTTTTGGGAAACGCTTATTGGTTTTAGGTGCGAGACTTGTGGATACCTTTGCACACTTCCCTTGGGTTCGGCATCGACCACTTTTCGTGTTCGTCTCAAGCTAACTCCAGTTTAGGACATCCTCAGCAGGAGCACGAAACCCGCCATGGGTCTATGTCACGTACGCGATGGGCCATTGACGGCCCGGAGGGGAATAGCGTCGAGTTGGATGGTCGTAAATTCTCATCGAACGATGATGGTGCTCCCATGTTGTGCAATCTGGTATGCACGTCGATGGGGAGACACGTGCACATCGATTACTGTCGCGGTGAACCACACGATAACCCTGAAGTCCTACATGTTAACGAAAGAATGGTCCCAAACCCTGACCAAGAGAAGGACTGGATCACACACGGCCTTCACTGGCGTCGCATGGGTTAGTTCGTAAAGTGAACCGTCCGGCTAATCTGCTCATGAGATTCTCAGGTTTCAAAGGTAACAGAAACAACGATTGCGCGGGATATCTTCATTGTTTAGCTGGCTCTCCAGATCCCTATCCTCGTGAGGATCAAGCGAACTTTGCGAAGTGGTACGTGGACTAGTGTCAAATTAATGCCCAGCTTCGCTGAACGCTTTTCCGATAGCGACGCGATGTGCCCAGGTAATGAACCCCTCCTATGCGGTTTTCAGCGCTAAACTCAAACTACCAAGGACCCGAGCATACCGTCGAAGTTGGCGGGGCCAACGCACAGCCCTCGCGCTGCACGCTGTCAATGTTCCACCTGGATGTTAATGCTGCGAACGCGCCTGCTCTCGGATACGTGTCGAACGACGGTCATCATTTCGGATGCAGGAATCCGATAGTAATGCAGCAAGCATTCCACGTGTGAGTAGAGTATTTCATCTTTCTTGTATCACCAAACTTACCCTTACTCACTTCACTCCGCAGCATATTCGTCATTGACAGGTTAGCTTTGCTGATTTTTCCTCTGTGACATGATGACTCATAACCGAGAATCAGATCCGGATCTATGTGTCAGCAAGACCGACAACCACTCCCCAACTCTGCGGGGATAGAACGCATCACACCCACGGCTAATGATCGACTTGGTGTCGTTCTTTCGGCTCTCTACAGCTTCTGGATCGCGCGACAAGCCGCAGTGGATCGTAACACACAGGCGGGCGGAGGTAGAAGGGACGCGTACAGCTTGATTTTCTTCAACCACGAACCGTCGACATCCATCGAAAACGATTTCACGAGCTCTCCTGACGAGTTACTCACCTCTGCTTTACAATTCGAGGCCGATGGCGGCACGGATTTCACGAGCGCGCTAGAGAGGGCACAGGAGATCATGACTTCGCACTGGAGCACGGAAAGGTACAGATCGTTCTGCGCGCAAAAGTTTGATGCGATTCCCGACACACCAGCTAATATGCATCGTAGAACGCCCGTCATGATTTTCTTGTCGGATGGCGAGGACCATGTGAGGGATGAGGCGATATATGACGTCTGTCGCGGTGCCGTGCGCCAAGGGTTTGTTGATCTCCATCCCTGGCGTTACCTTCCAGAGCGACTGACGACGCAAACGCTAGGAGGCCGCTTTCGTTCCACTCGGTCTCTTTCGGACAGGATGCTTCGTCGTCGTCACTGCGTAGGATGGCGCAAATAGCTTCGGAAGTGCAGAATAACGCGCCGCACGACCCTCTACTCCCTGCCGGGGCTAACGTCCCATCATCTTATACGGAGGCTCTCGACACGGTAAGCCAGCCAAAATTGCTTATTGCTTGGTTACTGACTGACAATAATCAGGTCCGCCTGGCTGAGACGTTCCTCGGGATCGCTGAGTCATTGAGAAAGCCCCGTGGCTTCTTATTCTCATCTCACTGAGTTGGTATTCGGTTGGTCTGAATTTTCATGTACTGTGATAGTTTGTCGGATTACTGTAGCTGCATTGTGGTGTACATTTGTAACTAGTGACTTGTTCATGACTCGAACTGTTTGTCGCGCCACATGCTCAAGACAAATAAGGAAATAGTTGCTATTAGTGAAAATATTTTGGTCTCCGACAAAGGACGCGTTCGCGATTCGAATTCTGATATTCCTGACCGTCGGTGGTGACGACGTCGACCATCTTTTCACCCTCCACAAATTCATAATGTCGAGTCGCCCTCCAGGAAAACCTGATTTATCAGGCTACAACTATGGAGCTATCTCTTCTCTCGTCTTGACCGCCGACCGCTCTGCATTACCCAGGCGAGACAAGGAGCCCGATGGCGCGCCTACCTCCCTTGCTGGTCGCATCGACGCCCGTGAAATGGGCTCGCGTGTTCAGCGCGCCGCTCCAAAAGACCTCGAAAAGAAGAAGAAAAAGGCCGCCGACAAGCAAGACTCTTCTGAACGTGCCGCCAAGCGCAGGCAGGAGGCTGCAGGCTTTGGCTATACTGACATCCTCGAGGCCACCCAAGACGTCGAGGGTCTTACGTACCGTCCTCGAACCGCGGAAACGCGCGAGGTTTACGAACTCATTCTCTCCACCGTCCATCTCGCGCTCGGCGACCAAGCCCAGGATGTCGTGCGCAGTGCCGCCGACATCGTGCTCGAGTCGCTGAAAAGCGAAAACATGAAGGACTTTGACAAAAAAAAGGAGGTCGAGGGAGTCCTTGGCTCCGTCACTGGCGAAACATTCTCTCAACTCATCAACCTGTCCAAGAAAATCACCGACTACGGCGCCGAGGACGAGACCATGGCGGACCCCGACATGGAACGCAAGGACGCCGAGATCGACGACGAAGTCGGGGTTGCCGTAGTGTTCGACGAAGAGGAACAGGAGAGCGAGGAAGAGGAGGGCTACGAAATCAGAGACGAATCAGACGACGAAGAGGAGGGGGGCGAAGGCGAGAAGGACGGGTATGCTGCAGGGGAGGGCGAGGACGAAGGTGAAGAAGCATTGGTCATCGGCGGTGCGTCGTCATCTAAAGCTGCGGGAAAGGCCAAAGCGGACAAGGACATCGTTTCTCCTCATTCCGTCGACGCCTTTTGGGTACAGCGCCTCGTCGCGGAGGTGTACTCTGATCCCCAAACCGCCTCCGACAAAACCGCCTCCGTTCTCACCGTTCTCGGCTCCGAGTCAAACCTTCGCGACTGCGAAAACCAGCTTATGGAACTTTTCGACTATCAGTCCTTCGACGTGATCACCAAGTTCCTCAAAAACCGGGACGTCGTCGTGTGGTGCACCAAGCTCGCACGTAGCGATGCCGATGAACGTGTCAATGTCGAAGTTGCCATGCGCGAGAAGGGTTTAGGCTGGATTCTACGCGAGCTTGCTGGCGATAGGCAAGCCAAGGCCAATGCCGGTGATGCAATGGACGTCGACGACCAAGCCAAAAGCTCCCAGGTACCAAAGACCGCAACGCTTGCCCCTGGCTCGGTTGTACAGCCGAAGAAGACCGTAGACCTGGAGAGCATGGCCTTCAGTCAGGGTGGACACCTGATGTCCAATAAGACGACCAAGCTACCTCAAGGCTTCGTTCAAGCGCGCGAAGAAGGGCTACGAGGAGATTCATGTACCCGCCCCCAAGTCCAAACCCGATTGTGGCGGGCGAGTTCGTGCCAACATCTGACCTACCAGAGTGGGCGCGGCAGGGTTTCCCTGGTATCAAAACTCTCAATCGCGTGCAAAGCAAGCTTTACCCAGTAGCATTTGGCACTGACGAACCCATTCTCCTCTGTGCTCCAACGGGCGCCGGCAAGGTATGTCCCGTCGCTCACTCTTGATTGTTAGACTCTGACACATCCCTTAGACGAACGTAGCTATGCTTACCATTCTCAACGAGCTCGGAAAGTGGCGCGATGAAGCTACTGGCACCTTCAACCTTGACGCATTCAAAATCGTTTATGTCGCCCCCATGAAGGCGTTGGTCCAGGAGATGGTGGGCAACTTCACTGCACGCCTGAGCCCATTCGGAATCAAGGTCGGCGAACTCACGGGCGACTCGCAAATGACAAAGCAGCAAATTCGCTGAGACCCAGATCATCGTAACGACACCTGAGAAATGGGACGTCATCACGCGCAAGAACTCCGATACTTCTTATACCAACCTGGTTCGCCTGCTCATTATCGATGAGATTCATCTTCTTCATGATGAGCGTGGACCCTGTCCTCGGAGAGTATCGTCGCACGGACAATTCGGCGGATGGAGCAAACATCAGACTACGTCCGCCTCGTTGGCCTGTCGGCGACTTTACCCAACTACCACGATGTCGCCACTTTCCTCCGCGTTGACCAATCCAAAGGCTTGTTCTACTTCGACGCGTCATATCGCCCCTGCGCCCTCCAGCAACAGTTCATCGGTGTCACTGAGAAGAAGGCCATCAAGCGATATCAGGTCATGAACGAAGTCTGTTACGAAAAGGTGCTCGACCAAGCCGGCAAGAACCAGACGCTCGTATTTGTTCACTCGCGCAAAGAGACGGCCAAGACGGCCAAGTTCATCCGCGATATGGCCATCGAGAAGGAGACGATCACTCAGTTTGTCAAGCCCGATTCTGCTGTCCGCGAAATCTTGACCGAAGAAGCCAACAATGTCAAAGACGGGAATCTGCGGGACTTGCTGCCTTTCGGCTTCGCTATCCATCACGCAGGGATGACTCGCGAGGACCGTGGGCTCGTCGAGGAGCTCTTTGCAGACGGCTCGATTCAGGTATTGGTATGTACCGCGACGCTCGCGTGGGGCGTGAACTTGCCAGCGCATGCGGTCATCATCAAGGGCACGCAAATCTACAACCCTGAGAAGGGTCGATGGGTCGAGCTGTCTAGTCAGGACGTGCTACAGATGCTCGGGCCGCGCTGGGCGTCCCCAGTTCGATACGTATGGCGAGGGTGTGATCATCACAAACCACGCGGAACTGCAATACTATCTCAGCCTCCTGAACCAGCAACTCCCGATCGAGTCGCAGTTCGTCTCGAAGCTGGCGGATAACCTCAACGCGGAGGTTGTGTTGGGCACGATTCGGAATCGGGACGAGGCAGGTGCAGTGGCTCGGGTACACCTATTAGTGCGTCCTTTGCTCGAGCGCTGATGTTCAGGTACTGACATATCGATCTGCTAGCTATGTTCGGATGCTTCAAATCCCCGGCTCTGTACGGCGTCGGAGCGGATTACCAGGACGACGACCCCGGTCTCATACAGAAACGCGCCGATATCATCCACTCTGCGGCCGCGATACTCGAAAAGTGCAACCTTATCAAGTACGAGCGCGCGTCTGGTCGTTTCCAGAGCACCGAGCTAGGTCGGATCGCGTCGCACTACTATGTCACCCACAATTCGATGTCCGTGTACAACCAACACTTGCGACCGACCATGTCGCAGCTGGAGCTGTTCCGCGTGTTCGCGCTGTCGAACGAGTTCAAACTGATTCCTGTTCGCCAAGAGGTAAGTAGTCCGCCATCTGGGGCTGGCGAGCTTTGTGGTTGAATGTCGTCGTCACATTATTAGGAGAAGCTTGAACTTGGCAAGATGCTCGAACGTGTGCCGATTCCGGTTAAGGAGAGCGTCGAAGAGCCCGCGGCCAAGATCAACGTCTTGCTGCAAGCCTATATTTCGCAGCTCAAACTCGAAGGTAACGTGGCACCACCAAGTCGATGTTCATATGCTCTATTTTTGATACCCTCTATCAGGCTTTGCTCTTGTTGCAGACATGGTGTTCGTTCAGCAGTCGGCGGGACGGTGAGTTATCAGTCGTACCGTCACCCCATCCTATACACTGACTGTCTTACCTCAGCATTCTCCGAGCGATCTATGAGATCTGTCTCAAACGTGGATGGGCAGTGCCCACGCGAGCTGCTCTTGATATGTGCAAAATGGTTGAGAAACGGATGTTAGTTTCGTCGCTCTCTATGCTTTTCTTATGGCCTAAATTTCACTACGCAGGTGGAGCTCAATGACGCCTTTGCGGCAATTCAAAGGTGTACCTCCGGAGATCATCCGGAAGGCTGAGGGCAAGCAATTCGTCAGTCCACGTCTATCTATTGCTTAAGACATTCCTACTTATTCTCGTCTCTCCAGCCATGGTACAGATACTTTGACTTGGTACGGCTCTTCATTATTTTTTGTACAGTAACCCCTTCTTACTGATCTTCAAGACACCGCCCGAAATCGGCGAACTGCTCGGCATTCCGAACGCGGGCCGCCTGGTTCACCGCTTAGTCCATAGCTTCCCCAAGCTCCAGTGCGTAGCGGATTGTTATGCCTAGACACCAGGCTCACATCTACGTTAGACTACAGGCTCAGGTTCAGCCGATTACTCGCACTCTCCTTCGGATAGATTTGTCCATCGTGCCAGATTTCCGCTGGGACGAAAAGATCCATGGGTCGGCAGAGACGTTCCTTATCATGGTGGAAGACGTCGATGGCGAGATCATACTCTTCAGCGACTCCTTTGTGCTTCGTCAGCGGTACGCCGAAGATGAACACAACGTCACCATCACCGTTCCCATGTTCGAACCCGTCCCACCCAACTATTATATTAGTGTCATTGCGGACCGCTGGTTGCATGCCGAGACTCGCCTTCCGATCTCCTTCAAACACCTCATTCTCCCCGAAAAATTCCCTCAACCAACCGCACTCCTCGACCTTCAGTCTCTCCCTCTGTCGGCGCTCCATAATAAGGAATTTGAGGCCATCTATTCTTCGACCTTGAAGACCTTCAACAAAATTCAGACTCAGGTCTTCCAAGCCCTTTACACATCTGATGAAAACTGTCTTCATCGGCGCCCCAACTGGCAGTGGGAAGACCATTTGTGCGGAGTTCGCGCTTTTGCGCCTCTGGAGCAAGGCCGAACAGCCTCGCGCTGTATGTATCGAGCCCTTCCCAGAGATGGTCGAACAACGCGTGGCGGAATGGCGGAAGAAATTTGGACAACTTCAGGGAGGTAAGGAAATCGTAGCCCTCACCGGAGAGACGAGCGCAGATCTTCGTCTACTGGAAAAGGGCGATGTCATCGTTTGCACACCTTCTCAGGTACGTCGAAGCTTTGCCAGCCAATTTGATGATGAAACTTCCCTAATGACGTTACAGTGGGATGTTCTCTCAAGACGATGGCGGCAACGGAAGAACGTGCAGAATATCGGGCTACTTATCGCAGACGAAATTCAACAGGTCGGCGGCGAGGTCGGGCCGACGTATGAGGTCATCGTCTCGCGTACCCGGTATGTTTCTGCACAGACGGAGGTGAAAACTCGCGTCGTTGCCTGTGGGGTGTCCCTGGCCGACGCCCGCGATCTAGGAGAGTGGATCGGTGCTTCGTCACATACTATTTTCAACTTCCCTCCGAGGTCCGTCGTCCTTCCTGACAATCTGTAATATTCCTCATCATTGACTGAGTTGAACTTAGCGCTCGACCTCTGGACATGGATATCCACATACAGAGCTTCACCATTCCTCACTTCCCATCACTCATGATTGCCATGTCGAAGCCGGCGTATCCTCGCCATAGGGGAATACTCTCCAACCAGGACCGGTCATCATTTTCGTACCCGGGCGCCAGCAGTGCCGTCTGACCGCTGAGGACCTTCTTGTCCACTGCGGCTGCCGACGACGACGAGGACAAGTTCCTCAACGCGGAGCTGTCGGATATTCAACCCCATCTTGATCACATTAGCGACCGTGGCTTGGTGGACACTCTGAAGCACTGGCATCGGTCTGTATCATGAGGCGCTTAGCAAGCAGGACAAGCGGATCGTCGAGCGCCTCTTCCAATCCGGAGCGATTCAGGTTCTCATTGCGTCCAAGGTATGTCGACGCGTCTGCGTAATGTTAATACTAACCATCAAGAACGGAACAGGACACCGCATGGAGTCTCCCTGTCGCAAGCTATCTCGTCATCGTCATGGGTGTCCAATCGTACGAGGGCAAGGAGCATCGCTATATCGACTACCCTGTCATGGACGTCTTGCAGATGATGGGACGTGCTTGTCGCCCATTGGAGGACGAGCGGAGTCGTTGTGTACTGATGTGTCAGCAAACACGAAAGGACTTCTACAAGAAGTTCCTTGCAGAAGGTCTCCCGATCGAGTCGCACCTTCCGACGCATCTTCTACATGATTACTTCCTGGCCGAGATCGCAGTCAAGACGATCGAAAATAAAGCAAGACGCAATGGTGACTTTGCCTTTCTATCCCTACTGTTTACCGGCGCTGATGAGGAATATAAGGATATCTTGACAGTGGACATACTTCTACAGGCGGATGACACAAAACCCGAATTATTATAATCTACACAACGTCAGCCACCAGCACCTCTCGGACCACTTGTCGGAACTCGTCGAGAATACATTAAGCTGATCTCGTCAATTCAAAGTGTATCGCCATCGGTAAGTCGCACCTAGTAATTTCAGTCTCCACTCTGACCCATATATGCAGAGGACGAAATGGACGTATCACCTCTCAACCTTGGCATGATCGCGGCGTACTACAACATCTCTTGTCGGTCCCATTTTCCTTGGCATTTCGCTGTACTTACTAACCGTCAAACTCTCAGACGTCACTGTCGAAGTCTATACGCTCTCATTGAAGGAACGCACAAAACTCAAGGGGCTTCTCGAAGTTGTTTCGTCTTCAGCAGAATTTGAATCGATTCCTATCCGTCGACACGAGGAGAGCCTCCTGCGCCGCATATACGATCGTGTCCCTGTCAAACTTGATCAGGTCAACTTCGAGGCGCCTCACTTCAAGACCTTCCTCCTTCTCCAAGCCCACTTCTCACGCCTTCAACTACCGCAGGACCTCGTGGCAGATCAAGCGCTGGTGTTGGAGAAAGTGATGAACCTTCTCTCCGCCTGCGTCGACGTCATGTCCTCGAATGCTTGGCTCAACGCGCTCGGCGCTATGGACCTGTCACAAATGTGCGTGCAAGCGGTGTGGGACAGAGACTCGCCCTTGCAACAAATCCCGCATTTCGAACCGGAGGTGAGCCTTGACGCATTGTCACTAGTCGCCGATTACTCAAAGGAAAACGGTTCCGTCCGCAGGTCATCAAGCGTTGCAATAATGCCAATATCGCATCTGTTTACGACATCATGGAGATGGAAGACGCTCAGCGCAACGAACTTCTCCAAATGGACGCGGGGCAGATGTACGTTTTGAAAACTTTGCCTTTGGGTCTGCGCGTATATTGACGACGCTGATCGATCATTTAGGCGGGACGTTGCGGCGTTCGTGAACTCGTACCCCACGCTCGATGTCACACACGAATTCGTCAAGGGAGAGTATACGTCGAGCACCCCGATCGTGCTACAGGTCTCTCTCAGCCGCGACGTGGACGACGAGGAAGACGAGGGCGATACGCTCGTCGTCGCGCCCCACTTCCCCGCCAAGAAGATGGTGAACTGGTGGGTCGTGGTCGGCGAGCAGAGCACGCGGCAGCTGCTGTCGATCAAGCGCGTGACCGTCTCGAAGAGCCTGAACGTCAAGCTCGAGTTCACGCTCCCCAAGGGCGAGCACGCACTCAAGCTCTACGTGATCTGCGACTCGTACGTCGGCGCGGACCACGATATCAATTTGGACCCGATCGACGTCGCCGAGGGCGAGGATAGCGATAGCGACGAGGACAGCGACGGGAGCAGAGACGAGATGGAGGAGTAGAGCCTGTGCGCTCTTGGTCGTGTCATCTCGCATCTTTCGTGTTGCGTTTTAATCTCTCATTCCAAGTTGTTGTGTTATCTTACTATACTTCTAAACGTTTGCATGCATCATCACTACTATTGTCTGGTCCTTGTAACCCCCATTGATCGCCGTAAGCGTTGGCTGACTGGGGCGTGATGGCGATCACGTGATACTGATTGAGTATAACTACTTCAAGTTAGAGATCGCAGTAACTGAATGATACGCACTCTCTATGGGCTTTATTTACTACAGAAAGCTAAGTTCCCACCTTTCAATTGTCTCACCAGAACAGTCGCTGCGTACATCATACTGGACAGGATCCGTGCACGTCAATGTCATCTATGTCGATCTATATCTCTCAGATGTCTCTACGTCACTGTAACGTCAGTAACAATTACAGCACCATACTCGTCAAAAAGAGCTAGAAACTTACCCACTTACTCATCACTGAGGGAGCTGGAGTCTCTGCGAGGTCGGTCGCCTATGACACATGCTACCAATACCCTCACTACAAGCCTTACTAGGTAGAGGCTCCGGAAACCCACGACTCTGGGCCAAACCTATTGAACCCGCACCACCATCTCTCCCAGTTGATGCTCTGGTCGGGGGGTCACGGCCTCTACGGTCGTGGGTGCGCACTATAACCCCGGGCGGTATCACTTAAGGGACGCACTGGCAGCCCCAACTTCGAACTTGCGTCATCACCGTTGATGGTGACGTCGACGCCCAACTACTTCGGGGAATTGTGTTCCATGTGACAGACGGTGAACTCTACTTCGTCTAAAAATATTTCAGACCCGGTGAGACCGCTTTCAGATGGTAACGTACCTTTCCCCTTTTGAATATCCCTCGGGCTTACTGCCCGACTACATAGCTACAATTTCCTGTACATTTCCCTTATGGAACTCTCATAATACGTTCTCAACGAAATTGGGTCGTTGGATGTTGCGTCTGTCAGCGAGTATACTGTCCGCATCCTAAGCGGTGCGTCCATACAACCACCGATAAAAAGCGCAAAGTGAAGTTAGTACTACACCTTGATCCCCGGCTACTCGCGTCATTCGTGTGTCGTGCTGACACGGACACTTAAATACCCAGGATATACGACAGTATGGCCCCAGGATTCCAATGACAGGTAGACAGCGACGAAAGGAAGACACCATCTCGAGAAACCGCATCTCACAGCGCCGTGCGGGGTGCCGATCGCAGTATAAAGGGTCCCGCAGAATCTGGCCGACAAAGAGCGCAGCGGCAGTGCCAACAGCAGTCAAAGGGAGGGATATTGTGCGCGGAACTTCTTGAATATGGTGCAGACGTCAATGCGCAGGGAAGCACCTACGAGTCGCTCTGAATGGCAGCAAAGGGTAAGAAATCCTCCGAGAGATTTTCCGTCCCTCTCATTCCCCAGAACCGGGCGGCGGTCGCTCGCCCCGCCCGCGCAATGGGGTGCGTGGTCGCCACGACGGCAGCACGCTTAAGAGGAGCGACAGAGAAAATCTCGTGGGAAATTACCGCCTCCATGAGCGGCCTTGCACCTGCTACTCTGCTCACGGACGACTGCGCCGTGGTCAAGTGACCACCACATAAAATCCGAGTCAGGCATGGGGGCAAGTTTTATCATTGCTCAACAGAATCCTTCGTTTGGGTTTGGCTCACGTTTTGCACCGTAGAACACGAATACTCTATATCCCAGACTAGAAGAAGTGGTGTAGTCCAAGGTATAGTCGACCCGTTTGCTGTTTGCCTTAGTCGATGGTCACTGCAAGTTGGGAGCTTGCGCCCCGTGTCAGTTAAGAAAAGTGGCAATGATAACACACCTGGGCCAAAAAAAACTGGCCAAAACTCCAGGTGGTTAAGACCCAGCACCATGTCTACAACTGTCCGCGAAGCCGCCGCGCCAACGGGTGCACGGAAGCAAATACTACACCTGAATGATTACTGAGCTCGCCTTTATAGTGACTTTGCCGCCGAACACCTGGGCTTCTCGATGACGTACCATACAGCTGACATAATGTATGGCGTTCCTTGAGTAACTTAAGTTATAACATTTCACATTTAGTTGGGTTATCACCGGCCTTTCTGTAATCGCACTTCCGAAAACAACACGGATGGATGCAAAGTCACTTGGATACAAATCTCAAAAATGGCCTCAGATCACCCTCTTCCCGTGATCCTTTCTGCAAAAAATACAGTAGATAAAGTAGGATCTATAGATATGAGATCATAACAAAAAATAAAAATCTATTGAGAATTCCGACTACAGTGCGACAAGGAAGAGAAGGGAGTGGAGAAAAAGTACGGTGCTCAGACCCCAGATCCCATACGATCTTGTCAGTGCCATGAAGATCTGTTGAAATAGAGCATTAGAATAGACTACTCAGAGTATACATGATATATCTGGGGTGATATCGCGCATACGATAGAGTTGTAGAAGGTAATTTTATCTTAGGAGCCCGGTCGAGTGACCGCACTGCCAGTGCGTGACCAATTTGTATTGCTAGGAGTCAAAACTTGATCTTGAATTTTGCGAACTGCCTTTGACCATATCCGGTCACGGACAAATAAGGAAGGTGAACTGACGTGGGAACCATCGATCAATCGATCAAGGACGGGATCGACAACTCTTGTTTTCCTTAACGATTGACAATGAACACGCAACATTCTCGTCGCCTTCCAGAAATCAAGTTCCGAGTCCTGATCATAGGCAGGGCGAATGCTGGTAAAACGTCTATTCTACAACGAGTCTGCGAAACGACGGAGAGCCCCTCTATTAGCCGGGGAGGGGAGAGTGTATGTGATCCAACTTTTTTGTCTGCGAGTCTGGTCTCACTTGCCAACCAGGTTACACTCGACCCATCCATAGATGTAAGTGACGATAGTTCCTCTCTTCGGTTGATCCTAAACATGGAGCCAGCGGGGCGAGCATACGATCGACGACGAGCTTGTATTCTCCAGTCATACGGGATACATCTTTCACGACTCACGCGGAGTCGAGTCGGGTGGAACAGAGGAACTCGCCATTTTGCAAGAGTTCATTAGACGCAAATGTGGGGAAAGGCGACTGAAAGACAAACTACATGCGATATGGTTTGGATGCTCGAATGTTCACGATCACGACAGTTGACGGACATATTTTTTGAGGTACTGCATCCCAATGGACAACCATCGACCAGAGCTCGATCTGAGATTTTTCAACGACATATGCCCAGACCAGAATGGTACGTCGTTACGAGCATTCGTGATCGTGCTTAACACGATGATGTCAAGTCCCTGTCGTTGCTGTCTTTACGAAGTACGACCAGTTCCGCCGAAATGTCAAAATCGATTTGGATGACTACGGAAATCCCGATGACAACGTATCTGAGGTGGCGGAGAGACTATTCCAAGAGCACTACTTGCGTCCCCTTGGTGATCATGTTGGATTTGTGCGATTAGAACGTGAGTTCAAAGTCAAATGCCAGGGTTACGTTCTGATTGTTCTTCGGCAGAAATGCACAGGCAAAACAGGCGTTGCGATGATCTCATCGAGAAGACAGCTGCGGCATTGAATGAAGATACCATCGCATTGATGCTTTTAACCGTACAAAGGAGTAATTTGACATTGAGCGTCAAAACGGCTTTGAATCGGTTAGTGCGCCATTTGAAACGACAAAGCGAGTGACGATCTCAACGGACATTGCAGTGTCCACTCCGGTGCTGGGTTCGTAGTCGACGGTGTACAGAGTATAGTTCGGAAATGTCTTTTTGCATTTCCATACATCTGGGTAAGTGTTCATAGTCTTAATTTGTGCTACATGCCTCATTACGCTTGATGTCGCCCAACTTCTAGCGGGTGAGTAACGTTATTATTCACGTTTTTCAGATTGACAGACTTGACCACGCTCGTAATCTACTCTGCAGTATGTGAGTGGCTGTCATGCCTCACGACGTTTTATGCCTGCTGACGTCGCCTGTCCTCGGCACTCCAGGAAGTGAGTGGCTGCGGTGCCTCGCTGGGTTTGAAGCCTGCTGACGACGCCTGTCCTCCGCTCTCCAGGGAGTGAGTCGCTGCGGTTCTTCGCTGGGTTTGAAGCCTGCTGACGACGCCTGTCCTCGGCACT
Organism: Lactarius hatsudake; assembly: GCA_024734325.1. NCBI lineage: Eukaryota > Fungi > Basidiomycota > Agaricomycetes > Russulales > Russulaceae > Lactarius > Lactarius hatsudake. The sequence continues at coordinate 916,628 of JANSJP010000010.1, read as the reverse complement.
CTAGGGAGTGAGTGGCTGCGGTTCCTCGCTGCGTTTGAAGCCTGCTGACGACACCTGTCCTCGGCTCTCCAGATGGTGAGTCGCTGCGGTACCTCGCTGCGTTTGAAGCCTGCTGACGACACCTGTCCTCGGCTCCAGAGAGTGAGTGGCTGCAGTTCCTCGCTGTATTTGAAGCCTGTTGACGACGCCTGTCCTCGGCTCTCCAGGAAGTGAGTGGCTGCGGTTCCTCGCTGCGTTTGAAGCCTGCTGACGACGTCTATCTTCTGCTCTCCAGTACGTAAGTGGCTATGGCGCCTCACTGTCTTCGAAGCCTGCTGACGACGCCTGACCTCTGCTCTCCAGTCTGTGAGTGGCTGCGGTGCCTCGCTGCGTTTGAAGCCTGCTGACGACGCCTGTCCTCGGCTCTCCAGTATGTGAGTGGCTGCGGTTCCTCGCTGCATTTGAAGCCTGCTGACGACGACTGTCCTCGCTCCAGGTGGTGAGTTGCTACGGTACCTCGCTGCGTTTGAGACTTGCTGACGACGCCTGTCTTCGGCTTTCCAGTCTGTGAGTGACTGCGGTACCTCGCTGTGTTTGAAGCCTGCTGACGACGCCTGTCCTCGGGTCTCCAGTCTGTGAGTGGCTGCGGTTCCTCGCTGCGTTTGAGACCTGCTGACGACGCCTGTCCTTGGGTCTCTAGTATGTGAGTGGCTGCGGTACCTCGCTGCGTTTGAAGCCTGCTGATGATGTCTGTCATCCGCACTCTAGGGAGTGAGTGGCCGCGGATCCTCGCTGCGTTTGAAGCCTGCTGACGACGCCTGTCCTCGGCTCTCCAGTATGTGAGTGGCTGCGGTGCCTTGCTGCGTTTGAGGCCTGCTGACGACCCCTGTCCTCTGCTCTCCAGGTGGTGAGTGGCTGCGGTTCCTCGCTGCATTTGAAGCCTGCTGACAACGCCTGTCCTCGGCTCTCCAGTTGGTGAGTGGCTGCGGTACCTCACTGCGTTTGAAGCCTGCTGACGACGCCTGTCCACGGCTCTCCAGGAAGTCAGTGGCTGCAGTACCTCGCTCCGTTTGAGACCAGCTGACGACACCTGTCCTCCGCTCTCCAGGAAGTGAGTGGCTGCGGTACCTCGCTGTCTTTGAAGCCTGCTGACGACGCCTGTCCTCGGCTCTCCAGTTGGTGAGTGGTCGCGGTGCCTCGCCGCGTTTGAAGCCTGCTGACGATGCCTGTCCTCGACTCTCCAGTTGGTGAGTGGCTGCGGTGCTTTGCTGCGTTTGAAGCCTGCTGATGACGCCTGTCCTCGGCTCTCCAGTCTGTGAGTGGCTGCGGTACCTCGCTGTCTTTGAAGCCTGCTGACGACGCCTGTCCTCGGCTCTCCAGGATGTGAGTGGCTGCGGTTCCTCGCTACGTTTGAAACCTACTAACTACGCCTGTCCTCGGCTCTCCAGGAAGTGAGTGGCTGCGATTCCTTGCTGCACTTGAAGCCTGCTGACGAAGCCTGTCCTCGGCTCTCCAGAGAGTAAGTGTCTGCGGTTCCTCGCTGCGTTTGAAACCTGCTGACGACGCCTGTCTTCGACTCTCCAGGAAGTGAGTGGCCGCAGTTCCTCGCTGTCTCTGAAGCCTGCTGACGATGCCTGTCTCCCGCTTTAGTATGTGAGTGGCTGCGGTGCTTCGCTGTCTTTGAAGCCTGTTGACGACACCTGTCCTCGACTCTCCAGTCTGTGAGTGGCTGCGGTGCCTCGCTGCGTTTGAAGCCTGCTGAAGACGCCTGTCCTCGGCTCTCCAGTATGTGAGTGGCTGCGGTTCCTCGCTGCGTTTAAAGCCTGCTGACGACGCTTGTCCTCGGCTCTCCAGGTGGTGAGTGGTTGCGGTACCTTGTTGCGTTTGAGACCTGCTGACGACGCCTGTCCTCGGCTTTCCAGTCTGTGAGTGGCTGTGGTGCCTCACTGTGTTTGAAGCCTGCTCACGACGCCTGTCCTCGGCGCTCTAGTATGTGAGTGGCTGCGGTGCGTCGCTGCGTTTGAAGCCTGCTGACGACTCCTGTCCTCGGCCCTCCAGTCTGTGAGTGGCTGCGGTTCCTCGCTGCGTTTGAAGCCTGCTGACGATGTCTGTCCTCGGCTCTCCAGGGAGTGAGTGGCTGCGGTTCCTCGCTGCATTTGAAGCCTGCTGACGACGCCTGTCCTCGGCACTCCAGTATGTGAGTGGCTGCGATACCTCGTTGCGTTTGAAGCCTGCTGACGACACCTGTCCCCGGCTCTCCAGCCTGTGAGTGGCTGCGGTTCCTCGTTGCCTTTGAAGCCTGTTGACGACGCCTGTCCTCGGCACTCCAGTTAGTGAGTGGCTGCAGTTCCTCGCTGCGTTTGAAAGCTCCTGACGACGCCTGTCCTCGGCTCTCCAGGAAGTGAGTGGCTGCGGTGTCTCGTTGCGTTTAAAGCCTGCTGACGATGCCTGTCTTCCGCTCTCCAGTATGTGAGTGTCTGCGGTGCCTCACTGTGTTTGAAGCCTGCTGACAACACCTGTCCTCGGCTCTCCAGTTGGTGAGTGGCTGCGGTTCCTCGCTGCGTTTGAGACCTGCTGACGACGCCTGTCCTCCGCTCTCAAGGAAGTGAGTAGCTGCAACGCATTTTTAGCTTGTTCACGACACTCCCTGGGCTCTTCAAATGTGAGTGGTTGCCTTGCCACGTTGTATGCCCAACGCATGTCCTTGGCTTTCCATCTATCGTACTAACCCCTGGTCTAGCACCCCTTGCATGCGTGCACTCCTTTGAAGCCTGCTAATTGTGTCTCTCTTTGGTTTTCCAGTTCGTAAGTGCTCGTCACACAGCCGCTAGTAGCAGGAATCTCACTTCTTTATCAGGTAGCGCAACTTACGTCACTTCCTACCATTCAAAATGTGTTATTTTTGTATTACGTCCATCTATTTCTCTGACTTACGATATTTGTCTCTCTAGCTCACCACTACCGATCTTAGGGGTCATCATTTGATCCTTGGTATTTCACTTTATCATTTTTAGAGTGTATTTTAACCCCTTCAAAGCTGTTATCCTCATCTTGAGGCATGCCACTTTATTACGTCTTTCGAACTTGTCACCTAAATCAGCTCTAACCCGCGCGGAGCTGGACTATCGAACAGCGAATATTGACGTGAACATTCAACGATACCTTATGGCCTCCTCTCAAGAGCATTCTGTCGAACTATTTGCGGCCTTTATTATGGCTACTGATATTTGTTCGTTCGTTTATTGTTTATGCATCTATTAAGATCATATCTAATCGCGCTTTTAGTGCCATCTAACTCTTCGGCGATTGATATTAGTTTGTTTATTTTTGCATCCGTTAAGGTAATATCTGATCACGCTTTAGTGCCATCTAACTCTTCAGTCAAAAACCGTGAGAAAGTTCATTGGTTTAAACGGTTTTGGGGATCAGTATTCCCAAGAAAGTTTATCTCCTTGCCAACATTGAGGAATACCACAAGGAAGGACAAGTAGGTCTGATTTCGAGTAATTCAGGAATCGTGTCGTTGAGTCATGTATAATGTGCACAACGCACTCGGTCTTGGTGCATTGTTATGTCTTCACCGAAACTGGTTTCCTTTCGCGAGATATGGCATTACTCTTGTAACAAGATATTTGATTCTCTCAAGCTACTTTTATCATTATGATTCGGGCTGCATGAGGGGGACCAGGCACACGCAGCTCGTCCTGCTGCTGCAAAACTCGCTCGCTCTTCGTCATGTTTTATATACGGTTGAGCGAGGGTCCTTGGAATGTGAGTAGACAAGATGCTTGGCCACGTTGGTGACATGTCGGCGTGTTAGTGACGCTAGTTACACTCGACAGGGACGAGGCGTACGGCGAGGGGTTCGATGTGCTGCACCTTCGCTGCCCACGCTGGAGAACCCGCCAACGACCCGGCCGACTCGAACCTTCCGCCGCGCTCGCTCGCGGCGGCTTTGGAGACCATGAAGTACCCGTTCACTATTCCCGTTAAGTCTTGTGTCTCGATTCTTTACTGTACCGTTATTTCCGAGTCCATTTCATCTCCAGCGCAGCATTTCTCGTTTCAGCTTCATAGCGGCTCGCGCACCCCTTTATTATACGTTTCTGGTCTCGCCCTTTACCGCTTTGCGTTTTCCCGACTCCTGTTTCACGCCTATCATGGCCCGTGCGTCTTTGTTTCTCTTTACTGTACTTTGACTTTGTTCTGCCAGAAAATGTAGTTAAACTGTATAAAAAAGCGCCTCCAATGAGCGCCTCTATGTCTCAAATAAAACCATCCAGTAGTTTCTTTCTTTTCCCTAATGTGCCAACCTCTCCTCTCCAAAGGCAAGCTCCTTAGTCGCCTTGTTCATCGCTCTTGTCTTCTGTCCTCGATCGACTCGCGCTGTGCCTTCTCGCTTGCCGACTGAACCGGCCAACTCTTGGAACCCCTATCACCTGACCGGCTCGTCTTAGCCGGATCACCCACACTCTCTAGGAGTTCTCTAGGGTGCCTCAGATGAGGCACGCGGCTGCCCCCTTCGACTCTGGCTCAGACTGATCGCTTCGCGGTTATCTATGTCTCGTTGCAAACGCTGTACAAGCAGGTTGGCTCACCGTTGCTGAATGTGCGGGTTTTTTACATACTCCCCCCTTGACTTATCGACCCACAACCTTGAGCCAAAAGAAAAATAAGCAAAAATCACCATTGAATAGGATAACCATTCTCAGGCTATTGGTATGTACAATATGGAGTAGCTACGATGTGTCGTGGAAGCTACAGAAAATGCAAAGCCAAATTTTGCACTTTGCAGAAATACTAACACGATCAACACGGCCTGACGATGGAAACGTGTGAAGCACAAGGTGAAGCAAGCCTAACTTTGGGCGGGGGAATTTATGAAATCTGCTGAACAAACAGGAAAATGTGTTGCAATTCATTGTTACTACAGTATATATCAACAAACTCCTCTTTTCAAGATCAAACAAACTTGGGCGTCGAAGGTCGATTAAAGCTGACGCTCACCGTGCACAAAATAAAAGCAGCGCAGAAGCGGAGACCCCCTTTTAGTTAGACGAGATTTCTATAACCTCGTCGTCGAGCAGCACGATTGCTTCTGAGGGCCCTTGCCCCTGCCTCTGCGTCCCCGCCCGCCTTCTCCCACTTCTCCTGAGGGGCCGATGCGTGCCTGGCGCCGGCACACCAGTCCACTCCAAGTCAGAATCCGAGACAGTAACAGCAGCGGTTGCGCTTCGCGGTGGGGCCGATCCGTGGTAATTTGAACGGCGGCGTTTCGCCGGCGAGCCGCCCGTGCAGTTGCCCGCGCTCTCCGACGGCCCGGCGGCCCCGTCCCCCTCCCCGTCCTCCCCACTACAGTCACCGAAATCGTCATCTTCCTCCTCGATGTCGTCATCATATTCGATGTCTGAATCGTGGGCTGTTCTTTCCTTGGTCTTGCGCGGACTACTACGCTGCGCCGCTTTGCGCTTCCTGCCGCTTCTTTTGCCTGGTGAGTGGTCGCAGCCAGTGGGCGCCGCCGCGGCACGCCCGGAAACCCGGAGCTGGATGACGAGCTTCTGGCCATCGTCTAAGCGCCGTGAGGCGGGCTTAACGTACACCTGCACCGTGTACGCGTTTTCCATAGTGAACTTCTCCAGGTATCCTTCGAGGAGCAAGTGGGCGACGAGGACCTCCGTGTCCTGCGCATTCATTCGCTCAGCGACCTCCAAGTGAAAACGCGGAAGGACGACGGGACGAGACGAGACGCACGGAGAGCGAGAGTGTTACTTGGTCCCCACGGGTGAGATTGAGCGACCTGGCCAGCTTGTCGTTTCCTCTTGCAGTCCGTGCGAGCTGCACAGCCGTGAAGTTGGTATTTCTGGAGGCCAAGGCGCGCGCCACGGTAAGTACGCGCTTAGCTTCGGACGTCACGTCTTTCTGAACGACCGTGGCTGGGTCGCGAGTACAGTTGTCGCAATGTCCGCATGGCGTGTGGTCTTCGGCCCAGGAGAAGTCTGTCGAAGAGAAATGCCTGTCATCGCTGTCAGCGTCACAATTTTTTGTTTTTCAGTGGACGAGAACAATACGTGCTTCGTAAACTTCATTTTTCTGCACTCCGTCAGATCCAAGCAAAACTTTATCATGCTATGGGCATCTTCGTGTCGTGCATGAGCCAGTAAGAATACGGGAACACGAACGACGTCATACCTTGCTGTTGCCAATCCGCGTCGGACTTCATACCCGGCGTGCGTAGAGCATCCAGAAGGCGATAGTATAAGATGCAGTCCGCGTCCCTACCGTCTCGTCCTGCACGGCCAGACTCTTGATAGAACGTCTCGAGCGATTTCTAGTAAAGTTCCATGAGGGAACCTCCAATAGACGTGTGATATGTGACATACGGGCATCTTGGAAAGACTTCGTTAAGCGCGGCGTTCGTGGTCCAGAAAGTATTGGACGAACCGAATGATGCAACACAAATCGCACATTTGCCTTATTGATGCCGAGCCCAAAAGCTATCAGATGTTCTGTGTGAGTTGCCGTGCGACCCCAAGTTAGGACGGAAAGCATACCTGTCGTGGCACACACGACTTTGACCTCCCCCGAGAGCCAGGATTCATGAAGGTCCTCCTTCGCTTTGTCAGTCGATCTCCGCGTGGTAGATTCCAGTCTTGATTCGGCCGTGGCTCTCACCACAAAGCTGGTCCGCGAACTCGCTCCGCGTCCTACTGGTGACGTGACCAATGCACCTTGACCACATCTGAAAAGAAGTGCTTACTGCGCGCGACAGACAGTAAATGATACCTGTCTCGTTCGGGTGACGGTCCAGTATGTACTTGACCATGTCCCGCACGGCCCCCACACGGTCCGACGCCTTCGGAAGGACCTTATAGTGAAGGTTCTTGCGGTAGAGCGGGCTGGTGAAGAGCACGGTGCCGAGGGGTTTGGCAGCTAGTAGAACCCGGTCAACACTGAGCCGCTGCGGCAGAGAGAGAGCAGCCGCAGTACCTGTACCGTTCGTGAGTGGTGGGAGACCAAGGATCGCGATGAGGTCGCGAAGGACGTCGGGAGGGCAAGTTGCAGAAAGGGCGAGAATCGGCACCTGTGGACAGAGCGTCCGCAGATCGGCAAGTTGCTTGTAATGAGGACTGGAAAACTGCTGGATTCATACGCGCCGTCGGCCGTGTAGAGGACTGACGAGGTGAAATACCGGAAATCGCGACCCAGCTGCGAGATGCAGTGTGCCTCGTCTATGACAATGCGCGCTACGAGTGAATTAGTACAGACTCGGGGCTTGAGCTGGGATCCGCACCGAGTTTATTGGCTGCAACCATCGCCTTCACTATAGACCTAAACCCATCACTCTTCGCGAGTCGCTCTGGCTGTCAAGCGCATAACTTTCAGCCAATTTGGGGGGAACGAGAGGCTGCGTACCGTCACGTAGCAAAGCTTGACCTCCTTTTCCGTCGGATCTCTACCCTTAACGGTCGCACGCAGTCTGTCGTAGCCCTCCGTTATCTTTGCTTGGGGCATTTTCGCGGTGAATGTCAAGCACTCGACTGTATCGGCATCGTCAGCGATCGACCAGCGAAAGCGGGAGAAGGAGCGCACTGACTACGTCTCTCCTGGAGGTGCAGGTTTTGATCCTTTATGAGCGCCACTAGAGGCGAGACTACCAATGTGCATCCAGGCATGAGCGTCGCAGGCAGCTGGTACGTGAGCGACTTCCCACCGCCTCATTGAAAAAAAGCGCATATAGTCGTCGTCAATGGGATGGAGAATGATGCATGCACTGACCAGTGGGCATGATACAAATGATATCCCGCCCGTCCATGCTCGCGTTACAGACACTGTTTCCGTCACCATGAGCGCGCCAAAAGGGGGAGAGAAAAGGTGACGCCATAAAAACACGCACCCTTCCTGGGCCAACCGAAAACTCTTGATCCCGAACACGCTCTCCATCTGTTCCTTCAGCGCCCCAGACCACTCAAACTTTTCAAAATAGTTCTTTATTGCGTTGTCGTCACCGTCACCGTCGCCGTCGTCACGCGCCACCTTCTTGTCGACGCCGCCGCCGCCGCCGAGCTGCCTCGTGAGTTCCTGAATGCTCTTCTTCTCGCCCATGCGCAATTCCTGGATGTGGCGCATCTCGTCGTCCAACCTCTCCAACTCCTTCTGGTGGGCCTCCCTGCGCGCAATCAGCTCCTGGCGCGACGCGGCACTAGCTGTCGGTCCTAGCTCCCGCCCATTGTGGCTGCTACTACTAGCAGCGGGGGCACCACCGGCCGGGGTGAACTCGTTAACCGATACCTCCTCGATCTAGCGCATAGAACGCAGGTTCACAACGGATGGTGGGATTCGGACATTTTGAAGGACGCACGGAGAGGAAGTCATCGGATGAGACGTCACTTCTCGGACTACGCTCCCGGCTGCCCGACATTGACTAGTGCAGTACGATGTTACGCACGAGAGAGCCGTGCGTGTAGTACGACCTCGGAACGCAGAAAGGAACCTTTGTTGTCTTTGGATTGTGCCGCCAGGAAGAAAGAAACAAAAAATCCCAATCCAGGGAGAGGCGTACTGTATAAGGAAAGATCGCCTGTGCGTAACTTGAATCAACCGGATCATTATGATAATCAGGATCTAATCCCAGCCAAGTTCACACTCGAGTCAAACGGACAAAGACCAGACCAGACAAGGACCTCATCAGGACACATCAAATTACGAAATAGAACCTATTTTTGTCTACAGACGCATGATAAGCTGCTTTACGCCCGACATCCAAAGCGTAATATCTTCTCCACTCGAGCGCGTAAGCATGTCAACGTGAATGGCCAGCGCGAGCTCGCGGTCGTGATTTGCCATCGCTATGCACACGCTCAGCACAAACTCGTCTGCATATCAGACTGAATACCACGCACCTTTTGTGAGTTCTCCAAGCTGCCCGACCACCGCTGTCGACAGCGTCTCGCAGTTGAGCGCGTCAAACAGCGGGCTAATCCGGCGCTCGAGATCGTCAATCAGGCGCCGCTGAGAAGCCTACAAGACGCCAATCAATCAGTCAAATTCCATGAGCAGGCAGTACGGTAACGGCAACACGAACGGGTGTCGTTTGTTTAAGCTGATTGAGCTGTTGACCAACAACATTGTAGATGGGTCTCAGCGAGTCAGGGATGTGCGTCCGGTCACCGGGAGCTACGATACCTCATTAGCTTTATAGGGCTTACAACGAGTACAACTAACTCACGATACTTAAGGGGCGCAGGTCCCTGCGAAGCGGTGCGTGTCGGCGGAACAGCCGGGGGCTGACCTACAAGACCTTGGGGAGGACCTCCGGGCGGTGGCGGAGCACGAGCCGGGCCCGGGGGAGGCGGTGCGATTCCAGGGTGCGGCGGTTGTTGCAACGGTGAGGCCACACGACCGTAAGGTCCAGAGGAAGGCATAAGGACTTGACGCGCCTGCGGAGGTGACTGTTCAGAAAGACCAGCGCCAGGAGGCGGAGGCGGAGTCCCGTGAGAATATGGGTGCGGCGGCGGAGGCGGCGCGGAAGTCACGTGGCCACGCGGAGGAGGCGGAGCATATTGCCCCGCAGGCGACTGACGGGGAGGTAGCTGCTGTCCCGGAGGAAGTACGTTCGGAGGCACTGACTGTAGCGGCCCAGGTCCCGGGCCAGCGGGCGGGTAAGGCCCAGGTGCGGAAGTAATGTGCGAAGGCGGGACCTGGATTCGGCCTTGCGGAGGCGGAGGAGCCCGCGCCTGCACGCTTCCAGGACGCGGAGGCGGAGGGACCGAAACTGGGGATTGACCACGCGCCAAGCCCATCGGACTAGACATCAAACCTTGTACTGGCCCCGCATTCGGGAAGGGTGATGTGATGGCCGCAAGCTTGTTCGCCGCAGAACCGCTGGGTGTGCGTCGTTCAGGGACTGACGGCGCGTCGTTCCACCCGCCATTCTCGCGACGCTTTGGTGGCGGTGCCGTAGGTGGGGGCGGAGGCTTCGCGGCGCCATAACCCTGGGGATGTGGCGGCATAACCTGGCCACCGTGCGGTTGCTGGTTGTATGCATTTCCTGAGGGATATGTGAGGGGCACAATCGGTTGATATGGCTGTGGCGGCTGCGCGGGCTGTGCAGGGGCGTACGGGTTGTTCGCAACTGGAGCGACATTGGCGGGTGCATATGAATTATATCCTGGGGCAGGAGGGGCAGCAACCATCCTGGGTGCTTGTTGCTGAGTAACGGGGGCATAAGGACTGAACAGATGGGCGGATGTGGATGTGGGAGCGACCGTGGGAACTGCAGGGAGTGGAGGAATGGAGGCAGGAGTGGGCACTGGCGCGAGAGATGACGACGCAACGGGAGGATCGGTGACTCCAGCGGCGATGAGAAGGCGTTCGCGTCCTGCTGCAAGTTCAAACTGCGTATCTGGCGACCCTTTGTAACTGGGCGGAGTAAGCTTCAGGAATGCAACGGCGGGCTTGACAAGGCCTTGAGTGGCAAGGAAGTCAGCATATTCGAAGTAGCGATCATATAGCCCAGAAAGCTTGTAAGCCCCAGCATCCCCGTCAACCGTTTGTTCCAAGTCCTTATCAACATATGATGCCGCCGCACGAAATACTGTGACCTTCTCGATGAAAGTCTGGAGTGCGCGAGCATACGCCGTGTATCGTGAGACACTGGGCGCCGACTCGTCGGCCAGGATCCGCTTCTCCTCTTCAGCCAGCTCTTCGACCCAGATATTGACCAAACGCTCGAGGCGACCGGCGGCGAGATATGCCAAAGTAGCATTCTTCCTCAATTCTGGCGCCTCGGTAGCATGTTCTGAACGAGCAAGGCTTCCTTGGAATTCCAGTCGTGCGCCTAGCTGCTCCGCTAGCCCACCAAATTCGTCCGCGCGAGCGAACGTGCATAAGACAACGAAGATCTCTTGCCAATCTTGCAATTCTGCGTTCTGTACGATGTCGGCAAGGTCGTTCGTTACTACGGATTGGAAGAGCCGGAGGTATGGCAGCGCTACAGTACGCCTCTCGAAGTACGCCTTCTGTGTGCGCGCCAGCAAGTCGGGCCCACCTTTCACGGCAAGGAGAATTGCGTCGGCGAAGCGCTCAACAGATAAACACAAGGATACAGCGCTCTCAAAGTCGCCAACAACAAGAGCTTTGGTGACCAGGCGGTCTGTCTCGCTTTCGTCTGCCGGGTAAATGCGGAACGTATGGGTTTTGAGAGTGTCGGAGGCGGCAGAGGAAGGACGAGAACCAATGGTGGCGGCGACAGACGAATCAACGCCATAGTTGGTGTGTGGAACGACTGGAGCATCCTCATTTGCGGACTGATTGAGCCCCATGGTACTGAAGAAATCAGCAGCTGCGTCTAACTGCGGAATACCTGCAGGCGCGTCGTCGCCAAAGAGACTCGGTGCGGTTGTCGTCGACTCGGCATCTGGAAGCGGGGTCATATTCGACGCGTCTGAGGCAGCCCCCACGCTGACCTCAGAAGGGGTCGCATCAAGCAGGTCTTCAGCGCTGGCAGTGGGACTCCTCTCAGGTTCCGCGAATGAGACAACGGGTTCGTGCGGCTTATAGTCGGTGAGATCTTCCTCGGATGGTGATTTCACAACCGTGAGGGGGGTGCTCTCCTCAGCTGCAGACCTGAGCTTCGCAATAGCTTCTGCGACGCGTTCTGCAATCTCGGCTTTGGAGAAGCCCAGAAGAGTCACGAGTTCGTCCCGGGAATCCGCGCGGAATAGGCCGAGTAGAGCTTTCCATCCGGCGGCACTTTCAGGGGCAATGTTCTCGGCTTCAGCACCGCGCTCAGTTGCGATCGCCGACAGGTCTTGAGTATCGACCGCCTGGAGCAGTCGCTCTGCACGAGAGACGACACTGTCTTCAGTGACTAACTTGCGGATGTGTACAACACCGCTCTGATAGCGGCCCTCCTTATTCGTAAGGTTCGATACAGACACAAGTTGTCCACAGTATCCAAACGAGGCCGAGGCTGGGCGACACAGCCATTTCGGAGGCTGCTTCAGCGTGAATGAGGCCTGATTGGTCCGTGCGAAGCTGGGGTTGTCGAAAACGTCAGCACCGTCTGGCTGCGGTGACGCGATACCAATGTCGTTTTGAGCAACATCGTTGGTGGACTGTATGGAGTGAAGGCCGATGGTTCCGTCGAAAAAGGCAGTTGCTAACAAGTCGGGGTTACGTGGACACCATTGTACTTGGAACGCCCAGTTGTCCGCTGAGGGAAGCTGCGGACAGACAGAATATCAATATTTGAAGGTAATCACGTGATAGCGACGCGTACCTCGCCAATGATCTCAGATGTTTGCGGGTTCCAGCAAAGTGCACGATTATCCTTGCCGCTGGACAAAAGTAGATCCGCGTCTTGCTTACACCATGAAAGCGAAAGCACGCCTTTCTCGTGACCGGTGAGAATCTGGTATCATTCATGAGTCTAAAAGCCTAGGACGTAAAGGATTCAGGACACCTTTTCCGGTGCGCGCGCATTACGCAAGTCCCAGACCATTACGATAGGTGATGTATCATCCTCCGAGGAGGTGACTAGTCTGGTCGCCTGTGAAGGAATCAGTATGCGCCATTCACCAGGTGAGCTGGTACGACGTACATTATCCGGGTGCCACGCAACATCGCTCATTCCGCGACGCCCGCTACCGGCCTGAGCTCCGCCCGCACCGCCACCGTAAGCTAACGCAACGACTTCTCGCTTGCCCCTGAGGTCCCACACGACGGTGTATCCCGTGCCACTGGACGTGGCTAATACGTGGGGTACCTGGTTGTTCCACGCAAGCGCGCTAACTTCAGTCAAGTTTTGAGCTGCGCGTGCCTGGGGAGTACGGTTTACTGGGGTCTTTGAGATCCCAAATATATACCTAAGGACGATAAGAGTTTAAGTCGCAAATATGGAGGGGAAGTCATCACCTCTCCGTTTATACCACCCGACGCAAATAGAGTAGACTGTATGGGATTAAAATCTAGACCGCGAACGGGTCCAGTGTGTGTGCTATTCTTGAGTATGAGAGCCTCGGAAGGGCTAACGTGGCCGTGTCATTCGGCGGTCACACAAAACGAAAATATGACAAGACCGACTTTGCATGCGCCACGATTTTTGAGGGGTCCCAGATGGCAAGTTCACCGTTTTCCATACCTGCAGCAATAACGCCATCTGGGAGAGAACCGTCTCCATGGCCCCAAGCGATGCGGTTGAACCTAGCAAGTGAGTTAGAGATGGAGAACCCCGAGGAAAGAGAGGGAGAAGCCAGAGCGATGAGAAATCGAGGTTGCGTAGGAGAATGGGGACGGAATGAGTGAGCGGAATGTGCAGGACCCGGGGACGTTCTCTCCTGCGGACTCGACGAATAGCTAAGAACACACCTTGCCGTATTTGCAACTGAGCCAAGTGGCCCATTTTGACCCTCTCCGCCGAGGTCGTATTCCTGCTTGTTGAGAAAGTCGGGTGCCCAAATCTCGAGTTGACTGTCGTTGGAAAAGGACTCGTCAAGAGCGCCGGCCACAGTGCCCGTTGCCAGCAGGGGCGTCGAAAGAGGAGACCAGGCGATGGTGGATGTCCTGTGAATCTCCTTGAGCTTCATGATGGTGTAACGATGATGTGTTAATCGGGCCAAAGCGGTGCGACGACGTGTCACGTTCAATGATCCGGCCCTAAATCAACCTGTCACGGTCACGTCATTGCATCCCAATTTGGAATGGGCTAATTAGAGAGCCACGTGATGCGTGATCAGGACGCGTCTATAATTACCGTCTGCATCCACGTACAGGCGCAGCCCTGCAACGGGTGTTTTGTTGGTTTAAAGGCGCCGTCTCTCCGCGTCCCTGATCTTCGCAGCCCAGCAGCACCCAAACCTGACGTCGACTTTTCATCGCGCTTCGCCCAAGGCTCACCCCGACAAAACGCCGCAACCAGGTGTGATGGACCTGTGCGAGCATTCTACCCCCCAAATGGACAAATGAGCGGCTAGCCCACACAGCCAGAGGGTTCCCCAGCCACATCCACGCGACGCTCGCGTGTGCATCTCACTCCCCCGTGCCTACTTCACGGCTGTCACGCAATACAACCCTCTTGAGTACTTTCCTCTAACGTTCTTGTTCAGCGTTGTCCCGTGCTTCCGTCGCCCGTTCCTTCGCTTATAATATGTCCTCATTTACCGCAGATTGTTACGCCTCTCCGCATCCCTCTCCTTCCCCCTTCTTGTCTATATGAACATTCGTCTCTGGGCCGTCTCTGTCAACCTAACTCTTCACCATGGTGGTGAACATTTTCCTTCTAATATTCTCTGCGGTCAAGTACCATATACATACCGCCATTCTCTTTACATGGACCGACTACAAGACCATCTTCCTCCCTATTGTAAGTCCTGCTCGTTCTCCTGCCCTCACTTGACAAGATGGCGTTTCCCTCCTAGACGGTCTTCGCTTGCGCAACTGCTCCCCTACAGTCTTTCTCCAGTCTTCTTCAATGTGGGGTGTGGATTTGGTTCCACCAGCTCATGTGCAACGTATCCAACCAAGCACGCAGCTACCAAGAGGACAAAGCCAACCGCCCGTGGCGTCCTCTCCCCTCTGGGAGGATCTCCGGACCAAAAGCAGTAGTTTTGCGCTGGACGACGGTTCTTCTTTGCATACTCCTCTCATTTATCTATGATCAAGATCTAGTTCCGACGACCCTGAGCCTCGTGGCCGTCACGTACACATATGACGAACTCGGCGGGGCGAGCAGCATTGTCGGAAAGGCTCTCTGTACAGCCGGCGGATATGCTTCTTTCGAGGTTGGCGCGACTACGATCATTAGTACGTCCTGCAACCCGTAAACGCTCGCGGATGCTGACAGTCGATAGGCGCTAACCATAATTTGGACATTGTGTCTGTCACGGCTGTCATAATTAGCGGCATCCTCATTTTTACTGTGATACAAGCGCAAGACTTTCCCGATGTCGAAGGAGACAAGCTCGCACGGCGCATGACATTTCCGATCTATGCTCCGGAACTATCGCGCTTCTTGACCCTCTTTGCCATCGTCGCTTGGTCTGTATTCCTCAGCTGGTTCTGGGGAATCGGTCGCATCAGTATGACGCTCTTCATAAGCTTCGGCATTCATGTTGGGCTCCGCTACTACCTTTGCCGAACTCTGGCAGCCGATAGGAAGTCCTACCTTATATTCAATGTGCGTCCATTTCAGTTGCCGGAGACCCGGAGACCGTCGATGCTGACCGGCCGGCGTGTTTCAGGTCTGGCTCATGGCCGCCCATGTCCTGCCTTTGCACGCCAGGACGTCCGTCTTGGCACTGTGATGATCTGACTCGATTGACAGCCCATTTACGCCACCCATATGTATAAGTTAAGACGCACTCTCCAGCACGCCAGGCGCATGACTATTATTTTTATTCAGACACTGACACTCCTTACGTCTTTTACTGTTCGTATAATGTACAACTACTGTAATAGCTCCACCATGGAATACCCCATTATGCTACCCTATGACTCTATCTCCTTTTTTTTTCGGGTCGCTCACTTACGGTGGGAACAAAAGTACATGTAGTTAGCACCGTGTTGCTTTCCAGTCATTATGAAGCGCTCCGCTCCTTCGAGAAGCCATATACGACTATGAACGTCTGCCTGCTGTCCTCGTGCGTCTTTTACGGCCGTGTTGTCTCCGATCTCAGATAGGCAAAATGTGCTACTACAGGGTTGCGGCCGCACGGTCTTAATGAATTCGTTGCCATTTTGCCAGGTGGTAGCCGCGCCCCTGAAACGTGTAGCACCTCGAGGCGCACGACAAACCAGCGCAGTTTACTGAACGGTGCTGGTTCGAAAGCCGCCGGGACGGAACGAAGAGGACGATGCGGTTGGGCTGTGACGCAAGTGCGGCAGTACAGTACAGGTGCACTCTGCACGCAGGCAGCTCAATCAGACGGCCTGAAGTTGCTGTGTCACTTGCGAATTCTTCACTGGAAGACATGCGGCTTTTCTCCGCAGTGATGTGAAAAGGCGATCACGAGTCACTACTGTAGTCACTAGTCACTGGCGCCATGTTAATCCACAGAATTCTCCCCTCGGTACCGATATATAGAGCCTCCGTTGTAATGTGAAGGCCCAGAGAAGACTCT
The DNA here is from genome assembly GCA_024734325.1 of Lactarius hatsudake. Classification (NCBI taxonomy): domain Eukaryota; kingdom Fungi; phylum Basidiomycota; class Agaricomycetes; order Russulales; family Russulaceae; genus Lactarius; species Lactarius hatsudake. Next base: position 900,531 of record JANSJP010000010.1, on the reverse strand, counting down.
TCATTTCGAGCGAAGCATTTGGCGTGATTAGGGAACGGCGTACCCAAATAGTGTAAATAGTCCTGGGACGCCTGAGACGAGAGCCTGGGCCATACTCTCCTTGAGAAAGTCCCCGTCGCGAAATCGACACGACAAAATCTGCAGATCATCAGTCGATCCAAGCTCTCGAAAGCGTCTCTGGAGTGCAATATTTACCGCGTGCACACTATCCCATTCGTGTCAAGATCGAATGATGTGCGAGAGATCTGACCCGGGGGAGTGACTCCGAACCCTTGAAAAAAAGAAAAAAAAAAGTCCGGAACCAAACCGAAATAAACAGTCCCACATACCCCAATAGGACGGACATTAGCTGTGACAGTATCCACCCTCTCGAGTGGGCCCGTAAATTAAGCACCCCTTGCTGGCCGCCGGGGCCAGCTAATGGATGCAGACGAGGTCAGCCTAGACAAAAGCATGCAGGGTGTGCCTACGGTGCCTGCGGCCAATACAGAGACTGGCAGGAATCTTTGGAAGGTAAAAGCCGCAAGGCTTCCGTCGCCCTGACACGTATAAGCCTCCGTTGTCGATTTGAGCCGGGTGCTGCAGGTCCGGGCAACATGATGATTGGCGCCTGGAGGCTGCGTTCCCGCAGTCACTCTAGGGGCTCGAAGACGCACGCACCTCAAGTGAGACTCTGTCTTTCCTCACGCGGGGGGGAGGAGACCATAGCCCTGACTCGTAACTTTGACACCGGGCACGGCACGGTGTCAGTCCAAAGAGAGGACCAGGCTTCCTGTAATGGCCATCCCGAAACTTGGAGTAATCCCGAGACTCACTAGAGGCAAACGAACTGTTCCCTTGGGGGCCGTCTCCGCTGCAGCGGTGCTATGAAGGAGCCCCGAGCTTCTCGCATGGTCCAGATGCTGTCGTAGCGGTGCTCCAAAACTGATGGACGTACGAAAAATACCCGGGAACCCCGCCAGCGGGGACAAGGTTGGAAATATGAGAGCGAAGAGTGCCTCAGGAATAAAAATAAACAGCCAGCACGGGACAGGGAATGGTGTTTGACACAGAACAGACACGCACAGCACATAATGCGGGCACAAACGGCAATTCAAACGCTGGCTAGCCCATATTGGCTAGTCAAAAGACCGAGGGCTAGTCTTTACAGGGAATTATTACTAATAATGTTCCCGGTCTCGACGGAAACTTGGAGCAGGGTGATGACACCCCATGGTGTTTCGTTGACAGCTCCTTGTGACTTACCAGGCTTCCCAGTTTGCAGTCGTCAGCTCAATGGTTTTGTAACCTTTCTTATACACGGGGCAGACACGAAGACTTCCCCAGACGACAGTTCACTTTTCCACGACGCCAGTGGGTACCACAACTTCGAACGAATGCGCAGTAACTTGGAGGGAGATTCTGATTCGAGCCAATAGGTTCAGCATGGCCATGCTAGTGCGACGAGGTCCAAGAAGTGGTCCGTCTTCCATCCCAGGCTTTTTCATGTGTTTTTTGAACGCTACTGGCTTTTTCCTGGTGACGTCGTGCCAGTGGCGCCCAAGTCTGAAGAACCTTCGGCGAGCACGTTAGCGTTCCACGGCTACCCAACCCTACGCCAATGTGCGGTAACCTGCAGTGGCCCGAGAAGCAGTTGCAGCCGCTTCTGTTACCAGAAGTCCTCCCTTGAATGGGCAAGCTTGGTTTCTTCGCCAGTGGTTGCGCCCATGCAACGAGTGGAAGTCACACGAGACTGCACGAGTTTGGCCTCATGTCCCAAACGAACAAAGTCACGCCGTGGGGTCACTGCCACATGGTTCCTCTTTTTGGTACTGCTGCGCTTTCCCCTGCCTAATGGGACAAAACGATTACAGTCCGGTACGCTTCGGTGTGTGCGTCTTAAAACGGGGGTGCTTTCACAGGGCTCACCCTTTCTCGGGCTCTCAACCTAAAAAACGTAACGACATCATGTACAAGGCAGGCATTCGCGTACCCTCTTTGGTTTTTATTAATGATCAGCTACTTTGATGCATTAAATTCGCGTACACGTACAACATCATGCAAGGGGCTAATCGGTGCTCTGCGTTTCGTGTTCGGGCCTCAGTTCGTCATCAGCGCGGTGTCGACGCGCGACACCTGATACGGCTTTAGGCCATCACCGGGTCGCCATTGAGGCTTATTATTGAGGGGTAATGTGTCAGGTACAGTCCACGCTCACTGGATTTCTTACAGTAAGTCAATTAATCACCGTCGCTCGTTCGCATATAAACCCGGAAAGCATCGAAGCGACCGCGAAGCATTCGGGAGAAAGCGCTAAATGTCATCTGGAGAGGTAGTCCCGGTGAGTCCCCCACGTTACTAGGCACCTTGTCGAAGAACGCGTCTATGCGCCTCGAGAAAGGATATATCTATTGTTATCCCCCCCACAGTTCGTTCTGTCATGATTGAGGGTGAGCCGTGCTTATAAAATGACGTTACCTGTGGTGGAGGACCAGCTAGATGCATGAATGAGGCTTGTACAGTTGGTGGAACTGTACTCCCTCGTAGATCAGCGTGTTCAGCACAGCGTAGAGCGAGGAGGCGAACCAGAGCGCACTTGCTACGTGCTTTGCTGTACTGTATTACCTCAAGGACTCAAAACTGAAGTCTGGGCCGGAGAACGGGCATACGAGTGATATATTGTATGTCAGGGAGAGCAGGGGTCGGTGGGACGGTAATGTGTGAGCGTATCAACTTTGGATAGCATGTTGTGCAGCAGCTCGAGGTGCACCCTCAGGCTCAGTAAACGAAGACGAGCATGGGATCAGTCGGGATGCCCCAGCGTGGTTACCTCGAACGTTTTTTTTTTTGAATCCATTTACGTGCGCCTTGGGGCCTAATAGGCCTAATACCCTATGTAGCACGAATCTGTAGAACTAATACAAAATAGAGGTTTGCGTCCGTAGTATGGTCTGAGTATCGTAAATCCCCCCCACTCCCGTGAGGGAGTGGCTTGGCTTCCCGTCAAGCATTGAGTAAAGAGGGGTGGGGTGATGTTCGTGATGGATGTAGGGTGTTGGTGTGAGGGTCCAGCTTCGTTGATCCGTGCCTCCTTTTTCGTGCTCCTTTCCTGCCCTACCTCGAACGTTATCTATGAGGCGTTCGTGTGAAGAGACAGTAAGATAATAAAGTAAACCAAACCTATGTAACCTTGCTGTTCTTGCAGTATAAACGAAGCCCTCACCTAAAAGAACAAGCAGGAACACATTTGGTCTTGTATTCGGTTTGCAATCTCATGCATGCGTGCAAGCGGTAACTATATGAGAAAGACGAACATGTGCAAACGAGCTAGTATATGAATAAGCAAACGCACGGGAAACGAAGGAGGGAGAGAGAACGACAGATGGCAGTGATAGTTGTTATTACAGGAGTGCGAGTCAAGGGGCCAGATAATTTCCCACCGAAGCGGAAAAAGAAGACGCACCAGAAACCTATATCATGATCCACTTCAGGTTGTGGTTCGTGCACATCTCCGACGGATCCAGAGAGCACATAAACGTCCCCGTCCGTCCAGCTCCTTCAAGTTCAGTCAATCTTCCAGCCAATTGTCGTTTCCCTCGAGGTGTTCCATGCAGTACCAATATCGGTAGCACTCGGGCATGAGATGTCTTTTGCGCAAGCGTTTGCGAGATCCAGATCGACTACAGACATTGAGCGCAGCAAGGAATTGGCGCTTGCCATACTATTATTATTAAAGGCTTCCGGTAGAGTAAACGACCACCTTCCACGAATGACATGGCGATTGTGGGGGGGTAGGAACAGTAACAAGAAAGGAAGGTCTCCTTCCTACTTTGGTCAGATTGGTCTGCATTCCTCATTCTCTTATGTCACCGACGAGGCTGTTACTGTAATGCCACCGTACCCACGTAGTAAATGAAAAGGCCTGAGTCTGGTGAGAATTAGTGGGTGTCGCCGGAATTCAAACTTCCTGTACTGTACTGTACGGCGACACAGACACTTTTGCCCTGCGGTCACGGTGGTGGTCCTCGTTCTCCGTGCCAGGGTATTAAGAGCGACCAAGCGGGTACACGACAACCTATCTTACAAACGCGCACTGGCAGTACCGTGGCCTGGGTCCGCCCAAGCCCGTCAGCAAGTCATACTATGTATCAGCCAACTAGCCAGCCACCTACCGTCGACTACAACCCCCTCCTCTCGCGAATCCGGAGATCCCGTTTCTGCGCCTCGGCATCCACGCCCACCTCCGCGGCAGCGCGCCTCAGCGCCTCGCCCTCACGGCGCCATTGCACCTTCTCATGCGCGTCCCACTCCTCGCGCGCGTCGACCCACCGCTCCTGCACGTCACGCACATCGCTGCGCTGCCCGACCCGCGGGCCCATCGCGCTCGACAGGAGCGCCTGCACGTTGGGCTGCTCTGAGCCCGCCGCGGCAGGGTCGGGCGCAGCAGCGCCTGCGGGGACCTGTGCGTCTGAGGGGGGCACGAAGACGTAGCCCGTTGCACGGTCGATGGCGCGCGTCAGGTTTAACATCGAGTGCTTGTCCTGGGGTTTTTTTGGGTGTCGTGAGTAAAGGCCGATTCAGTGCGCGCATACTCCGCACCTCGACGGCAAGCGTCTCGAAGCCCACCAGGCCGAAATCCTCTATCAGCCCGCAGATCGCCATGTTCAGCGCTGCGAAGCGCGGGGAGGTGGACGAGAGCGCGTGTTCGAGGTGCGTGAGGTCCTGCACCTCGGTGTAGAATTCCAGGTTGAAGTCTGCATTCGGAAGGTGAGATGGGCGTAATAAGGGAGCGGGGGTGGGAGACATTTACCGAGGTCTCCGTACTGCGTGAGCAGATCGACTTTGGACAGCACGTTGATGTGCGGCAGCTCGAGGTGCAGCATCGCCCTCAGAGATAAGAGCAGTACCGAGACGTACTTTGCCGCGTCGGTCACGTAGTGCGAGTCGCACAGGTGTACTGCAGCCAACTAGATCCCACCGTCCATGCGCGAAAAAGAAAAGGGGGACGAGACGGACGGCGCACCCGAAACCCGCTCTTTCCCAGCTTGTCTATTATCCTCTTCAAGCTGTTGTGGTTTGTGCTCAGCTCGACTTGCCCCGGCAGATCGAAGAGCACGTAAGCGTCCCCGCCTAGCTCCTTCAGTCGGTCTTCGAGCCAGTCGTAGTTCGCCTCTAGGTATTCCATGCAGAACAGCATCCCCCCATTGGGTCCTAACCCGTGCTCCGACATTACATCCTGGAGGGTGATGAGGGACGCAATGTCGACAGCACAGGGGTATGGGATGTTGTCGTTTGCGGGATCGAGATTGACTATAGAGATCGGGCGATTGAGTGCGGAAAAGAGCTGGTGCTTGCCATAGCAATAAGGTAGACTTTCCACTCCCAGGAGAACCGACGACGATCTCCCCGAATGGCATGGCGATGGTGGTGAGAAAGGAAGGTCTCCTTCCTCATACAGTAAATTCAGCGTACATTACACAACACGTAACTCAGTTATCTTCCGGCTTGTCCATATAGAAGCTCGGTAGCTGGTGCATCAGCTGCTCCATGTACCAATACTTCGGTACTTCCTTCTTCTTTCCTTTACCCTTTTTCGACGCACCAGCGCCAACGTCGCCCGTCTCCGTCTCGGGACTGCGCACAATCTCCACCCAGATAGCGCCGAGGCCCATCCCCACCATAAACACCTCCGTCAGCTTCGGGTCCACCAGCACACCGATCTCGTCCTTCCACGGGCGATGCGCGACCGCAGGGGCTTCCCCCTTCCCTACGTCCTCCTCGTCCAGCACAGCTGCCCCGCGGCTCGTGCCCAGCACGGTGGGGGGCAACACGTCCGAGCCAGTCTTGTACGCGCGCGCATCGAGTCGCTCCCACGGCGCGAGCACGACGCGCGCAAAGCGGCACGCGAGGTCCTCCTCGACTGCCTCGGCCGCTGGCGCGTTCTGAGCGAGCAGGCGCGGTACGCGCGGGGGCTCCACGCGCACGATGCGTCGCGTCGATTGCTCGACCACGCCCGTCGTGTGCGTCAGCGGGAGCACGGTCGGGCCCAGCAGCGGCAGGAGCGTCGGCGGCTTGACGTCCCACGTCGGCGGCGCCTCGATGATCGACGGGAGGAGTTCGGACATGACAGGGTTGGGACTGTCTTCGTCGACGATGGTGGCCTGCGCGCCCTCCCAACCATCGGTGGATGCGCCCCAGCCTTCCAAGTTTTCTCCGTCCGTGGCGGTGCCCCATCCGCCACCGACCAGTGGAGGATTCAGCTCGGCATCGGCCGCGATATCGGCATATGCATCCGCAGCTGTCACGCTGTCGGGGGAGCTCGGTTCTTGCGCGTCGGCGTCAGGGCCATCCTCGTCCAGCCTTTGTCGCTTCGCCCCAGGTTCGACGATGCTTTCTGGCGACGGATTTGCAGGAGGAGGAACCCACTGGACTTGCATTGAACCCCACAGACCCCGACAGCCATCGCTTAGCGCGTCCGGAAGCGCAAAGCCCATCTTCCAGGAATTGGGAAGCTCAAGACGCGCAAGCTCGGTGACCTCGAGAGCGCGCTTGATAGGACGTTCGTACTCGGGTTCGGGAAAGACCCGACTGCGGATAAGATAGCGCAGGAAGAAGGATACCAAAATCGGCGTGGTTTGGCAACGTGGCTCCGACCTGCGGTTGAGATCAACAGTGCCGCGGCAAATATGACTGTGTGGAGTACCAGATGAGACCCTTTTCACGAAAGTACGACGAGAAGAAGATCTTCATGCTCAATTCCGGGTTGTTGAGGAAGCTCTCCAGCCGCTGTTCCACGTCGTCTTGATCACCGGATGACCCTGAGTCATCGTCGTCCATCTCACTGTCATCCGATCGAGCATCGGCGTCGGGCACTGCGTCTTCGACCAGCACTGCGTCTTTGGCCGGCATTGCGTCTTTGGCCGGCACTGCGTCTTCGACCGGCACTGCGTCTTTGACCGGGCCAGGAACCTGCTGCAAGAGGCCAAGATATATACGGAACTATGAACGACGGTCAGGGGAAATCGTAAGATCGGCTGTATTCATCTTACGATGTCCCAGACGTGTTGCACGCCGTGCTGAGCCGCTGGCCAAGTACGACCATTTTTGAAGTCAACACCCGCCTGACAGAGGCGATCTACAGGAGTCTCGTTCCTGTTCGCACGGTATTAGCGTACAGGTACAGGAAGAAGACGGGGGGGATGAGCAAGCAACGGACTCATTGTAAGCATTCCTCCTGACATCCTCGAGCTCTTCCCAGACCTCCCACCACATCTTGGGCCTTTCGGGGGCGACCTGCACCGTCTGCGCAGAGACGCCCTTTTTCTTCCGCTTTTTCTTCTTCTCTGTGCTGTCTGCGACGTGCTTCACGCGCAGCGCCACGGTGGGGATGCCTAGCCCGTCGACCTCGGCCTCCCCCAGGCGAGGATCGTCATCGTCATCGATCGGGACCCGGATTCCGGAGGGCCTGAAGGCGGTGAAGGATATGAGCGTGACGCCATCCGGAGGCGCCGGAAAGGGCGGAAATCGCAGCATCGTCGCTGCTTCGAGTGTCAACGCGGGTTCGCTCGTCATGGTCGTAGTTGTAGTGGCGGTGGTGGCCAGCGTAGGTGTAGGGGGTGTAGAAGAAGAAATCTCGCTGGGCGTAGAGGGTTATTTGGAGTCCAGGATACGCTGCGGCGCGCTGCGCATCGCGTGTTCGGGTTCGCCGCAGGTGGACCTTCCAAAGACATTGCGGCCCGTACGGTGCGACCGGGGTATCCTTTAACCCACCCTGGGATGTTTTTTATAGACGGAGTCGATCAACGGCCAAAAAAGAACATTTAGAAGCAGGCCTGCTTGTTAGAATTATGTTGAGATCTTTCAGGATCTTTCTCCGTGGACGTGTGCCAAAGGTACGTACACTGCTATATTGCCGTCAACTCTGACATCCCCTGTCTTGCGAACCCTCGAAGGAGGTACTTAAAGGTGTCCACCGACTCCACTCGATTCGTTCAATACACAACTGCGACCCTTCACGGCCCCTTGAAGGGACGATGCTCCCCTCCTAGGAACTTCAAGAGGAACCTCACGGCGGAGGCTTGCCGGAAAATACCGAATATGCACCGGTTTCCGGCTCTTATGGCCCCATATTTGTAAATTCTCACCCGGCGACGGCGGTGGCGGTGGCTGGGGCCTGGCATTTGGCACGCCGTGCCAATATGCCATGCCTTGGGATTGACACCGCGGGATGAATAACCTGAAAGTGCGCCGGTGCCTATCGCCGATCCGTGTCCAGCCGTGGCGTGCCTAAAGTGCGAAGCTCGCACCTGGTGCGAGGCACAATACGAATCCGTGGCGTTTTCTCTTGATCTCTTGAATGTGCCCCACGTCCATAACATAGCATCCCATTGGTCCTAGGTTAATGTTAATCATTGTGAGCACGCGCCTACATATCAGCTCCACTGCCGGCAGACTTGATTGCGTACTTGGTGAGTTCTTTCCCTTGGACGAGACTTACGGCTGAGCCAAGGATGAGCCCTTGACAGGTCCACATGCAACCAATATTCATGTCACCATATCATATATCCATCGCTATCTCTCCTTGTCTCGAGAAGGACAGTAGTGACATGCGACCCTTTGTCAATGACATTTTTCGTGCTAACCGGAAATGAAGGCTGTGACGCGGAATTGATGACTGAAAAGGCACATATTGGATATTGGAGAATCATTCGGCTTTTTGTCGTTTCCAGGTTCCATCACATGTATCCCAATTCGGGGCATCTGCGCGCTAACGCAACCTGTCTGGGTTTATAAAACGCCCCTCAAGCCCCAGAAGTTCACAGGTCAAAACACATCGTCTCTTACCCGTCCAAGCAGCCCATCCTCGACTCATCTAAACATGCGCTTCTTCCTCGCACCTCTTTGCGCACTCCTGTTGGCTGCCCTCGTAGTCGCAAACCCGGTAAGGAGTTCTCCATCCCTGCTTGCAGAACAGATCGCTCATTCCCACTTCAAACACAGATTCCCGAGGAGAACGCTAAGCGGGGAACAGCATACAACATGAACAAAGACTACAAGCGAACTGACTGAAGGGGCTCCTCACTGATCATGTAGGGAGTGCGTTACGACCTTTTTTGACCAGAACGCGGAGCTGACTATTACTAGCCACCAACCGCTGCTGACTGGTTCATGCTGAGGGACACTTGTTAATTTGTACTCTCCACAATGGGAATGTGTAGATATTGTCGGATCAGTTACTGTGTTTCTGCTGGGTTTTCTGCCGGGTTTGTGACTTGCCTTGTTGTGGGTAATAAATTAAATTAATATCTCGGTATTCGAGACCTATGTTACCCCAGAGTCGACGCGCTGAAAAATGGTTTCTTGTGGAGACTATTAGGAGATCAGACAACGGAAACAGCACAGGCGTATCATCGACAATCATGACCACAGAGATTGATCATGATTGTCCATGCCCGAAGTGCCGAAGGCGAGACGCCCACCACGAACACCTCGTGTGCTACACGAAGATATTAGGATGCCTCCCTCCCATCGGCGGAGCGTTCCAGTGGTGGTCCAGACCGGTGCGGCACATATCGGCATCGTTCCTCATGTACGCTGCGAGGCGACTCGCACTCCGCAAAAGCACGAGCAGCCGCCCATCTGCGGACGGCAATGATACCTCCCGGGGTTGCCTCGATGAGTCTGCCATATAACTCCACAGTGACCATGGGAAACGGAGATAGAGTTGGCAAGCAAGGAAGGTGCATGCATGGGGCACACACCACGGGAAACGTTTTGGGGGTGCGTATATCCTGCACAGAGTCGGCGTGGAAGCGGTCAGCTTGTCAAGCTCAATGGAAACACCGCGCGGAGACCCGGTGATGGGCGACTTACCCTAGTCGTCAATCATGGCCCCGATGGTGGGCCAGGATCCCACAGGGCGTCTCTTCGTACGTCTATCAGCGTTGCGCCGGTCAAGGGGAAACTAGCCAATTGCCACTTCTAAGAATACAGCCAAGAATACAGCGGTCAAACTAGCTTCCGGGCCTATCTGTGTTAGGCACTGTGACGGGGATTAGTGGGTGTAACCACCTGATTACAGTACGATTAATTCGTGTCGTTGATTCCTGGACATAGTAAGGTCAAGGTATTTCAGATTCCTCACTACGAAATTGAGCGTTATCTCAACGAAGTTGGCACGGAAACCTTCGTCATACTTGCTTTCAGAGACTGTACCGCCTGACCGACCCACATTCGAGGCTAGACTGTTACGTGCTTATGGCATCGAGGGACTGCGGAGCTGACAATCCTGACCTTGGATGTCGGTTTCGAATACGACCCAACAGGGGTCAAAACCTATGAAAATCCTCTTCATTTAGTCCGACAACGAATACCGTATTCGCGAAGTAGGAAAAGTGTCAGCAGTGGGAAAGGAAGCTTCGCCGTGGGACTGAAGCGTGTGATCACCAACACTCTATTTACCAGGTACCGGCCGCACTACCACCGCACAACTTTGTTATATATAGATGCAGGATCTTCGCATCACAAATCCTCGTACGTCCTCGTTCAATTATTTTTTCCTTCCACTCCCCCTGAGGTTGTAGGCTGGGATGCTACTGGAGTCTGGGACGGATGCCCCATCTTGGGTTCTAGACTAGGACCGAGGCTGAGAAAGGTCCCGGTCAAGCCGAGACTCCTGGTTCCTAAAAATGTCATCTGTCCAAGCGAAGTTTGGTGCCCTTAATCTGACCTTCACCCAGAACGGAGGTATGGACCCATTAGATTTACTAAGGCACGATAAAAAAAAAAACATTCGCGGAACGAGTTCGCCTCATGGCTGGGGGACTTCCCTAGAAGAACACGAGTTTGCGCACTGCAGAACGCATTGGCCCATCACCCTACCTCGTAGCCCGCAAAAAATCCCGAAATTGAGACCTAGAGCCTCAGGGTCTTCGTATCATGGCACCGTGCCAACCCGGGTGGACCGCCTTGTCATTCGCCACGTTCAGTAAAAGTATATCCGGCACGGTACGGGTGCATTCGTGCTCACAGTACAACAGTAGGAATGGAACGCGACTTGCGGCGTTTAGGCCCATTTATGCCCATCTCGATCCGCTGCTTGGCCATCGGATCCGTCGGCCATCGATGACGCCGACCTGACGAGAAGAGCCGGACATCCTTCTTGGGTACAGCAGTTAAAGTCAAGTACCAGGCGGCTCGAAGGAGTATCCCCGGCGTGTATGTTTGGCATAAGGCAGGGCTACTAGATTACCATCAATCATCGCCCGCACGGATTTATCTCGAGCTACGGTGCCGTACTGGGGTTCTGCGCAAGTCCGATCTGTCTTCTTCGGTGGTATGGCGCACTTCGACTGGGAATTGCCTAGATAGGGTCATATAGAACTATCTGGGGGTACTATAGTACCAACAATGAACTAATAATGATGCGGGGCCCGAGGTACCTGTCGGCGGTAGCACGCCGAGACGGGTCAATGTCAGTTGCGGGACCTGAGTACTGAGTGAGGGGGTTACACACGTGTTGGGGAACTGCAAATTTATTTTTCGACGCCAAGCTTGCTCTGTCCCACTACCCGCAGAAATCCTCATGATTGTCGTCCCAGATGAGGGGAGGGTCGCCGTGCTTCCAGGGTGTCCCACCGGGATCTCCTCCAATCTAATAAAGAAAAAAAGGTTTCGGGATAGCTCGGGTGATCGATACTCTTTACCTTCGGTGGGTCTTTCGTTTCGGGTTAGATGATGGTCACGCAGGACCCGAGAGAGGCGACAGTTGGAGGGGTTCGGGTATTGATGCGATGTCTCCTTGAGGTGCGTACCGTGTTTCTTCCTTGTATGTCTGCGTGCTTCTGATCTCGTTATGGTCATCCCAGTGTCCCAAAACCATCGTATCGTGTCCCTTGTCGTGTCCTGTTGTTGGCCGCTATCCATTCTCGTCACGCTGGTATGATCCGTTCGCACCAGGTAGCAGATGGTCGTCGTCCCGAGGGCTGAAGAAGACAAGCGACAGTCGAATGGGGTCTCAAATCCAGCCGGTCGCAAACGCATGTATGACTCGAGAGTACTGAACAGAATAAGAGCACCTGTGAAAGGTCGAAGGGCGGAATATTATTGTGGTGGTAGAAGTGAGTCAGAGGTGTGGGTGGCGCTGAGTCGTGGCTTATTACACATATCCCTTGCAGGAAAGGCGTGCCAACAGGTTCTCATGGTGGGCACGATGCACGCGGTGTGCTATGCTAGGAATTGGTGCGCTGGTATCGTGTAAAGCCTGCGTGCGGCTGTAGTGCAGGCTGACGGTGGGGTTACTGAATGCGGGGTGGGATACGCAAAGACGGATAGTGTTGCAACGTTGCAGGGGTACGCACGCCCTTAATTCCACTAGGGGGTAGTCGTCGAGGCAGCTGCGCTGCTCCACGTGGGAAAACAAGACTTCATTCGAAGAGAGGGGAGGACAGCGCCAGTCATACATGACTGGGTCCGAGTCCAAGTTTGGTTCACGAAGACGGAGGGTTCTCCTCCCCCCACTGCTTCACGGCGCAGTTATCCTCGTTGCTCCTCTCGTTGGGCCTGCTAGAGCGTTGGTACGGAAGTTATACAGCCAAGGCGACTTGGGTCGTTGAGAGGGTATGCGCATGCACGGTGAGAGCGTCCTGTACGAAAGATAACACCAATTAGGTAAAAGCTCGCTCTCTCTCGCGGAGGCTGGCTTCCCCACAACGGGATACGAAAATCGAGATTTTCAACCACAAACGAGAAAGGTACGTCGCACAAGCAATCCCTGCCGGAAAGGTGCGGATGGCCCATTCGATGCACGACCAACTTGAAATCTAAAGACAAAAACACGTCATTTTACGACTGACCGTTCTCAGGTACCAGCGCTTCCACATTGTGGGCTCCAGTGGAGGTCAGTCCTGACCATCCGTCGCCCGACTCGCCTTTCTCCAGCAAGTCAGCAGGGTCTCTCCTGCTTCCCGTGCCTCGAGCTCACTACATCCTGAAACACATCTGCTCCCTTCTGCGCACGCGTTTTGATCGCCGCGGTCTCCAGCAACGTCGTCCCGGCCTTCTTCGCATTCGTCCTGCGCGGCGCAGAGCCGGGCCCTAGCTTTGGGCTGCTCTGGGGGACCTGCAAACGCCGTTTCAACCGGAAGGAGGGTTCGTGCTTGGGGGCCAGTGGTCGGACGCATCGAGCTCATGCTGCGGCACGACATCGGGAACTTTGCAGAGGGGTCCAGAAGGCACGCATATGGTGAGGTCTCTGAAGAAAACGGGGTCGCGTACTATCTGAGGAATATGAAGGGCCGCCCAAGTTGACCTGCGACATTCGATGAGGTGCGCTTGCCGTTTCTACAATCCGGGCCGTGTTCTCAAGGAAGGCTTACTCGCAGAGATCACAACTTGAAGAGAGAGTACAGTATTGTGTTTCACCGAAGCGAAGTCAACAAACCACGATTGGCTCCTGGTTGCCGTTGGCGTGATGACGAAGCAATTACCACCACAACTTACGTTCTTCGACACGGGTCAAACACATTGCTTGTGTTGTCATGGTGCACCCCAGAGCCGGACAGCCTTCAGGTCTTCGAAAGCCCGAAAGACCAGCTTAGGCTAAGTCGCGCGACCGATGTTACCGGACTCCGGCATTTGCCGCCTCGACTCGGTCCTTAGGAGGATTGAAAGTTGCATCACTTTTGACCAGGACTACCAAGAGGACTACTGTATGCCGCGGACGTGCAGTTGAGCAATGGCCGAGGAAGTCGACTCGGAGTTGTGCTGCATGAACTTGAAACGCGGATGGGATCGAGAGCGCTCCTTGGAGCGCTCGCTCGATCAACCCCGCAATTCGCAACACGGTGGTCAGTGGCCTTAGCAGTGTGCTCAGTCGTTTCTTTCTCTTTCTGTTCAGCAGTCGGTAGCTACCTCTACTCGCTATTATTCCCTAGTCGCCTTAGCGAACACACCATGTTGTATGATGACATAATCAAAGGTGTGCACTCTGCACTGCCGCACTGTCACGGTCATGCAGGCGATGAGTCAAGCAACCACGAGAGCATGGGCGCCAGTTCGGGTTGTCCGGAGCCAGCTAAAGGTACGTTTTCCGGCGGGTGGTTTTGGCCACACGGTGCACCTACTCGATTCCGGCTCTTTTTCCCTAGGGCGCTTGACCGGGTGCCATAACGGCAAGACAGGAACAGGAATCGTATATGTTCAACGCACCTCTCCTTTCGACCGCATCTGCCCTCTGCCCCCGACGCCCATGACCAGGAGGAAGATGAGGACGAGCAAGTCGCTCTTGGTCGCCTGTCTCCCCATATTCGCGAGCCTTGCGTCTGCCCAGCTCGTCTATCCGAACTGTACTGCAGGATGGGAATGGGTGCGTTTTCCTAGGATTCGTCCATTCGATCGACTGATTGTGGCCTCTATCCAAGTCCTACAACAGCCTGGATCAAAACCCTTGCAACGTTGCGGCATATTTGGAGGCAACATGTGGCACTGGGCGTACGTTTTCTCACCACTTGTCCTCCTTCACCTCCCCCTTCGAGCTAAATGTCATCCCATTCTGGGTACTTTCTCTCACCGATCCACACCGCACGCGTACACAGTGTTCACAATCGAGCCGCTACCGCAAGGTTCGCTGTACCGTGGCCCAAACGCTAATCAGAGCAACTTGTGCGAGTGCAATACCGTCGTCTACTCGCTTGTCAGTGCCTGTGGCGCTTGCCAAGGATCCTCGGAGTGGATACAGTATGTGTTCTGCCTGTCCGTGTGCAAGTTCTGCGCCGTTGAGATAACGTTTTTCGAGGTGGTCCCAATGGTACATCAACTGCACCACTGTGTCTACAGATGGAACGTGGGTCTACTTTCCAACATTCTCGATCTGACCACGTCATCGCTAGTCTTACTCTTTCTCTTGCCTCTGTAACTTAGGTATCCAAACTCGATTCCAGCTGGGACGCGGATACCTCATTGGGCATATCTCACGGTGTCGGTGCGTACGAACTGTTATCTTGGCACTGGGGCTGTGATCCCAAGTTTTGATCCCATATTTCTCCATTTGGAATTACGCAGGCTGCTGATACCTGGAACGCCACCGCAGCACAAAGCGCTGGTGGTAAGCCGAACATGGTGGCGTCGAAAAAAGATTTCTAACAATTTTTTTTTTCCTTTTAATTTAATTTTCGGTGCCAAAGATACACCCGAAGGCACAGCAACAACGGTCTCATCGTCCACATCAGTGCCAAGCGCCTCTACAAGTTCAAGCTCCAGCTCGAACAAAAGCAGCTCGAGCACGGGGGCGATCGCCGGCGGCGTCGTGGGCGGCGTCGTAGGGGCTACAGTGCTGGTTGGACTCATCATCTGGTACACCCGACGCCGCCGATGGCGCACAGTTGCACGACCCTCGCCATTCATGACCGACGCACCGCATATGGCAGCGGCATTTGGTCTCCCAGACACCGGCACCTCAGTGCCCAAATACTACGTGCGTATTATTAGCATCTAGGCGCCCTTCACCAGACCTTTCCTTTTCGAAACTCTTCTTCATTCTTTGTTTTTCGTCATGGCACCGTTTGATGTGGCTAGATGCTGACATAAGCCTACAACAAGGACCCGTCCGACCCAAGCACGTTCCCACCTTCACTCATGTCACCCTCGGTGACCGTAATCCAGACCACGCCCGGCAGCGAACAGGCTCATGGCACTTCGACACCGCCGTTATCTGATAGGAGCCGGTACAATGGCCTACCGCTTGTCTGATGCGGAACTTTCCTATTTCCATGACCGGGCGGTCATGGTACCCCGCCTCATTCATCAGTTTTGGGGCAACTTCTTGTCTCGTCACGAATGGATACGATACTGATATTCAGATATTGTTGTTGTTGTAAGCTTTGTATTTGATCTGGCGTTGGGACTTTTTGGCCGTTTCAGACATCATGCGCATCATGTACGGAATCGGATTCAATGAAGGATGAAAATATTACGGCACACGTATCATGGTCGGGGTTGGGTTAGGTACGATAATTAGTGATCAAAAATGGGAGGTTCGATGCTTCCCATCGTTTATCATGCGATTTTGCGAGCCATGAGTCGCGCAATGACTTTATGGATATCTTGTATCTTATCACTGACAATGACCAATCGCGTAATATCCGCACTGTATTCGTGATTCTGGAAGGAAAAATGATCTGTGCACACGAGTAGGTGATAGGTGTGAGCACGTTTCAGAGATAGCAGAAGGCCGTGTCTGGCCGCGCCAGATACTCCAGACGAGTCTAGGCCAGTCAGTGTGGCCCGGGGTGCACTCGAAGGTGGTGGGGAGTGGGTGATTCAAGGAAAAGAGGGGTCCATGGAAGCCAGCGAGCGAGAACTCCCCTTACATTGAAACCGAAACAGGGTTCTGAACTGACTTCATCTATAAATATCTCCTTGACGTCGTGAGTGCGGGTGTAGCGGAAGCATTACAGTATAGTATCAGATGAGATAAAACAGGAATATCGCGTGACGCTGTTGGAATGTAGGGCTTCACTTCTGTACGTTACGCGTTACGCGTTACGTGCGCAGTACAGTAGCACATCACCGCGCAGAATGGGGGAAGAGAATCAGCTGACTCGGGACTCATCAGCGGTTGCTTTAGAGAAGTACGATGCTCCGGCGAGAGCTTGGGAAAACTTACTAAGACCGAGGTAAACCCGAGTGAGTAGGGGGGTTCTGAGCGCCGGACAGCACCCGCCGCGAGGTGATCGAAAATAGAAGGCAAAGCAACAATGTTCGCGAGGTGGATCGGGCCAGGGGAAGTTTCCGCTGTCGCACCGTATACAATACATTATAGACAAACACAATAGTAGCCAGCGAGGAGTTGTCGATGGTCAAAGGCCCGCGTGCACAGCGAGGAGCAGAATCGACGCTCTTGGGTCGCCTTCTGATTGACGACCAAGCGTCTACTTGGGACTTGGATTTCAAAAGCTTCGATCAAGGGTCGTCCGAGGACAGTGGAGTACACGCAAAGATGTGGTGAGTTGGGTCATATGAGAGATCGTGGCGGTGGCCGCGATCGGCTGTGAGCGGAGATATGTGGGTATTTCCGCGCCGACCCGCGGAGGCCACAGAAGTGCAAGTGCCGTTATGTAGAGGTCATACATTGGCAAATACAGCAAAAGGCAAAGCTAAAAAAAAAAAAAAAAAAAAAGGGAGTTTGCCTTGGAGTTTGCTGGGAGTCGTTATTCAGGGCTGTGGAGTGTTAAGATGGGAGATGCAGGGTCGTCAGTGAAAAGGTCTCAGAGTTGGAAAGCGGTTGAGGTTAGTACTCTGGGGTAAGGTGATTGACTCGGAAATCAGAATGTCGGTCAGGTCAAGTGATACGGGTAGTTTTCCTAAAAGAGCTTCAGAGGATGGCAAACTTCTGAGTAATACTGAGAGAGAGTTATGGTGTTCGTGAGCTCACCTCAATACTGACATGGTGGTGTCCCTCCAAGGGATATGCTGTAGGGCAGCGAGGCGGCTCGGAATAAAAAACTGACTATAAAGTTATTACGATATCCTAGATCACTCCGATTCCGCAATGAGTGCGGTCAATTCAATTCCTCAGGTAATTCACACTTGGAAGCTGCTCTTCTGAGCCTCGGAACCCGTCAAAGATGGCACCCAAGAAACGCACTAGCACGCGTTTGTCCATTCCGGTTTAATCGCCAGCTCGTCCACTGGCACTGGCACCAGCTCAACCGCCCACTTTGCTCTCCTCTTTGCTCTCCTACCCAGGCCGCTATTCGGCTGGCACCGCGTCATTCGTTCTATCCCTGTCTCTCTTTTACATCGTCGCCACTCTCAAAAACTACGCTCCTTTCATACCACTCGGTGCTTAATCTCGACCATGCGTACTAGCTATGCGATATTCGCCACTCTTTCTCTATCCCTCGCTCCATGCGCTAGGGCATTCTTCTATCTCCAAGATGAGTGGATCGGCGAGGGATTCTTCCAGGGATGGGACTGGGTGACCACGGATGACCCGGCGCACGGCCGTGTCAACTATGTTAGCCAAGCCGAGGCTCAGAACAAAAGCCTGACATATGGTGCGATCTTTGCATCTCGACTCTCGCTCAACTCTCGCTGAATCCAGTTTCTTCAGCTGACGGAGGGAAGTTCTTCATGCGTGCCGACGATTGGACCATCGTTGCTCTGTCCGCCCGCGGACGCGACAGCATCCGCATCTCATCCCAGAACACATACAGCGAAGCAATATTCGTGCTCGATCTCCAGCACATGCCAGCGGGCTGTGGTACCTGGCCTGCCTTTAGGACGCGGACTGACACCGCTCTTGGCGGCATAATCGACATCATGGAGGGTTAGAATACGCCCCATGTTCCTTCTCCGCCCACCCTCCTCCGGGAGTCGATGCGAAATGCTAATGGCGCGCACGAATCTCCACTTCAGGTATCAATTTGAAGACCCATAACCAGGCAACCCTGCATACGACCCCAAATTGTACGATGCCCCCCGATGAGTTGCGCCAACCGCAGACCGGGTAGGTCTCGCTTTCTTCCACCCCTAGGATTCTTAATCTTCGTAGGGAGACCTCCTTCACCGATTGCAACACGGCGGCCAACAAAAACGCGGGATGCGGCGTCATCTTCTCCGACCCCGACCCATCCTGCACATCCTACGGCGCCCCGTTCAACCGCGCGGGTGGTGGGTATTTCGTCACGTACAGAGGGCGCGACTCGGTCAAAGTCTGGTTTTATCCACGACATGGGTATGTCCCGGAGGTGTTCCGCGACGGGGCGCCGCGGGGAGAGCTTGTCTACCCGGATAACCCGGATATCTTTTGGGGCGCCCCGGCAGCGAACTTCCCCTTCTGCCCCGACCTTTGTGACTACGAGCAGCACTTTGCTGCGCACCGGATCATTTTTAGCTTAACGTTTTGCGTCGGTGTCCTGTCTACTCTGCTGTTCTTCCCATCGCTGATACGTTGATTTCTACCAAGGGTGGCTGGGCTGGAAGCCTCTGGCCAACTTCCGGCTGCGGGAAGGGAACGTGCAATGATTGTGAGATCATCAATTTTAATTATCGAGACTTGCTGATCCTCTTTCATCAGTCGTTAACAACAATCCAAGTGCATTTGCTGAAGCTTACTGGGAAATCAATAGTTTGCGGGTTTATACGCCTTAGCAATCGTCGTGGGACGCTAATTAATGTGTGACATCTTTTTCTACAATATCTTTATTTTTCTAGGTCAACTTTGATCCGACGATTGTATATACCCTTTCATTTGCGTCACCCATACCTATACATATTCTTCAGCCTGTTTACCAAACGTATAGGATTGGAGTGCCGTAATACCCTCGTCTTGCAATCACCAACGTTCACTGGACAGTGGTGAGACTCCAGTTTGATTCAGCAACAGCTCCCAGTGCCTTTCGTTATGTTACCATAAAACTTAATTCAAACACGGCGGCAGAGCTCTGAACACCTTCCCATTCACAGAACGCTCAACGCGCAACGATTATACAGTATATCCACAAGTTCAACCGTGTACCACATAATCATATCGTGTCATGTCGCCTCATTTCTCGTTGCTGCTGTACCACCTAATCAAGAGCATTCAACGAGTCGGAGCGGGCACAATGCCGCCGGTTAGATTGTCGTTAACGCCGAACAAACCGAAAATCGAGTTGAGGGCACCGTCGAAGATGCTGCGGGCTTCGGCCGCCGGCGCGGGGGAGGAACCCGGTTCGTTCATGCTAAGGATGTTGTTGAAATCTGTGATACTCAAGTTCGCGGTAGCGACGACGGGGATCGACTGGAAGAAAGGACTACGAACAAATCAACTGATGTTGCGAGATTAAGAGGAGCAACGACATACCCGAGGGGGACAGAAAGAGCAGGGGAAGCAGCGGAGGCGGCGAGGATAATGATGGAGACGTGGGAGGCGTGCATCGTGTTGTAGTTCGTCGTTGATTAGAGTGAGAAACGTGAGCGAAAGGACAGGGATTATCTGAAAGTTGGGCGTTGTACAAATGAGGAGTCGGGCTGCATACACGTTAGCAAGCTTCACGCTGAGATGGGGCTATGGATATGCTCACCAACCAGTGCCAGAGAATGGATGACTTGAATACGAAAGTGAGCAGGAGCTGGGGGATCTCGGAATGAAACATGGGACTTAAGTACTAGGTCCTATGACGACGCTAAGGTGAGTTCCCACCGTTTGTCCCTTTGACGCGTTCACATGACGCCTCCAATTGCAGATTGGATCAAATGGCATCAAAAACGCGGGGGATGCACAACCGTTTGCTCGATACGCCCGAGTCCGCCTGAAATTGCTTGGCGTTACGTGAACTTTACAGTATCACCTCAATGTCAATTTCCCCATGTTCTGGCGCTATTGGAATCAGGAAAGACTGCTGCCGAGGACGGTGGAATCAGTCTATACCCATATTACGCGGAGTCAGAGAAAGCAAAGGACTAATAGCACCGAGCAGTCAGAGAGCAGTCAAGAATTCGAACTTTAGCGAAGGTCTCTTGGGAATCCTCTGGTTATGATCGTGATCGTGGAAATTAGTTTAGGTCGCCTTCGGGTTTATCGGCTCGTCCATATACATGTGCCATTCATTTACCGGTTACAGACGTGACACCGGGAGTGCAGACATCCTTCAGACGTGACGGGTTTGCGACTTGCGGGCTTTGAGTGCTCGCTGAAGTTGTGATGAATCACCAGGAGAAAATCGCGACATGTGGACCATGCAAGCACGTTTCCAACGCAGCAACGTTGATTGATGCGAACTTTTGCCAAGAGAAACCCCCCAAACCCGTAGATGTTACTGTAGTCCCAAGAAAGGTCTGGGCTGATGATCTACTGTAATTCGTGAGCTCGTGTGCGTCCGGGTCGCTTTACGGTTCTGTGTACGCTAGTTGATGCTATGAGGCCGTGCACGTATCCGGGTCGTAGTACCCGACATGATGTATATGGTGTAGTCCCCGCAGCCTTTGATGGAGTGGAACAAACACAGAGTCAAGACAGCGTCATGGTTGAGCAGACTCGGGAGAGGCGCCGACACTGGCACGTGTAAATTTTACAGTTGTTTCTTCCTCGCGACTGCAAGCGCGACTGCCATCTTTTTATTTATTCATTTCGCGCGCCGCTACTGTATTTCATCTGCCACTGGCAGATTGTACAACTGTTCCGTAAGACCAATAAGTATTATACTGTATAGAGATTTACGGAGGCGGGCAGCCGGATAGGTGAACAATGTATGAGCGTGGAGGACAGAGGAGAGCGTATGCTATTATTCCTTAGATAATCGTTTAGCTACGGTAATTACGATTATATAATACCGGACTGCGTCCGTTCCGGGCCAAATCCCAACATACTGTGATACCACAAGCTGTGATGAAGTCTACTATACTGTATTCGCTCGGACCCACTGGCAGTCGATCGCGACTCATCGGATCAACGGACCCCTCATCACCGATCGAGAGGCACTTCAGCCCATGGCATGCATGTCCTTACTACCACCGCACACTCCTATTGCCCCAATGCTCCTATGCCCTCTGCTGGCTATCTCCCGCCCCTCTTGCAAGACCCACCAAGCAGAGGAGCGATATCAAAGTAGTAGTACTACAGCAGTAGTATTTGCACAAGGCATTCCGGTACCTCTCCATCAGTTTAACCCGGCCCACCTACATACGCACGAGCAATATGCGCCCGCGTCGAATTCGCCCACGTCCTCGCAAGTGTGGGTCCGGGCGCACAGGAGTTGCTAAACTACGCGAAGTGTGTCATGTTCGCCAGTAATCGAACGCGGCTCCTGGGCAGAACCCCCAGAAGGGAACAGTTTTGGCCTTATAAGGACGAAGAGCTACGCACTTCTGTGCATAGTACCTTATCTTTGAATCTCTTCCAAAGTCAACTCACGAAAACGCCGCCCCAAAGGTACGGACAATGGTTCCATTTATCTTCTTGCTGTCGTTAATGCGAACGTCGAATTGGTGACGCCCATGGGCAGGAATGTCCTCATGGACGCACTGTAGTACTAGGAGCCCACGCCGGCAGGCTACCCAATCTTTTTTAAATCAATATTTTATACTGGCTGGAATACATGCCGGAGACAAAGACCAGTCGTAGCCAAAAGCCACTACAGTTTAAGAAAAGGGGGTTAATCTTAGGGAGGTACCCCGAGTCGTACAAAATAACCGGAGCTCGAGTAAACATAATTAGAGTGTGGGGATCGACAGATCCCGGCGTGTAGATAAGCATTGGCAGGCCGCCCAATCCACACTGTCAACCCTACGTCGCCTACTAGTCCACTGCCAGGTTTTATCTGTCACGGGATAAATAAGTACCAACTCGCGCACCAGAAGTTCCAAAGACCTATCCAAACTGGCTACTCCTGGTTGCACTGCAGTGCGCCCATTTACGACAACCTGATAAAAGCACCCGCGAACCCCCTCCCACCCACAATCAACAAAGCTACTGCTACTGTCTGGGCTGCGGACGCGACCTTCTGCTTTTCAAAGTCTTCAGAAGTATGGATAACCAGCAGTGTACATTCCGCAGCTAGCACCAATCTCTCTGCACTTCGCCTGCAACTGTGTCTCATTACCTTGTTTGCAGACTCGGATTACGTCGATGGGTACATTGATACGGCCCGAAGTTATCTCCTAACCATACCACGGTCTCATCCCGTGGGCCCTCTCTGGCTCGTATGCCTGAGTGATGCCCTGAACTGTCGCTACAATCTGTCGAATGAAAATGCCTGGGAAGACCTTGACGAGTCCTTGCTTCACGCCACAGAGGCAATCCTTCTTCCGTTTCGCTCATGGGCCGGATGCCAGGTTCACATCGTTGACATTCTTTACCACATCGCGTCCAGTCTGGGAAGACTTGTCAAGCGTTCGAATTCGGCACAGAAGTTACAGAACAGTAATCACTGCATTCAACCTACGTTACCTCTGAGACCTGCCTCGGGCCCTTGAGTCTTGCGGCATCTCGCGGAATCAATTCCTACACAGTTCGTACGGGCATTAGGCAATCACGTCCATCTACACGCTGGAGACGAGACGCGGGTTATTGAAGAGTTGGTAGGGCTGTGTCACGAGCTTCTTACCTTGGAGGTATCCGGAGACTACCCAATCGAGGCCTTCACCGTTTTGGGTAGTGTGCTTTCCGACGAATTCCGTCAAGTGCTACAAGGGGGGATCCTAGACAAAGTCGTCGAATGCCTAAGAGAAGCAGTCAGGATGTGCCCACTGGGGTTGCATAACGTTCACCTCGAACTTGTCACGTCCCTCCAATTTCGCTTCCGGAAAACTCCTTCTGATGGCGATTACCACGAAGCGATGGAGGTCCTCGAAAGGATGGTTGCCCCTGATCACCTTGGAGTCCATCCGAGTCCATACGCGGCTGAGGCATGCGTTTTAATGGCGAGGTTTGCGATCATCCGGTGCAAAAGCCAGGAGCGTCCCGAACTATATTGAAGAGGCATTATCTCGCTGTCAATCTTGGTTACTTTATCCCTCCCCTGGGATCGAGGGTAATCGCGTTCTGAGAGAGCTCGCGGAGTGGTGCTTCGAGAGCCGCTCTGATCGATTTGGCCAGATGGGTCCTCGAGAGGGCGATATGGAGTACGTCCCCGTTACATCGACCAGCGACCTGCGCCGTCAAACCACATCAAGTCTTCCGTTATTGTTACGCATCCCCGGCCTCAATGATGTAGTTGTCACCGAGAAATCCGTCGATTATATCCCCAAGACATCTTTTACCGTCATGAATGGTAAGTTTTAACCATTTAAACTATTTCAGCTGAAATTTTTTAATTTAATCATTTTATTTTAATTAATAAATAAATATAATCAAAATATTTAATAATTTTACCACAAAAACTTTTACAAAGTGATGCTAGACTTTTTCCTAAAATGATTTAGAAGAGTTGAAGGAGTGGGTACGGACCCACAGACCGAACCTGGTGCCCGTTGACGATGCTATCAAGAACCCTGAAGTTTCTCCCGGCATTCGGCGACTCATGCTCCAACTTACTTCGATCCCCGACTTCAGATTCAGGGACGATGGCTCAGAACCCAACAATCCTGACTCGACAAGTCGGGTTTTTCGTCGAGCTTTCGATTGTCTTGGGAGGGTTGACTATCTAGAGCAGTCGATTTCCATTGATCGCCGTACTCTCGAAATCGCAGCTGCCAATCCATCGTCTCCCACGAGATTTCGGCTTTCTATGTCCTTGATCGACCACTGGCGGCTACGGGGTCGCAAGGAAGACTTAGACGAATCCATGCAACTGTGTCACCTGGCCATCGACGACGAAGATGTGGCCGCGCCGAGAAGACTGGCCTGGGCCTGCGAATGGGCATCGCGTGCGCGGGACACTGGCCACTCCACAGTATTGACCGCATATCGAGCTGCTATGTCGTTGATGCAACGCACACTCGTATTCACACCCACACTCGAAATGCAGCACACTCTTCTCCTTTCAAATGAGGCATATTCCCAAATGCCATTGGAGTTCGCGTCGTATCTGATTCACATCGGCCAACCTGAACAGGCGATCGAGGTTCTCGAGCAAGGGCGGTCCCTCCTCTGGTCCGAAATGCGCGGCTTTCGCACCCTAATCGATCAACTTAGCCGGGCCGACCAGGTCCTTGCAGACAAGCTCGTGGAGATCAACCGACAACTCGAAGACTTGACCACGACTACCCTGAAGGATGAGACTGGGGGCGGTAATGGAAAATTTCCAGGTGTTTCCATTCGCGACGAAAATCGTTTTGAAGATGGGCTCGGTCGCATCCACAGGCAACAGCGAGATCTACTGACCGAGCGCCATACGCTCATCTTGCGGATCCGAGAATTGCCAGGCTTCGGGATCTTTTTAGGGACGCCACGATTCGACACAGTCTGCGGCGCTGCTTCACGAGGACCCGTGGTTATTATCAACCACTGTAGATGGCGTTGCGACATCCTTATACTTCTCCACGACTCGTCACCATCTCTCATCTCCACTGCTAATGATTTCTACGATCGCGCGACAAAGTTGAAAGATGACCTGTTGAACACGCGCGACGAATTCTTACCTGGATCCCCAGAATATGATGCCGCTCTGCGCTCTGCGCTCAAGGAACTCTACGAGCTCGTTGGCCGACCAGTGATCGACAGACTCCTGCGAGTTGAAGGTAAAGGAGCAGTCCCGAGTTTGGTGGTGTCCCACGTCCGTATTCTGCGCCCTCCCTCTCCACGCCATGGGCCCGATTCCCTCAGACGACAGGAAAAGGCGGTATTTCTCAGATCTATATGTTTCTTCATATACTCCAACACTCTTAGCGCTCATCCAATCCCGAGCACCAGGTACGCCGACGTCAGATAAACCGTCGTTGCTCCTTGTTGGACGACCAAACGATAACCTCCCTGGTGTGTGGACTGAGATTGAGGCCATTCGAACACATCTAGGAGAAAATGCGCACTGTCTCGTCTCAGATGATGCGACAGTGGACGCGGTGACGGGAGGTATTCAGCAACATCCATATCTTCACCTTGCGTGCCATGGATATCTCGAGACTGGGAGACCATTCGATGCATGGTTCAAGCTTCAAGGAGAGGGGCGCCTAACACTTCTTGACATCGTGCGGTCTCATCTTCCAGCGCCGAATTCGCATTTCTTTCTGCTTGTCACTCTGCGGAACTCACGGAGCAGAGCATTGCCGACGAAGCGCTGCACCTTGCTGCCGCGATGCAATATAGTGGGTTCAGGAGCGTGGTCGGAACGATGTGGGCTGTGGTGGATGACGACGGTCCAGAATTGGCGAAGCATTTCTACAAGACGATGTCTTCGAACGAAGGGAAGAAAGCGCCCGCATATAGGAGATCGGCCCGTGCGCTTCGGAATGCTGTCCAGAAGCTGAGGCGAAAGGTTGTGAGTTTGGAGCGTTGGGTGAATTTTGTGCACTATGGTGCGTGAGGCGTGACAAGGGCTACAGCACAGCCCAATCGGAGATCCCGGCCATGCGGGAACGGCCTGCCAGAAGCCCTCTGGCCTGCCCGTAGGCTATTCGAATAAGGCAACGTGTTATGCCAGTGCTTGATCAAGCACGTCAATAACTTCGAGCGGAGCTTCTAGATCGCTTTTGGAATCGAGGCTGAAGCTGGGAAGAAATGGCGGGACAGGGTGAGGAAAAATCTCTTGGAAATGTTCAGCCTTGGCGGCGGTACCTCCTTGGTGGAGCGACTAATGTGGTGTGTCTGCCTTGAACATGAGCTTGAGCGCTTGACCAACCACGAGTTTGCCATGAGTCCATCATGACAACGTTATAATTGTGTGCAGTTAGCCTACTCCTTCAAGTTATAGCAGTCTGATGAAAGGAACTTGAAGGGAAAAATGGGAGGGGCCCAAGAAAGATCAGAAACTGGCAAACCGCGAGGCCTGCAAACGCGATCCCCCTCAGGGTCTTGACCGCGTCCAGTCTGCGGATTTCCAAAAGGACAGGGCAAGACGGCGTGCCTTCCAACAATGGAACGACAAATGGTTGGCCGGCAACCTCATACCAGAATTCTGTCGCCGCAACCTCGGGGAAGGATCCATACCACATCACTACCGCGTCCTCATCATCTCCCCCCCGGCGCACGACAAATACCACCTGCTCTGGACCGCTGTCACAGACATGGAGCGCGATAACAACGGGAAGAAAATCAAAACACCGAAGTTCACACGGCGCACCACCTCCACCGCCCTACAGGTGGCGACTGACCACGCCTTCACCGGCACCAGCACCCAGCGGTTCCGCCCCAACGACCCGCCGGAGAACACCAGCTGCCCCTGTGGGGAACCCATCAGATCCGCGGAGCACATCCTGCTCCATTGCCCGTGGTTCATCCAACCTCGCTGATACCCAAAGCTACCGGTAAGCGCTTCTGAGTGCAGCTAGGAGCGTTGGGTTCGGGGAGGCTTGAAGCCCCGCACTGCCAGTCGTGCAGCCTTTCGCGGGACTCGTAACTTCGTACATAGGACCGCCTAGATCGGGGACGCGTAGCTCAGAAATATCTAAGGGCGCGCGAAGGTGCGGCGCGCTGGAGAACGATGGGAACGACGAGAACTAGTCCCAGCAGAGCTCTAAGCCCTGAGGGAAAGGGAGATACTGAGATTAACTTGAGTAGAGAAGTAGATACAGAGTGTATTTATACAGTCAAGCCAGAATGCAGATCTGAAGATAGAGCAAACTTGAAGTCCAGAGAGCAACAAAGCGAGGTCGCAAGGCCAAAGGAAGGAAAGGCCAATGACCGAAACCGGCCGAAGCGCGGGAAATTCCGGGCCGCTGAAGCGGTGCGGGAAAGTAGGAGTATGCGAAAAGCGCGATTTACCCGGCCAGCCGTGCACTAGGCGCATTATCGCATCTCCTTCGCCATCCTCAGCATAGCGTGGAACCCCATCCACCCACTCCTCCACAGGCTCCACTACCCCCGCTTCTTCTCCACCCGGGGAGGAGCCGAGAAACTGTGCAAGTTCCTCCAATAGTACACGCACGCCCTCTCAAAAACCGAATCCAGTCCGCCGCCACATGTGCCACCCGAACCTGACTGAGTCCCCTGAACCCGGGGTTTGTATGTCTCCCCTTTTATTCGTGCCCTCGTCGTGCCCGATCTAACCGAACTTTTGTGCCTCATACGCACCCCTAACCTTACTTCGGCTTATGTACCCCGAGCTACCTTTGAGGCTCCTCCGTCTGTTTATTTCTCCCGGTCGTGTTTCCGCTTCTCTCTTCTCGTCCCGGGGCCACCTTTGATAGGACAAACGTGTTTCATAACTGTAATGTGCTTGTAGCTACAACTGGTCTGTGTCTTGGACGCGTATCCCAGTAATAAAAATGTATCCAAAAAAAAAAACTGGCAAACCGCGTTCATGGTATTGTGACGGGCCACTACTGTAGTAGCAACCTGAACTGTACCTGCCGTGTACTATGCATAAATGCTCCGGCCGCTCCAGACTTGCTCCGGTTCGGGTCTGGGTTTGGGTCTGAAGCTGCATCATGGCGACACGCCGCCGTGACTCATTCTTTCCTTGCCTGCCGTCACCTTTTCCAACCTGTCTAGAAAACCGGAATCTGCGACCTCGGCTTGGCAGCAAAGACCCTCATTTTCGATCGAGAAGCGCTTCGCGTTTTCGCCCATTCTCTCTACGCTATCGTATTGCCCCAACCCTTCCATAGACCTTCCTAATTATCTACAACGCTTGTACCCATCCCTGGGACCGCTCGTCTGAATACACCATAGCCGAGTCTCTTGGCGCCGTCAACGTTTCGTGCCACATGCCGGCGAATCCCTCTCCTCGCTCCTCCGGGTCCTCTCGCCGCCGCACGAAACCCGTCCCCGAGAAGCAAACCAGCGACTCGCAAACACAACACAACTGTTATTGCAGGGCAGACAAAGGTATATATTGAAATTGGAACGTGCCGAGGCCCGTGTGCGCCGGTGTGAGAAGGTAAATAGTCAATACTAGAGCAGCCACCTCCCAGAGGAAGGCCAGAGAAACCACAAGGGGTACTAGGGTCACGGAACCGTCGGGCCATTGGAGAGAAACGAGGACGCCCCGGCCATCCTCCTCTTCCAACACTGCCCTCGACACGGTAAGCACGCGTGCCCCCTCGCACAGCAAAGAACTGGGAAACGCTGACATTCCTCAGGTGCAATTGCGACTTGCGGAGATATTTTTGGGGTTTGCCGAGTTGTTGAGAAAGACACGATGATCATTTATGCGCTGAGGTCAATTGCCTCACTGACGCGACACGTACTTAGGTCCAGTTGTCACTGCCAACAAGAAATTCGTGTAGGATGTTCTTACAATGGTGGCATCATCCCCTACGACCGACTTTTGTCACCCACAAGGAAAAGCACCCTCCGCTTCCCAGCCTTCCTACAGGTAGGCCTACCGCGTTACCCTGTGTCGCCTACTAGTCCACTGCCAACCCCTCAATTGTTGCGGAAGATATAAGCACCAAACCCGCGCAGAAAAATCTTCAGCGACCTACCCAGACTGATCCGCGGCAACTCGTCACCCGTCACGCGCCATAGTGCACAAAATTCACCCAACGCTCCAGGCTCACGCCCCTTTTTTGCCTCAGCTTCTGGACAGCACTCCGGAGCGCACGTGCTGATCTCCTATATGCAGGCGCTTCCTTCCCTTGGTCAGAAGACATCGTCTTGTAGAAATGCTTCGCCAATTCTGGACCGTCGTCATCCACCACAGCCCACATCGTTCCGACCACGCTCCTGAACCCACTATATTGCATCGCGGCAGCAAGATGCAGCGCTTCGTCGGCAATGCTCTGCTCCGTGAGCTCCGCCGAGTGACAAGCAGAAAGAAAAGCGAACTCAGCGCTTGGAAGACGAGACCGCACGATGTCAAGAAGTGTTAGGCGTCCCTCTCCTCGAAGCTTGAACCACGCATCGAATGGTCTCCCCGTCTCGAGATATCCATGACACGCAAGGTGAAGAAACGGATGTTGCTGAAGACCTCCCGTCACCGCATCTACTGTCGCATCATCTGAGACAAGATAATGCGCGTTTTTGCCTAGGTGTGCCTGAATAGCTTTTATCTCTCTCCATACCCCAGGAAGATTATCGTTTGGTCGTCCAACAAGAAGCAGCGATGGCCGATCCGACGTCCATGTACCCGGTGCACGGGACTGGACGAGCGCTGAGAGTGTTGGGGTATATGAAGAAACGTATAGGTCTGAGAAATACCGCTCTTTCCTGTCGTCTGAGGGAATAGGGCCCATAGCGTGAAGAGGAAGGGCGCAGAATACGGACGTTGGACACCACCAAACTCGGGACTGCTCCTCTACCTTCAACTCGCGGAGTCTGTCGATCACTGGTCGGCCAACAAGCTTGTAGAGTTCCTTGAGCACGGAGCGTAGAGCGTCTTCATATTCTCTGGATCCGGGTGAGAACTCTTTGCGCGTGTTCAACAGGTTATCTTTCAACTTTGTCGCGCGATCGTAGAAATCATCGGCAGTGGGGATGAGAGACGGTGATGAGTCTCGGAGCAGTACAAGGATGTCGCAACGCCATCTAGAATGATTGATGATAATCACGGGCCCCCGTGAAGCGGCGTCGCGGACTGTGTCGAATCGTGGCGTCCCCAAAAAAGTCTCGAAGCCTGGCAATTTTCGAATCTGCGAGATGAGTGCATCGCGCAATTTCAGTAGGTCTCGCTGTTGTTTATGGATGCGACCGAGCCCGTCTTCAAATTTTCCGTCGCGAATGGAAACACCTGGAAATTCCCCAAAGCCCCCAATCTGATCCTTCAGGGTAGTCGTGGTCAGATCCTCGAGTTGTTGGTCGATCTCTACAAGCTTGTCCGCAAATTCCTGGTTGGCCCTGCGAAGTTGATCGATTGAGGTGCGAAAGCCGCGCATTTCGGACCAGAGGAGGGACCGCCCTTGCTCGAGAACTTCGATAGCCTGTTCAGGTTGACCTATGTGAATCATATACGACGCGTACTCCAATGGCATTTGGAAAATTGCCTCCTTTGAGGCGAGGAGGATGTGTTGCATTTCGAGCGTGGGTGTGAAGACGAGCGTAGTCTGCATCAATGACATGGAAGCTTGATATGCGGTCAAGATCGTGGAGTGGCCAGTATCCCGCGCAAGCGATGCCCATTCGCAAGCCAAGTCAAGTCTGTTCGGAGCGCTCACGCTTTCATTATCGATTGCCACGTGACAGAGTTGTATAAATTCGTCGAAATCTTGCTTGCGACCCAGCTGCCGCCAGGAGTCGACCAAGGACTTAGAAAGCCGTCGAAGTACCTTGAAGTAGGACGATGAACTAGGAACTGTGATTTTGAGAGCATTACGATCCACGGAAATCGACTCCTCCAGATACTCAACCTTCCCATCACAATCGAACGCTTGACGTAAAAGCTGACCTAGGGAGGCACGACGTTCGGTTTCGGCTGCAGAATGTGGGGCATGAACTGAAGCGACTTGGAGTGCGGCTCGCTGAAACTCGATAGCGTCTTCAATGTCCTTGATATCGCCGGTATCAGCGGCCTTGTGAGTGCGAGCGAATGTGACAGCCGAAACATGCCACCACGCCTCGGGTATCTCTTCACGTGTCCTGGGGAGACCGTGAACGCTTTGTTCAAAGGCCCATGGCATGTCGACCTGCGCGAATATTAAAGCCTCCGATGTGGTTGGATGGCGCAGAAATCTGGTCGGCGTAAAGGGGATGAACATCAGCAGGTTATCGAACTTCTCCCGAAGGTCCCATCCGGCTAAATCGATCAGCGCGTCTTCCCAGGCACCAATCCAAGAGGAGTTTTACGACGGGATAACCCCCAGGCGCGAGGGTAGGGTAATCGAACCAGGAATGACAGCGAGATATTGCCTCCTCAATATGTTCGGGACGCTCCTGTTCGTTGCACCGAAAGATCGTAAACCTTGTCATTAGGATGCATGCTTCAATCGGGTGTGAACTCGGATTGTCCCCGAGGCGATCGGGAGCGACCATCTCTTCGAGGACCTCCATCGCTTCGTGGTAATCACCATCAGAATGAGTTTCCAGAAAGCGAAATTGGAGAGAGGTAGCAAGTTCGAGGTGAATGCTATGCACTCCTGGAGGGCACATTCCTGACAGCCTTTCTCAGGCATTCGAATGACTTGGTCCTAGAGTCCTCCCTTGTAGCGTCGGACGGAATTCGACGGAAAGCAAACCACCCAAAGCGATGAAGGCCTCGAATGGGTAGTCTCCCGAAACATTCAAGTTAGAAGCTCGTGACACAGCCCCACCATCTCTTCGATTGTTCGTGTCTCATCACCGGCGTGTAGACGGGACGTGGATTCTCTAAAACCCTTCACAAACGACTGTAATAGTTTGTTCCGAGAAGTGTTGCAGGCCTCGAGGGGTAAGTTGCGGAGGTAACGCAAGTATTGGATGCAATATTCGCTATCTTCATTGGAGCGCGAATGATTGACACGCCGGCCCAGAGAGAGCGCGATGTTGCGGAAAACTTCGACGATGTTTATACGGTAGCTGGCATGTCGCTGCCAGCGAAGTATAAGGATAGCCTCTGTTGCATGAAGCAAGCTCTTGTCGACGTCTTCCTTTCGATATGACAATTGATAGCGATCCGTCCAAGCATCACTCAGCCTTGCGAGCCACACAGGGCGCTCAGGGTGGAATCGGGGTAAAGTGGAGAGATGACTCTCAGTCATATTGATGTAGCCATCTATTGGATCTGCAAATAGGATAACGGACATTAGTTACGGGGTAAGGAGGCTGTTGCTAGATGTTGAACGTACACTGCTGGTTGTCCATACTGGTAGTACTTTAAAAGAGTAGAATGTGACGTCCACGTCCCTGACAATGACCTTGTTGATTGAGGAGGAAGAGGGGATTCGCAAATACTTTCTTTAGCTTTTCATGATTTCAATTGGCACGCTTCAACCACGGGGACACGGCGGGGCTGGGTGCATCTGGGCCCCCTCAGGCTCGGAAGACACAGCACAGCAGTAGCACAGCGACGATTCACGGGCGGCCCGGGTCTGCCGAGAACCCGTGACTACAGAGCGCGTTCACCTTTGTCAATGTTGCGCGGCTTTGTCTTCGTCAAGGTTTCTCTCATCCCTTGTCTTCCCTTGACATTACACATTACACATTTTCCTTATTCCCTTTCTATTTGTATTTATATTATCTACATTTGGTGCCATTTTCCCCCTGGTAGCTATGAGCACATGTACATATATATGCTTTACTTGCGCACTCAAATCAAATCAGATATTTCATTCCCCAGTCATTGCCCATGGGTTAGAAGCCCTCTGGTCTCCATCTGCCAGTCTTCTCGCATCGCGTCCGGCCACGCCTCTGTGCCTCCCAGTGGGTCATGCTTTCCTACATCTGGGTCTTGAAGATTCAGTGCCTCTGCGTCTCGTTGTCTTAGCCTGCTTACTCTGTCGTCGTTCTATCCTTCAACTCTTCCATTCCCTATCTAGTATTTTCCATTCTTTCCCACGAACGGGCGCACGCAGGGTCGTTACTGCACAATAATACTTCAGATACAACTAATGGGCGTTCAACACTGCCGTGCTTCAGTCGGACCTAGTCCATTACGATTTGATTCAGACACCGATCAGCAAACGAAAAGGAAAATATAGATATAGGCTCATGACTGGAGGTCCCCGAGTCGTGGCGTTGACTTCGCTTCTGACTGCTAAAGTAAAAGAAGAGCACCATGCTCGAATTGAGGACAAAACACATCCCCAGGTTTCGTCCAACTCGAAGCTAAACGAAAATATTTCCCTCGGCACAGCCTCCCTCAGTCTAGAGCACGGAATTCCGGTGAGTGGAAGGTCAGACAGATGACAAGACGGCAAAAGCAAAACATTTCCACTAAAGCTCAAAAAATGTGGACCGCGACAATGGGTCTTGCTGTGTGGTCGTGTGGTCGTGCCGGGTCTTACTGTGGACGCCAACTCGCAAGCGGTGCGTCCAGAGAAGGGCCGGCTCTTCTTGATAAGAGCGCATCCTCCACACTTCTCCCCCACAATCCACCACCACCACCATTCGAAAGACACCATGCAACCGATCTACTCCAATGCGGCCCACATGACTTCCTTCTCGTCCAGGACCAGTGCCCCATCATTGGACGAGGACCAGACTGCAATGTGGTCTCTAACTACTGGATGCGCCCAACCAGGAAGTGGTTTCACTTCAGATCGGAAAGCTGTCTCTCAACAACAGTACGGAACGAGCCACACCTTCCCAGAAATGACAACCACCGGATTCGGGTGCGGCCCCGTGAGTACACATTCACTCCTGAGATACGAGTGTTTTATTTTTCGAATCGGTGCCATAGGACATTGACCCTGCGACTGCGCTTTGGGGGACACCCGAAGGTGTCCTTAGGGCCGTAACAAATGGCCTGAATCATCCGCACCTAGTGAGCACGCATATTCTGCAGTGGGTTGACAACCGTAGATATTGACTTTGTTACGCCGCAGGATTCTGCATCTTGGATAACACCCACGCCACGTACGTCCTAGTTGCCCTTCTGCCACAATTGGGTGTATTCACCCTACCTCGAGTTCTCACTGACACCAGCTCGGCGGCGTCTCCGTGGAGCACAAGTACCTTATCGACCGGGATTTTTCCATCCCAAGTTCCAACCACTCCTAACCAAACGTCTGTCGCATACAGTGTGAGTGAGAGCGACCCGGCAACAATGAACTTTACCTTTATTCACGCCCACTCCCTAGCGGGGTCCCGTACCACCGGAAAGTAGGGGCTTGGCGCTGCCGAGCTCCTCGCAGAGCGACCAGACCTGGCTCTCAGAACCAAATCAGTTCGCTGGCACAAGGAGTTCTTACCTTGCTAGTTGGGGAAATTCCCAATGCCATCTTGCGCCGGGCTACACAAGGGTTTCCCCAGAGTACGACTACACTGGCATCGGGAACACATTGTAAGTACCCTTTCGACTTACCTCTGTTCCCCGCGCCAGAAAGAACTCGTCCACCTTCACTGACACCGGTGGTTGCAGATACTATCCCGGACAGTGGCTCCCCACAGGGCCTTTTGGGCCCGATTCCAGCACGGCGGCAAACATAGAGGCGGGTCTGCAAATGGTGCCTGCGCTCACCACGTCGGACGTAATCCTTGGCAAGCGACCTCGTACCAACGGGACGGACAGAACTGTCGACAATGGCCACCTCGAGGCTGAAGGCCATGACCCGCGCCTGAGGAAGAAGGGCAAGGGATTATCAAAAACACAAGGGATCTTGGAGGTAGCAGGGCCCTCAAGCAAGGCCCAGCACAAGCCTGCTACCAGGGACCCGAAACAAGGGAACAACCGTATATCCAAGGCAATGGGGCGCGGAGCTAGGGGACACGCGGCAACAAATACGCAGGGACTTTACGATCGATTCCTGCCGGGTCCAAGTGTCCAGCAATAGTTGACTGAAGCCATTACCCAGGGACTGACTTGGGTCGAGGAGAGCGCACAAGGGGAGGAGCTGCGATGGATGGGAGGCACAGCGCAACAGCAACAGTACGCGCAGAACATTGTAGGGGTGGAAGAAGGCGGGCCGCTCTTTCCAATCCCGAAAAGTCTGAGGGAGAGGTACAGTAAGCTACTCGCAGCCACTGAGGCTGACTGGGAGCGCGGAGCCGTCAGCGAGCTCAGGTGCCGGCTCTGCCCTGGCGCACGATTCAGCAAGTGGGAGCGCTTCAAGCGGCACTGCGACACGACCAGGGTACACCCCTGGGACATCAACATCTGTGATCACTGTGGAGACTACTTTGGACGCAGCGACTCCTTCATGCGACACAGGAGGAGGCGGCCGCGGGTGTGCCAAAAGGCGGTCCCAGAGAGGGCCGGAGCCAAAGGGAGGGACATTAGACAGCTGCATGAGGATTTCAAGGCGCGGGTGGTGCGTTGTCTGAACGATGGAGGGGACATTGGGGTACCCTTTTTCAGGATTGTCAAGGCCAAGTATCCGGGCTCATCGAAGAATGTGGTAGAGGATACCCCAAGCGAGTACGACTGAGGGTCGAAAGGCAGGAAGCCAAGTTACTATACTTTTCTCTCGTCCATGCTATATAAAACCTCAGTGGGGAGGCTTTCTTTTCTGGCTTACCGTACATTCGGATCTTATTGGATGGCTCGGCCTGCCTTTGTCCGTTGTATGTATCCTCCCTTGATCGGCTCGGTCATGTACCAGTGTCTGTATTTCTGCCCATTTCCTCATACGCACGATCGTCCCGATCTCTGAGCTCCGAGCCCAGCGCCGAGTAAAAGTAGGACAACGGTTTGAGTCAATGAGTCAGCCACAGACAAGGGGAGACAGGTGTTCAAGTTGGTGTCAGGAAGCAGAGCGTGTGTCTGAAGGTGGCGATCGATTACAAACAGCCGAGAAAACACCACGATACCAGCTGAGTACGCACCAAACACGACTCAAACACGACACGTCGCTTGGGTGGCGGGTATTCCGCTCCGGTGTTTGTTGTGTTGCATTTGTACCACCACAAAAAACCGGCGAGATAGATGCCGCGTACCTGCGCGCTTCGCTCGCTCGCTCGTCGGTGGAGAAGCGGGCCCCGGCTGATGCACTGCCGCCGAGAAGTCGCGAGGCAGTGGCAGCTACTACGGTCACGGTCCACCATGCGTCGCCATTTGTTGCTCCACTCTTCTCTCTGGAACCATCCCCTTGCACTGTGCGGTGTAGTTCTTGATGCAAGCTTGATGGCCGAGTCAGGCCGACGCACTCCTAACGTTTTGGTGGTTATTACTCTGCGCTCACAGGCATAGCGTAGTACTCAGACTGGCCGACGTGGGGGCTCCAACGTCAAGTCGTACATCCTAGATACGCGATGGTGGCCGACTCGAACACCATTTTTTGCTGTCGTTCCCGCATGTTTGCAGCGCGCGAGTTTGTTGATATTACTGAACATGCCATATTGCCATTCTAATCTTTCGCAGGGTAGTTGGCGATGAAACCCACGGCAGCATCACGTCCGAGTCTCGGGCTGATGCCTAATTAAAGGATGATGCCGAGCGCAGGCATCTGATGGCTCGTCCTATAACCGGTACACAAGAGACGCATTGACCGAAAGAAGGGACGAACCCGCGAAGACTGACTTCAGGCTAAACTATTCATACGATCAACACCGGATTCCCCTCTGAATCTGAAGAGCAGAATTCTTGACTGCTCTCTGGCTGCTCAGTGCTACTTCTCTTCCTCCCCTGAGACCACGTAACATGGACTTATGGGTTCCGCCGTCCACAGTAGTCTTTCCTACTACAGTAAGGTACTGTAGTCACGGTGCCGGTAGCGCCAGAACATGGGAAAATGATCGTAATACTCAAGCCAAGACTCGGGCAGTACTCAGGCTGGAGTTCGGCATAACGCCGAGCAGTTTCAGTTCAGCGGACTTGGGCACTGTGTTTCCCACTATCATCAGTCCATATCAATCTCAATTGGAAGTGTTACATACCTATTGTACCAAATGGTGAGATCTCATCTCAGTGACTATCGGACCTACTTAAGTACCATGATTTCGATGCGAGGTCCCCCAGCTCTTGCCCAATTTCGTGTTCTTTCTCCGACACTGGTTGGTGAGTACGCCCATGGTCTCGTCCTGTCATGAAACGTGCTAACACATATGCAGTCCAAATATTCTTTCTTTAACGTTCAACTCTCACCGAATCCCTGTCCTTTACGAACCAACCACACGCCTTAACCAACGACGAACTACAACACAATGCACGCGTCCCACGTCGCTATCCTTGTCCTTGCCGCCTCTGTTGCTTCCCCTGCACACTCTGCCCCTCTCGCGTATGTCGTTGTTCCTCTCGAATCACGCGATATCGGCTGATTTATTGGTAGTGCTCACGGCACTGCCAGTGTGCCCGCCACCTTTGACGTTGTTGCCCGCAGCTTCCCCCCCGGTACCTTTAGCAACGTGAACAAAGGCGCGAAAGCGATTAAACGTGATGGTCCCGTCGACGACATTCAACCCCGCGGCTTCGACCCCAGTATCTTCAGTAACGTGAACAAAGGCACGAAAGCGCTCCGAGCACCCAGCCCCGACGCGAAAGACGTCTCGGACTCGGACCCGCACGGGGCACGGGCCGTCCCTCCTGCCATCGGCGCCCTTGACGACTTTCTCGCCCAGCACGGCAAGCCGAATCCTGGCCGTCGCCCCGGCGGTATCCGGGCCCGCGACTTGGAGGACGCTTTCCTCCAAGGAATCGCCCGCCGCGATCACGATGTCTCCGACTCGGACCCGCACGTGGCACGCGCCTCCCCTTTTGACCACTCTTGACGACTTTCTCGCCGAGCACGGCTTCCCGAGGCCGAGTCCTGGCCGTGTCCCCACCGGTATCCGGGCCCGCGACTTGGAGGCCGCTTTCCTACAGGCCATTTCCCGACGCAATGTTTCCGAACTCGAGCCTCGTCTAGGTCTCGGCGCTCTTCTCAAGGGGATAAAAGCTATCCTCGGGTCCAAAAAAATCGCGCGCCGGGATGTCACCCCAGAGCAACTGATGGCACTTGTTTCGCTCGCGAGCCTTCCGTTAGGATTCTCTTGATTAGGTGATACGGTACAGTAGTAACGAGAAAAGGAGATGACATGTTTACACGATGCACAGTTGCACTTGATCGTTGCCCATTGCGGTATGTGTTCTGTGGATGAATGTTCGTGTATGTGAATGGAGTGTTCAGAGCGCTTCCGCAATTGTCGGATCGATTTTCGTAGGCGGTTACTGTACAACACTAGCAACGAAAGGCACTGTAAAATGCTATCAATTCTGAGGCCCAAAGGTGTGCAGGTACAGTGCTATCAGGCCGCTATGTTCAAGTTGTACACGAGGATGTGCGCCAGGTAACCGGTCACCGGAGACCCACGCCGTGAAGCAAGCTCGTCGCCGGAATCGCGACATTCCAGCACCTCTCGGGCCCTGTCGTCGATCCCACTCGTTCTCTCGACATCGCTCTTCAGCTCAAATACTCGCCGCCGGTACTTGGCTGCCGGACACCTGACTCCGACTGTCCTTCCGATCTGCGAGGCCATCCGAGTCATCGCAATTTCCCAGCAACTTTCGGCCTGCATTCAGTTTGGTCAATCGCAACTGCTGCACTTGTCCCGTTTTGCGCCGAACGATTTCGATGATACCCCCGACCCCATGATAGACAAGTGGGGCATTCTCGTGGACCCCGTGTCGGATTCGGTCCATGATGCCGATGTAGAGGGGTGTGGAGGCGAGCGCTCGGCAGTCTTTGCAAGCGCTTCCCTTGCTGATCAAGGGTTTGCGACATATCTTCGCTTGGATGTAAAACTTGTCATCGGTCGAGCGATAGTCCCAGGGTATGTTGCGTTCACCGTGTAGACCGAAAGGGTATGAAGTGTGGTGGTTTTTTCCGTGAGGAAATTCCACGAAAATGCCTTCACATCGAGCTTTGCGACCGCCTTCGAGACTTCCTTTGGCACTCGAAATCTTCTTTCTTTTCCGCTCTGCGCTGTTGGCGCACGCATCATAAGCGCGATCGGCGACATCGGAGCAAGTGTCTGAGACAACTTTGGAGGCCAAGTCAGAGACGTGATCGAGCACTATCGGTGAGTCGACTGTCCCACTCGCAGCGGCAAGCGCGGGGTTGAGTACAGTCTCGCATGCGGTAGCGGGTATGCGGTAGTTACTTCCCAATCGGCAGTACCAGCAGCAATGGATTGGGGTACGCTTGGTGGCTTGCTAGGGGGCACATATCTAGTATATGGTGAGTTCCCACTTATAGCCTTGTTCGTCTTGTACTCACCGAGAATCTATCTCGTGCAACAGACTCTCGATCGTTGGCTCGATCATTGTACCCTCAAGACCGCGCTGAAGGACGAAGAATTTGAAAAATCGGATGAAACCATCCAACCCGTGTTCACCGCGATTGAGCATTTCCTTCACATTTTCCTGCATCTCCAATTCTCCCAGTCCGAAGGCGGTCTTCAACATCGGATTCAAGATATCCCAGTCACTCTCAACTTCTACCTCCGCGCCTTGCTCCAGGTTTGCGACACAAAAGTGAGGATCGGCCGAGAAAAGACTAAGCCGATGCGCCGGGGTTGCAAGAGGTACATCGTTGGGAATCCGTGTCGTGGCGGCTTCGAGTTTCCTCAGGAGCTCAATCCCCTTTTGACAGGGAACATTTCCGGTCTCTCCAGCTTCAGGCTTTCCTATTTCCGGGCCTCTTGTGTTTCCCCCAGCATTGCTTCCTTGTGCCGCTTGTGCGTTTCTAGCGTCGTCTCTTGGTAGTCGCTATGTTCACCGAAGCTCCTTTTTTCAGTGTAGATTAGTGGTGGGGAAACCACCGTGGGCGGATTCAATGAAATGCACGGCTTGAAAAATGTGCGGAGGTCGTGATTTTGCTGGCTTGGTCTTTCAGAGGTCTTATTCTTTTGTTTTCTTTGGCACGCCTTCGATGTGCGGTGCATGGCAAGGTTTTTTTCCCCCCCAAACCCAACACAGACGGCTTCACTACAGTCGGGGCAGACGAGTGAACTGGTCGCGTGGAATCTACTACCACTCCTATATGTCATTCGATTAGCCAAGCGAATCTTTAAACACCCTAAACCCCTTACTTTTCATTCAAGTCGTGTTCTTGATTCATTTCGAACATTTTAGTGTATTCAGATCCCAACAGGTCGATGGTGTGGAAAAAATTATCCATCAACGCCGACTCGGACACTGGCAGTCCAGGTCGCTTCCAGAATTTTTCGCTCCGCCACCGGCCCCCGCCCCCCCCGCGGTTAACCCGGTCCCGCAACCTCCGCCCGCCTTGTTTGGTCGCCTTGGTTTCCATAGGCAGTCATGATGGCTGCACGCAATGGCACTCCTAACGTTTTGGTGGTTGACTCGGCACCAAGCTCGGTGCTCACAGGCGCAACGTACTCAGACTAGCGGACGTCATCCTAACTTAGGTATGCGACGGTGACCGGGTTCAAAAAAAGACGATGACTGACCGTGACCCAAACGCCATTTTCTTCTGTCGCCGCTGCGTGT
Organism: Lactarius hatsudake; assembly: GCA_024734325.1. Classification (NCBI taxonomy): domain Eukaryota; kingdom Fungi; phylum Basidiomycota; class Agaricomycetes; order Russulales; family Russulaceae; genus Lactarius; species Lactarius hatsudake. The sequence continues at coordinate 860,035 of JANSJP010000010.1, read as the reverse complement.
GTGCAGCGCGCGAGTTTGTTGTAGTACTTGTGTCGACGTTGCGACATCTACTCTGCCACCGGACAAGAGCACACCCTCCTTTCCCTTGTAAGGACTATGTCCCACTGAGCTCGCGACGTTAGACTAATGCAACCTGATACTCTGTGGTCGATTTCTCTGCCCACGTTTTCGCGTTTCTGTGTTTCGTCTTCATTCCTTACTGTTGAAGTCTATTACTGTTATCGCTCCACCCTTTAACTGCTTCCGTCTCTGTACTTCCCACGCGGTCTAAGTCTTCCGGCTTCTCGAAAACTTCACCTCTCAACTGCAACGGGTCACCAGCCAACGTGCGCCCTCTCCCTACCCAAGGGTCACCCTAGTTCCCGATATTGGTGTGATCACGATCCCCCCAACTCGTCCCACCTCGGTTGCTCACCGAGTAGGACCCGCTCTCTGAGATGGTCCTGTGCTACTAGCGCGGTACGCACCAGGTCCACGCACAAGACGTCCACATGGACGACCGCAACGTGTCCAATGCACTCATGTTCATCATCGGTAAGCATCGTGTCCCCCAATCGAGATCGGTGCTCCACCGGCCCAGCCCGTCCTCGACACTGACTCGGACACGTACATGCGGACAAGTACTCGCGAATCTACCGCATCCTTCTTCCCGATCGGCAACACCCTCTCAGACCCACGCTGTGTGCGCACTCGCACTACGGGTGTACATCGATGTGTGCCATGGCTCGCTCGACGAACTCTCCTCGACATCCTTCTACAGTCACAATCATAATTTCTGGGTCCCAAGTTCTCCTTGATCCCATCTCGTCGCCTCTATTCCGTCATCACGATTGGACCATAGGTTTTGAAATGACCTTCGTGTGACCACGTTGAATCGGTGACCCATGACCGTCATGCTATCACCGCAACTTGATTATTGAGATAACTACTGCAATTTTACAACAGCATAACAATGCCCTGATGCCACACTTGTAATCATATCCTGATGCCGCACAAGTTGCTGCAACTCTACAACGAGATGAAAGCGACCAAAAATTCGAGATATAGCGGAATCGAACTTATCACGCATTAGATGATGCCATTCAAATCCCACGAGGCAGTTGGCGATGGCGGTATCACGTCTCAGGCTCAGGCTGATACTTCTTGGGCTGATGCCAAGGGCGATGTTGATACCTGTAGTGAACGCATGCGTCTGATCTCTCGTCCTATTCGTCTTCCTTACGCGTAATATAGGTGTAGATTTAGGGGTCCCACCGTCCGCAGCAGTCTTTCCCAATACGTGGTCACAGTCGGTACAGTAGCGCCGGCCTGAGCTTGAGCCTGAGGACATGGAAAGTGAGGAGTTCATGTGATGACAAACTGTTTCAGTTCAGCGGACTTGGGCACTATCCTTGGCACTATCATCATAGTATCATGATGACAGTATAGCGGCCAGCATTTTCCTGAGACTGTTTGATCCAATCTCAATTGGAAGCACATTGTACGAAATGGTGGGATGGCATCGCACCCCGGTGACTATTGGACCTACTACTTAAGTGCCATGGTTTCGATGCAAGGTCCCCCAGCTCCTGCTCACTTTCGTGTTATTTCTCTGGCACTGGTTGGTGAGCATATCCATGGTCTTATCCCCTCATGAAACGTGCTAACGCATATGCAGTCCAAATTTTCATATTCTTTCTTTAACGTTCAAATCTCACCCAATCCCTGTCCTTTTCGTTCACGATTTCCACACACACTTCAATTAACTACAACACAATGCACGCGTCCCACGTCGCTATCCTTGTTCTCGCTGTCTCTGCTGCTTCCCCAGTCATCTCTGCCCCTCTCGCGTACGTCCTTTCTCTTCTTCAATCTCACAATACCGGCTGATTTATTGGTAGTGCTCGCGGTGCTGCCGGTGTATCCGCCACCTCTGACGTTGTTGCCCGCGGCTTCTCGACCAATGTCTTCAGCAACGTGAACAAAGGCACGAAAGCGGTTAAACGTGATGTCCCATTCGACGACATTCAGGTGTCCGACGTCCACGTGAAAGATATCATCAGCGTCACGAAGGACCTCTTCGGGGATGGCCCGGTCGACGACGACGTTCAACCCCGCGGCTTCGACATCAGTACTATCTTCGACCTGAACAAAAGCACTCAACCGCTTGGAGCACGCGGCTTCAACCTCTCCGCCGTGAAAGGGATCCTCGGCACGGTGATCGCCGGCTTGCTCGTTCGTGACGACGTCGACGATATCCAGGCTCACCGCTTTGGCCTCGGAAACGTGAAAGGAATCCTCGACACGGTGAAGAACGTCGCCGGCTTGCTCGTTCGTGACGACGTCGACGATATCCAGGCCCGCGGCTTCGACACCAGTACCTTCAGTAACGCGCTCGGAGCACGCGCCTTGATCCGCCCCTCCGACGTGAAAGGAATTCTCGGCCAGGTGAAGGACATCGCCGGCTTGCTCGCCCGTGGTGACGTCGACGATGTTCAGGCCCGTGGCTTCGACACCAGTACCTTCCGTAACCTGAACCAAGGAACGCAAGCGCTTGGAGCACGCGCCTTGATTCGCCCCTCCGACGTGAAAGCAATCATCGGCACGGTGAAGAACATCGCCAGCAAGTTGCTCGTCCGTGACGACGTCGATGATTCCGTCTTGGAGGACACCTTCCTCCAGGCCATTTCCCGACGCAGTGTTTCCGAACTCGAGGCTCGCGGTGAAGTTTCCAGCATTTTCCAGGCGATAAAAGATATCTTTCAGGTCGTCTCGAGACGGGATGTCACCCCAGAGCAGCTGATCGCACTCGCTTCGCTCGCAAGTAGTCCGTTAAATTCTCTTGATTAGGTGGTACGGTAGGTACAGTAGTAACGAGAAACGAGATGGCACAGCATGATCACGTGGTGTACGCTTATATTTGGGTGTTTTGCGTTCTGAGAATGCGATGGTTCAGAGAAGTGTTTGGATTGTGGGTGGTTACTATACGGTACTTGGCAGAGAAAGGCGGTGTCAAATGCCATCAACTCTGAGGGCCCCAAGTCGCTGCCATACACGAGGATGCACCGGGTGGCCAACGGGAATGCAACAGTTTAGCACCTCCATCATCGACATCGCTCGACATCGCCCTCTGGCTCGAACTGCAGCCACCGCCGGTTCTAGACCGCCGGGCTCCTGACTCCGGCCAGTGGCGAGGTCATCATCGCCATCACCATTTGTCGCCTTGTCGCTTCCGGTAAATGGCTCCGTAACAGGCGATGTTGTGGTTCTGCTTGTTGCGACGACCTACGCCATCATCGCTGGAGTAGGCGAGAATCAGCCTTCCTTCCCCTTGCCGTTCAACGAACGAACATACCCCCAGTGACAAGGATCGCAGGACGATTCGGTTCAAATACCGTCGGAGGGGCAGAGAACAGCCACGAAATGTGGATTCGAATTAGCCAGACCTCGAGAACCTCGTGTCTCCCTCAACGGACCGAGCCAGAAGCTCGCAAGTTTGACAGGCACAGTATTACGGCATGGGTGTGCTCAGAATAAAGGGAGGCGCCGGCCATGAGGAATGGAAGCACCCCCATCGCGTTATGTATACCCCAGAAACAAAGCCGTGTGTATGTACTGTATGCAGCAGTGCATCACGCGCCTCAGGGCTATGGGAGGGGATACAAGACCTGGGAAAGTTCAGAGGGGTTGTCGTTTCGGGCGGGGAAGAGAAGCAGTGACGACAATCAGAGGAAGTCATCAGTCCATTTCACTGTTCCGAGGTTGGGGTACAAGTGCACAACAAGAGTTGCTGAGAATGGGTGGGAGTCGGTGTCGGTGTTTTCGATGGGGTTGAGTCATGTGAGGTGACATATTACAACACAATTAACCGCTGGATACATAACAGAGTTCGAAAGAAAGAAATTCTCAGGAAGCTCCGAAGAAAGAGATTCGGCTACCAGGACAGAAAGAGAGTGTCCTTTGTCCGTTTGGCGGGATCTATTAGGATCAGCGGAAGCAGGAGTGGGAACCAGAGCTAAGTTATACGAGTTCGTGCGATATAGTGTCGACACTTTGTGGAAGGGGAAATGGACGTACCAAACTCATAGAAGCAAAACCGAGCCTCGGGGGCCGTCAGACAAGAGCGATTGTAGGAGAGAATCGTCATTATGGAGACACAATATCAATATGCACTTCCACTCCGACCAGCTGATACGTAGAACAATGAATCCCAGCAGTGAGAGGGAGAAAGCTGACCATATGCGATTATAACTTAAGAACAGAAGCAGTGCGGTGGTGGTGGCATGATGAACCCCCGCGGCTCTGCGCAAGGATTCTCCGCAAAACAATGTGAAAAAAGAAGTTAATCATCGCATCACCGAACCGAACGCCGAATTAGGAACAAAAGGTTTGTGAGTATCAGCTAAGAGACTCAGAGCTACGCAGAGGGCGAGGGGGAGGGTGAGATGCAGTGCATACACAATAGGTCGACGACGAACTGTTCATTGAGAGACGATGTGGTGGCCGATGTGCCCGGAGTGCGAGTGTGCAGTGTCATGCGCCGCCTTGGCCGCCGTTGTCGGGGTGACGTAATCAAAGACAATGGAGGGTATTGTTTCCAAATAAGGGAAGGACGGCTTGTTGAATGAAGACAATGCAAAGTCGCACAAAAGCCACCGAAATGTCGTCGGCTACTAAAAGGTCGAGTGTTCTCTTTGCCTTTCTCTTATTCCGCCTTAGATTTCGTTTACTCTGTTCACTCACGACCCCGCAAGCCTCTCTGGTAGTAGACTCGGACATCCACCACTGCAAGCTTGAAACATGTCTCCGCGTATGTTTTGCCACTTATTAATATGTCGGAACATTTTGACTCATCCACCTCCGCAGTCCTTTCGAACTACAGCTTTCTATCGCCATTGAAACGACAGCGCGCTGTGCGTAACCGCAGCAACATTGTTACCCCATCTCCCTCAAAATGCGCCAACCGTCTCCCAGTCCTCCCAGAACTCTCTGGAGAGCAAGACGCTTTCTCATCCCCTCCCCCCTCACCTCCCGTCTCGTCAACTTCTTTCCTTCGCACGTCACCGTCTGTTTGTGCCAACGAGAAGCGCCGCAGTCGCTACGGTAGAGACGAGTTTGCACTTGACCAAGATTTCCTACGTGTTGCAACTCTCGACGCACAAAGTCCCACACCTGCCAAGCACCAGTCTGTGCGCCTGAGTGCCTTCGACATCGTCATTGACATCACTGCGCCAACCTCGCCTATCAGCGACTCGCTTCCTGCCGAGTCCAGCGGCAGCACCGTGACGACGCCTCCTAGGCCCACCCGCTCACGCGATAATACGACTGCAGTCCCCGCCCCGGTCACGCTCGCCGACTCCCTCGCTCACCAGCATGTCCGCCTGCTCCAGTAACGACATCCCCACGACACCGCTCACGTCCGATGACGAGTGGCCAGGCCTTGGTTCCAGCCCCCGGCTCCGCAAGGCCCCCGCAGCCCAGTGCGTGCAGATCCACCCGCTCGTGATCACCAGGTCCACCCCCGACGCGAACCCCGCAGACGTGTTCGAGTTCACCATCGCGCCGTTCTCGGGTCAGGAAGACGGAGAAGAACAGGACGAGGACGACGTGTCGTGGTACGCACGCGAACTTGGCCAGCTCGTCTCGCTCGCCTCTCCACGCGCCTTCGCGTCGAGCGCGACCACCACACGCCCAGACTCGCTCCTCCTGCCTCCTTCCCGCGCAAGCACAAGGTCGGGCCAGCACAGCCGGATGAGCAAGCCTCTTCCCGCGATCCCGCGCACGCCCGGCCCCAGCCCCCAACTGGACCCGACCTTCCCGCGCCAACGCACCACCACCTCGCGCCGTCCCTCATGTCAACAGCTCCCCACCTACCCCGCTCCCCAGCCACCCCGCACTGCCACCACCCCCTCCATACGCAAGTCGCTCAAAATCACCGTTCCCCGCGCGCCACCGCGCACACCGCTCCCCCTCGACGTTGCGGACATTTTTGACGACATCGACGCGTGGTCCGTGTTTGCGCCCTCCGCAGGCCTGCGCAGCACCAGTGCCGCCTACCAGTGCGGGCGCAGCAGAGCTCTCGCCCCCGCGCATGCCGCACACCCCGATGAGCGCCTACTCCCAGTACGACCCCTTAGAACTTATCGTGGACTACGCCACGCTGCCCTCACCACAGCCATCGCCCTCTTCCTCTATTTCGCCCTCGGCCTCCATGTCGCCCTCGCTCTCCTCCTTCCTCCCCGACGACGACTCGGACGACGAGGAGTCGGAATACTGGCCCAACGAGGAGAAGCTCCGCTCGCGCTGGTCTTGCTCAACCGTCGCGACTCTTGCAACACGGGCAACCGCCTCGCCGCCGACGTCGCCTTCACCGTCGGCGAGGCTGCGCTTCCACCTCGGCTCTGTCGCGCGCCGCGTGCGCACTCGCAGGACGGGCGCCAGCGGCAGCGATAGTGCGGTTCCTAAGACGCACGCGCGGTCTTCGAGCGAGCCGAGCGCCAATTCCGGCTCTCACGGCGCTGTTGTAGGTGTGCGCTCCGAGTCGGGCCATGAAGACCCAGACGCGGAGAGCTGTTTGCGGCGCAAACCGATCCCGCTTGAGCTTTTCTTACGGTAGACCCAGAACTGTCTGTTCATGACCGCGACGATTTTTCTTCTATTCGCGCGTGTAGGGTTTTGGTGTTTCTTCTAGACTTTCTTCCATTGTATATTTGTACCATGGATTCTCAGACATTTGTATTTATACTTTTATATTTGTATACGCATACAGTACTTGAACATTCATCTTAGTATTACGATTACCCACGTCTAACCCCCCCTTCATGTGGTGGACGAAATGCAATGTCAACTGTCCCTACTGTAATCGTCTTTGTAGCTATTCCCCGCTCGTTGTATAGTCATTCTTTTAATCCATCGTTGTATCCAAACTCATTATCATGCAATGTGCGCGAGTCCTCGGAGTGGTGAATCAATAATATATCGTGAATATGAATGACAAAAGTGCCGTTATGCAAGTAGGAACCACTACGCCCCAATCTATACAAATGCACTACCGACTGCCCTCATCACCTTCTCGGCGCGCCTCGCGTCTCACAGCAGCGCGCTTGAGCAGCCACGCAATGTTTTCATACACGACGAACGTGACGCACGTCCCAGGAAGCACGCGCACGAGATTCGTGGCGAGGCCGCGATAGAACCCCGCAAGGCCCTCGTGCGTCCACGTATGCGCGATCGTCGACGTGATCGTCCGATGGTGCGTGCGCGCCAGCGCCGAGTCGTCCTACAAATCCGCCATCAGCAAGTCCGTAAAAGTACGCGTGAGAACACGCACCTGTAGGCGCGAGCGGATGACCTGGTACGGGTACGTCGCGCACAGCGCGCCGAGCTTCGACGAGCCTGACAGGATCGTATAGGCCGTATTGGACTGTTTTTCAAAGATAGGTTTCGGGTCGGGTTTCGCGCAGACGGAGAAGAACGCACCAGCTTGTCGTCGTCCGTCGTCCACTCGCGCCCGAGCTTCGAGACGCGCCGGCGCTTGCGCTCGAACGCCCAGTTCTTCATCTTTTCGTATGCCATGAACTGCAGCGCGCCATTACTAACGCCGACCAGCGCGAGCGACGTCCCGCGATACAGCCCGCCCCAGCCCTCGTCGCGGAATATCGCACGGAACCCGCCTGGCACGCTAGTCAGCAACAACGAAATAAGAACATGAGTGACGCAGGAACGCTACTCCAGAGCCCACGGTGCGCCGCGGGAGAGTTGGGCGGCGCGGTGAACGTCCGAACTTTCACTACCCATATCGGGTTTGTAAGGATGGCCGTCACGGCGCCTTGATAGAGTTCATGAGCGTGAGGAATGTTGGGGATTGGGGGGAAAAGAAAAGAGAATGCGGACTCGCTTCGGCGGAAAAGAGAAGATATTGGGAAGCTGTCAGAGGTTGGTCTGGCGCGTCGACGGTCGCGCGGACGCTTGAGCTGATTGTAGCTGCAGTACGTATTGGCAGGCTCAGCGGGAGAAGGAAAGAGGGACGGGGAGACGCACAAGAGAAAAGTAGAGCCCCCAACTGCTAGCATTACCTGCGACGTTCGGGCTCAGTCCGCGATACAGCCCGCGCCAGCCCTCGCTGGCGTGTATGTCGCGCAGGGCGCGCCAGATGCCGCGTCCGATGCCGCCCTCGGGCCCGCGCGTCGACACCTGGAACTTGACCTTTGAGCAGGTCGAGCGGGTTCATGCAGAGCACGGCGACTGTGCCCGCGCCGATTCCGGCGAACGCGTGGTCCTGAAAATAACGACGATGCAGTGAGCGCGACCTCGAGTTGAATGATTTTTATGCGCACGATGGCATGTGTCGGGAAGAAGCTTGGTTGGGAGAAGGGATTCGGGGTGGACATGCGTAGCTACGACTGCTTGTATTTTTGAGAGTTTGGGACCCTCGCTGGCGTTGTCGACGACGACCGCGGCCACCTCTGAGTACTGAGTAACGGAATGAAGTTTGTAACGGACCGGGCTCTCCGGACCCGTGCATAATACCTCTCGCTGTTTTCAATGTTCGTCTAACCCGCTGGTGGCCTTTCTTCCCTTACAATCCCACGATTTCTCTTATTCACGCACTGAGCCATGGGTCCCGAAAGTAAGTACGAATCCTAGAGTCTGAACCTTGGTCCGAACCGTCCTCATGTTGGTAATTGATTATCCCTTTCCGTACAGGCTCAATCTTGGGATCAATTGCCGATATCGACAACGACATCGCTCATTATCAGAATTTAATCTTGCATTTCCCTCGACCGCATTCAAAGCATACCACTTCCATCTACAGCCTCGCTGTGGCGCGATCAGAGCGTTATCGCCTACTAAAGCAGAAGGAAGACCTTGACAAGTCCATTCTACACTTCGCCGAGGCGATTCTCCTTCCGCCCATTTCCTGGGCTGGACCTTTACTCCATGTTACCTGGACTCTCTTTGATCTCGCGGCGACTCTTTACTATCGCGTCAAGGACTTCGACCAGACCGAGGACGTCGAGTCTTGTATTGAGTACCTCCGGTATCTCCAAGGACTGCCCCTTGAGTCCTTCCACATCCCCAGAAGCCAAGTTATAGCGATGCTTATCCAAACGTTGGGTGCTCGAGTTACGTTGGGAACTGGGGACTGGTCACGGGATATCTGGGAGATGGCGGTCCTCTGCCGCGAACTCCTCGCCTCCAACTTATCGACAGACCTTCCCGCTGAAGATGTGGCCTTTCCATACTTATTAGGGGCTCTATCAACCAAACAAACGGGAGGAGTGTCCATCCAGTTGCTAAACGAAGCCATTGAATGCCTACGGGACGCGGTGAAGATGTGCCCACCAGGCTCGTACTTCGTCTTGTTTGCGCTGGCTATCGCACTCGAGATCCGCTTCATCGAATCCTATTCAAATGACGATTATGAGGAAGCGGTGGCGATATTGGAAACCATCCACGATCCAAATCAGCCTGGAGAGTGTCCGGATTCAATTCGGCGTATAGCTTCAACACATGTCGCCTTGATCGCATTCAGGAGATCGCTCGTCTACAAGAGCCCAGAGTATATCGAAATGGCAATTTCTCGTCTGCGTGCAGAGCTCAGCTCTTCTTCCATCGATGAAGAGCACCGTGCTCGGGTCGTTACGTTCTTGTCGATGCTCGTCAAAAGTCGTTTCATAAATTTTCAGTCTCACTGAGAGCCACGAAGAAGCGAATTCTTATCTCTCACAACCTTTTGACCCTTTATCCCCTTGGGGATACGTTGTTGAATCAGGCGATGTCTATTCGACGGCGGCGTTGCAGCAGAAAATTCAGCACCTTAAAGAACTGGTCTCCAACACTGCTCCGGGGACAGAACTCCACAAATACCTGCCTCTGGGGACTTGTAAATTGGTATAAAACCAAGTTCTCCCGTACCAATGATATATCTGATATCGAAGAGTCCATCAAGTATGGCCGGCTGTGGCTCGAATCAACTCTTCCAACGAGCCATGGAGACTCGGTCCCCTTCGTTTCCTGAGCGAGGTCCTCTTTCTTGCTTTCGAGCACACTGACAAGGTCGACTACCTCGATGAGTCAATCCTCCTTGACTATGAAGTTCTCAAGTTGAAAAGTGCACGGATCCTGCATTTTCAAACAGCTGGATAGGCTTGCGACATCTCTATTTTTCCGCTCGCAGTCACGGTTGCCTGGTCGAAGAGAGGACCTCCAGTGAAGCCATACGAATCATGTCATCGGTCGTTGACGATCAATATACGCCGGAGCCCGACCGATTCCAACTTTCATGCATCTGGGCCTTCGTTGCGCGATGGACCCAGCACCCCTCTGTCCCGGACCGCTTACAAGAGCTCGATCTCATTGATGCAAAGGTCCTTGTCCTTTCGCTCCGACGGTATCCATTCAGCACGCCCGTCTCATCACAATGGGCGAGCTCTGTCAGGTGATGCCGTTTGACTATGCGTCTTATCAGATCGGTTTGGGTCGATTCGAGGAGGCCATTGAGACACTGGAGCAAGGGCACGCATTACTTTGGTCCGAGATGCGTGGCTTTCGGACCCCCATTGCCCAATTTTTCGACGAAGACTCGCCATTGGCAAAGGAGATTTTCCGGAGATCAATCAAAAGCTCGAGGCGATGACCGTATCCGTCACACCGAGTGCGAGGGTAGAAACGGAAGACGGCGTCGCTCAAGGTGGAGATTGGACTGACCCATTCGGTCGACTTTTGGTAGAGCAGCAGAGACTGGTGGACGAGCGGGATGCACTAGTTTCAGAGATTCAAGGCCAACCGGGGTTAGAAGGACTCTTGAAGGCGCCATCATTTACAACTCTCCGCTCTGCTGCCTCGCGTGGCCCTGTCATTCTCATCAATCATTGCATATGGCGTTCTGATATCCTCATTCTCTTCCACAATTCACTTCCTTGCGCCATCCGTACCGCCAACGATTTCTATCATCGCGCAAACAAACTACGGGATGAACTAGTCGAGGCGCGAAAGTATGGTCTTGACTCCCACGAATACCAGGATGCTCTATGCTCCGTACTCATGGGCCTCTATGAACTTGTCGGAGCACCGGTCATCAAGAGACTTCGATTGTTAGGCGTACCGGAGCAATCTCGAATCTGGTGGTGCCCAACTTCGGTCTTCTGTTCCCTCCCGCTCCATGCGATGGGCCCAATCCCATCAAGTGATACTTCCGAGCGATATTTCTCAGATCTCTACATCCCTTCGTATACGCCGTCGCTTTCTGCACTCATCGAGTCTCGCACTGCAAGCCCACAGATGCTAGAAAAGCCCTCATTACTCCTTGTTGCTCAACCAGATGATGATCTTCCAGGCGTGAAGGGGGAGGTCAAGGTCATACGAAAGCTTGAAGAACGTGTCACCGTGACGAGTCTTGTCTCAAGTGAGGCCACATCCGCTTCCGTAGTCGAGGGCCTCCGAGGCAGTCGGCTTGCTCATTTCGCATGTCACGGAGTGCTGGAGACAGGGAAGCCATTCGAGGCTTCGTTCAAGCTTCACGAGGGCTCGCGGCTTACCCTGCTGGACATTGTACGATCTCGTCTTCCAGATGCGGAATTCGCGTTCCTTTCTTGTTGTCACGCCGCAGAAATCACCGAAGAGAGCCTAGCGGACGAAGGGCTTCATCTTACCGCCGCAATGCAGTATTGTGGGTTCCGGAGCGTTGTCGGGACGATGTGGGAAATGGCGGATACGGACGGGCGGGACCTGGCGAAGAGCTTTTACACGTCGCTGTTCTCCAGCGAAAGGCCCGGTATTCCGTATTACGAGCGAACTGCGAAAGCGCTGCGGGACGCGACACAGACGCTTCGGAAGAAGAGAGGAATCACGCTGGAGAGATGGGTGAACTTTGTGCATTACGGAGCGTGAGGGTACGTCTCGGCGAGTGCCAGTTTTCAGTCCACACGCGGTTTTGGGGCTTAATAGTTTTCAGAAAACTCAAGCTCTTGTCGGGTGTGTTGTGTCGTGCTCGGACCAATACTCGTCGGTATTTAGACGAGATAGGCTTAGCATTTCATTATCTTGTAGCGATATCACCTATGTGGTACACAGATTCCCTATGTGAACCGATGGCACCAACGCGTGAACTTCAACTGAATGGCATCGCGTTTTATTCAACGAGCCACGAGAAGTCAGGAGAGGAGAGTCAAACCTCATCATATAGAAAGCTAAACAACTTGTCGAGGAGCCCGATGTGAGCCCGTACTCGTACCTACTAGGTCAGTGGTCACGAGGGACTGAACGATGGATTCCGAATGTAAGCACGAATCTCCAGAGTCCGAACTGTCCTGACATTGGTAATTGATATAATAACTAACCCTCTTCCTTACAGTCTCAATTGCCGATATCGACAATTACATCGCTTCGCTTTCTCTCCAGAACTCAATCTTGCATTTTCCTCGACTGCATTCAGAGCATATCACTTCCGTCCACAGCCTCGCTATGGCGCGACGAGTGCGTTATGACCTCTCACAGCAGAAGGAAGACCTGGACAAGACCATTCTACACCACACTGAGGCGATCCTTCTGCCCATTTCCCGTGCTAGACATTCGATCCACGTCGTCCAACTCCTCTTTCACCTCGTGAGGGCGCTTCTTGATCGCTGCAAGGACTTCGACCAGATCGAGGACCTCAAGTATTCTATCGAGTACCTTCGGTGTCTCCAAGGACTTCCCCTCGAATCCTTCGACATCCCCAGGAACGACGTTATAGAAATGCTTATTTGGGCGTTGGGTGCTCAAGTTGAGTCAGGCACTGGGGATGCGACACGGAACATCGGGGAGATGGTGATTCTCTGCCGCGAACTCCTTGTCTCCAACATATCTGCAGACCTTCCCATCGTCGTTTTTACACACTTGAACGATGCCATCTGGGCCCATTTCACGCAAGGACAGCGCATCCAGTTACTAGACGAAGTCGTCGAATGCCTACGGGACGCGGTGAAGACGTGCCCACCGGGTTCGCACCTCGTCTTGTTTGAGCTGGCCAAGGCACTCTTTCTTCGCTTCATGGAAACTCATTCAAATGATGACTATGATGCATCAACGGCAGGCATTTGAAAAGATTCTCGATCCTAAACAGCCTGGAGAGTGTCCGGATGCAATTCGGCATCTAGCCTCATTATTTCTCTCTATGCTCGCGTACGTCAAATCGAGCTTCTTCAAGAACCCAGACAACATCGAAGCGGCAATTTCTCGTATGCGTATCGAGCTCAGCTCTCCCTTCATCGATGAAGAGCTTCGCTTTTGTATCACTGAGAGCTTGTCGGTACTCGTTTTAGGGATTACGGTCTCGATGAGAGCCGCGAAGAAGCGAATTCTTATGTTTCACAAGTAGTCGACCTTTCAGTCCTCCCAGAGCCGGCCGAAATCTAGGGAATCTGTTCTTGAATTAGACGCTGTTCTGGAGAACTATTCGATGGCGGCATTGCAGCAGAAAATTCAACATCTTAAAGAATTGATCTCCAACACTACACCGGGGACAGAACTCGGACTCGACCCAACTTGTTGACTCGACGCAATGTATGACTCGGTCGTTCCAGTAGCTTCGTATGACTCAACTCTAGTAATACTTAGGGACTTTCCTGTAACCCATAGAGCCCTAAGCTCGACCTATTGTATTCAACTGCAATAGCTTTCTCGTATACATCTCTTTGACCCCGAGCGACTCGCTCGATTCCCCTCTCGTCTTGTGAATGGAAGAGGTGCCTTGCCCCGACCTGCTTGACACAAGGCACACTACGTGCTCAGGCAATAAGGCGGGAATTTCGCTTAGAATATTGTTTTTTTTCCATGAGTCATCGAGTCTTCGCTTGCGACCCCTCAAAAATCCAGTCTAAGCGGCCCGGGGCTTGCCGGGTCGCGCGATGTTCGACAACGTACTACTGTACAGTAGAACATAACTTACACCTCGTTGCTGCCGTGGGAGTGCACAGGGTTAGGGCCTGGTCTGCGGGCCAGTGCAAGGCTTTTCGTCTGCCCATCAGCGCTCAGCGTTCGCAATTCTAATCGTTCAATTTCTCATTTTCACGCACTGAACCATGGATGATCCAGAACGTAAGCACGAATCCCCAGAGTTTGAACCGTCCTGACGTTGGTGATTGATATATTACAGTATCCCTCTTCGATACAGTCTCAATTGCCGATATCGACAACAACATCGCTTCTTTTCAGAATACAATCTCGCATTTCTCTCGACCGCATCCAAAGTATATCACTTCCGTCCGCCTGCCTCGCTGTGGGGCGATTCGTGCGTTATAACCTGTCACGGCAGAAAGAAGATCTTGACAAATCCATTCTACACTGCACTGAGTCAATCCTCCTTCTATCCGTTTCCTGGGCTACCTCCATTCCACGTTACCCGATCTCTCTTTCTCCTGGCGACAACTCTTAAAAATCGCGCCCAGGACTTCGACCAGAACGAAGACGTCAAGTATTCTATCGAGTACCTCCGGTATCTCCAAGGACTACCCCTCGACGAACTCCGCAGGAATAACCTTATATCAATGCTTATCGCGGCGTTGGGCACTCAAGCTGAGTTGGGAACTGGGGATGGGACACGGAATATCGGGGAGATGGTGGTCCTCTGCCGCGAACTCCTTACCTCCCACACACCGGAAAACCTTCCCACCCCCGCTTTTACCCCTCTTATATCGACTGTCCTAGACCAATGCGACAGAGGACTGCCCATCCAATTGCTAGACCAAGTCATTGAATGCCTACGGGACGCGGCGAAGATGATCCCTCCGGGTTCCCACTTCGTCTTGCTTGCGCTGATCCGCACACTCTTCATTCGCTTCGCCAAAACCTATTCAAAAGATGATTATGAGGAATTAGCGGCGGCATTGGAAAACATCCTCGATCCCAATCAGCCTGGAGGGTGTCCGGATTCAATTCGGCGTATAGCTTCATCATATGTCGCTGGGCTCGAAATTGCCAGAGCGTATACTTTCGGGGAACCAGAGAGTATCGAAGTGGCAATTTCTCATCTGCGTGCCGAGCTCAGCTCTCCTTCCACTGGTGGAGAGCTTCGTCTTCGCCTCACTAAGATGTTGTCGCAGCTCGTCAACTATCGTTCGTCACTTTATAATCTCGCTGAGAGCCCCGAAGAAGCGAATTCTTGTCTTTCACAAGTGGTCGACTTTTCATCCTCTCAGAACCTGGTGAAATCTGGGTACTTTATCGAATCACACGCTGTTCTGGAAACCTACTCGACAGCGGTATTGCAGCAAAAAATTGAGCATCTTAAAGAATTAATCTCCAACGCTGCTCAGGGACGATGCACCACAAATCCCTCGTCGGAGGACTTGTAGATTGCTATAAATATATGTTTTCCCGTACCAACGATATATCTGATATTGAAGAATCCATCAAGTATAGCCGGCTGTGGCTCAATTGGACTCATCCAATTGAGTTCTGGGAAATGAGTCACCTTAGGTCACTGAGCAAGGACCTCTGTCTCGCGTTCGAGCGTACCAACAAGATTGACTACCTCGATCAGTCAATCACCCTCGATTATGACATTCTCAAGGTGAAAAGTGCAGAAAGTTATTACACAATTCCAAGGCTTGTGTCATCTCTACTTACCCGCTCGCGGTTGCTTGATCGACTCGAGGACTGCCATGAAGCCATGCGATTGGTATCATCCGCCGTCGACTGATGAACATGCGCAAGAGCCTGAGCGATTCATGCATTCATGCAAGTGGGCCACCATTGCGCGATGTATCGGGCATCCATCTACCCTGACCGCTTACAAGAGCGCAATCTCATCGATGCAAAGGTCCTTGTCCTTCGCTCCAACGGTATCCACTCAGCACACTATTCTCACCGACATGGGGAATCGGAGCATGCCACTCGACTACGCATCCTATCAGATCGAGTTAGGTCGATTCGAGGAGGCCGTTGAGACACTGGAGCAAGGGCGAGCATTACTTTGGTCCGAGATGCGTGGCCTTCGCACCCGATCTGTCGAAGAAGATTCGCCGTTGGCAAAGAGATTTACCGAGATCAATCGAGAACTCGAGGCGAACACCTTATCCGTCACGCCCAGTGCGAGGCCAGAAACGGAAGATGACGTCGCTCAGGGTAGAGATCGGACTGACCCATTCGGTCGGTTTGTGGTGAAGCAGCGGAAACTGGTGAAAGAGCGAGAAGCACTGGTCTCGGAGATCCAAGGCCAACCAGGGTGGGAAGGATTCTTGAAGACGCCATCATTTACCACCTATCCGATCCGCCGCCTCCCGTGGCCCCGTCATTCTCATCAATCATTGCAGATGGCATTCCGATATCCTCATTGTCTTCCAAGACTCACTTCCTTGCGCAATTTCTACCGCCGATGATTTTTACGTTCGGGCAAACAAACTACGGGCTGAACTAATCAAGGCTCGGAAGCGTGGTCTCGACTCCCACGAATACCAGGATGCTCTATGCTCCGTACTGAAGGGCCTCTATGAGCTTGTTGGAGCACCGGTCATCAAGAGGCTTCGGCTGTTAGGCGTACCAGAGCAATCTCGAGTCTGGTGGTGCCCGACCTCGGTCTTCTGTTCTCTTCCTCTCCACGCGATGGGCCCAATCCCGTCGAAGCGATAGTTCCAAGCGATATTTCTCGGATATCTACATCCCTTCGTATACACCATCGCTCTCTGCACTCATAGAGTCTCGCACGGCAAGACCAGAGATGCCAGAAAAGCCCTCATTACTCCTTGTTGCCCAGCCAGACGATTCTCTTCCAGGCGTGATGGGGGAGATCAAGGTCATCCGAAAGCTCGAAGGGCGTGTTACGGTGACGAGTCTTGTCTCAAGTGAGGCCACACCCTCTTCTGTGGTCGAGGGCCTCCGAGGCAGTCAGCTTGTCCCATTTCGCATGTCACGGAGTACTGGAGACAGGGAAGCCGTTCGAGGCGTCGTTCAAGCTTCACGGTGGCTCGCGTCTTACTCTGCTGGACATTGTACGGTCTCGACTACCCAATGCGGAATTCGCATTCCTTTCTTGTTGTCACGCTGCAGAAATCACTGAAGAAAGCATAGCGGACGAGGGGCTTCACCTTACTGCGGCGATGCAGTATTGTGGATTCCGAAGCGTTGTTGGGACGATGTGGGAAATGGCGGATACGGACGGGCGGGACCTGGCGAAGAGCTTTTACAAGTCGCTGTTCTCCGGTGATCAGGCCGGTGTTCCGTATTATGAGCGAACTGCGGAAGCACTGCGGGATGCGACGCGGACTCTTCGAAAGAAGAGAGGAGTCACGCTCGAGAGATGGGTGAACTTTGTGCATTATGGCGCTTGACGGTACGTCTTGGTGAGTGAGTGTCCATTTTCAGTGCACACGCGACACTCTGGCCTTACTAGCATTTCTCAGAAGACTCATGTTCTTGTCGGATATGTTGTGTCGTTTCGCTGGGACAGATGCTTGGCGTCGGTATTTAGATTGATTGGGTCTACAGTGTATTTTGTCCCTATGTGTCATGTAGCGCCTAAAGCACGATACTTGTCCACTAACAGATGGCAGGCACCAAGGCGTGAACGTCACTTTGAATCTTGTTTTGTCCAATGAGCCATGAGATCGCGTGAGACGTCAGAAGGGGAGTGTCGAACCCCAGCGCTAGAAGGCATCAAAACACATTGCCTTCTTATGCCTACATTGTATGTAGATCGCTATTTTGGCAGTGACAAGGCTCACCCGCTGCTCCTGAGATCACCCAACTCTGTTCATTCAACACATTGCTAAGGCGCGATTTAGTCTGACGAAGTAAAAGAGTCACAAAGTTGAACTTCAAGTTGGTGCCAGTCATATGTAGCGGCCCGTCTACCGGTGCCAGCCCCGCCCCTCTCGCCAACTTGAACATTCCCAACCTGTCCCCCCCTCACCGTCCCCGCCCCATACCACGACCATGGCCTCTGTACGCAAGTCGCTCAAATTACCGCTCCCCGCGCACCGTCACACACACAACCACACTTCGATCTCGTGGACATTTTTACCGACATCGATGCGTAGTCCATCTTTGCGCCTTCCGCAGGCCCACATAGCACCAGCACCGCTACCAGCGCTGGCGTGGCAGAGTTCCTCCGTGCCGTACACGCCTATCAGGGCCTACTCGGAGTACAACCCCATAGAGCTCATCGTGGACTGCGCCACGCTGCCCTCCCCACAAGCCTCGCCCTCTTCCTCCTCCATGTCGCCCTCGCTCTCCTCCTTCCTCCCCGAAGATGACTCGGACGACGAGTTGTCAGTGCTAGCTTAGCGAGGAGAACTTTTCGCTCGCGCTGGTCTTGCACTACCTTCGCAACTCTTGCAACACGGGCAACCGCCTATGCCGCCGACGTCGCCTTCACCGTCGGCATGGCTGCGCTCTACCTCGGCACTGTTGTGCGCCGTGTACGTGTTGGTGGGATGGACGTCAGTGGCAGCGATAACGCGGTTCCCAAGACGCATGCACGTTCCACACGCGAGCCAAGCGTCAAATCCGGCACTAACGGCGAGGGCAATGGTGCGGGTGTGCGCTCGGGAGAGTTGTTTGTGGGCACAAACCGATCGCTCGAGCCTGTCATGACCACGGCTGTTTTCCATCATTCATGCGTGCATGGTTTGGCGTCCTTACAGACCTTATTCCATTGTGTAGTTGCACCATGGTTTCTCAGACCTTTTATACTTCTATATTTATATACGAACATACGAACCCTCGTCTCAATTACTGTAACTACGTCTATTCCCTCCTTCATGAGGTAGACGAAATGCGACGTCTACTGTCCCTACTGTAATAGTTACTTTGTAGTTACCCCAGCTCGTTCGTTCCATTAATCTGTTGTTGTATCTCAAACTCACATTGTGCTAAGTGCGCGGGTTGTAATTGACTTCCTCGTCGATGTACACACTATATCCTCAGAGTGATGAATCAATAATATATCGTGCGTGTAATGGATGTGCCCTATGAGAGTAAGAAACAAACTATGTTCATCTATAATAAATGCACTACTGGCTGCCCTCGTCGCCGCCTTGGTGCGCCTCGCGCCTCGCAGCAGCGTGTTTCAGCAGCCATGCAATGTCTTCGTACACGACGAACGTAACGCACGTCCCAAGAGGCACACGCACGAGGTTCGTAGCCAGGCCCCTGATAGAACCCAGCGAGGCCCTCGTGCGTCCACGTACGTGCGATCGTCGACGAGATGGTGCAATGGTGCGTGCCAGCGCCGAGTCGTCCTGCATACGCATTAACAAGTCCGTAGTAGATGACCTGGTAGGGGTAAGTCGTGCACAGCGCGCCGGGCTTCGACATGCCGAAAATAATTGCATAAGCCGTATTGGACTTTCCAAAGATTGGCTCAGGTCGTTAACGGATGAAGGACAGACACACAAGCCTGTCGTCGTCCGTCGCCCACGTGGGCCCGAGCTTCGCGATGCATCGCCTCTTGCGCTCGAATGCCCAGACCTTTGTCTTCTCGTGTGCCATGAACTGCCGCGCGCCGGTCAGCGAGAACAACGTCCCGCGATAGAGCCTGCCCCAACCCTCGTTGTGGAATATCGCGCGAACGCCACCTAGCACACTAATCAGTAAAACAAACGACAGAAAGAACAGAGTGGTACAAGAAAGCACTCCTGGGTCCTCAGTGCGCTGCGGGAGAATTGGGTGGCGCAGTGACTGTCCGAACTTTTACCACCTACATCGGGTTTGTAAGAATAGCCGTAACGACACTTCGACAGAGTTTCGTGGGCCGTGAGGGATGTTTGGAGAAAAGAAAAAAAAAAAGAATGCGGACTCGCTTCGGAGGAAAAGAGAAGATATTGAGAAGCCGTCACGGGTCGGTCTGGCGCGTCGACGGTCGCGCAGCGCTTGAGCTGATTGTACCTGCAGTATTGGCAGGTTCAGCGGGAGAAGGAAAGAGGACGACGGGACGCACAAGAGAGAGTAGAGCCCCCAACTGCTAGCATTACCTGCGACGTTCGGGCTCAGTCCGCGATACAGCCCGCGCCAACCCTCGCTGGCGTGTATGTCGCGCAGGGCGCGCCAGATGCCGCGTCCGATGCCGCCCTCGGGCCCGCGCGTCGACACCTGGAACTTGACCTTGAGCAGGTCGAGCGGGTTCATGCAGAGCACTGCGACTGTGCCCGCGCCGATTCCGGCGAACGCATGGTCTTGAAAATAACGACGATGCAGCGAGCGCGACCACGAATTAGGTGTCTGTTATACGCACGATGGCATGTGATGGGAGGACTGGGTTGGGAGAAGGGGTTCGGGGTGGACATGCGCGCCTATGACGCTTGTCTTTTCACGGCGGGCAGGAGCGGGTAAGCGGAGTCTGCTTATAGTCAACTAAGGGATCGATTAATGTCCAATATATTGGCCACTAAGTTGACTTGATTGTTATCGCAAATTATATTGAGACAATAGAATAATTTGTAGACCTCTCCTTATGTGTCAGACAATTATAAATAAAAACACTCAAACAATTAGATATTAGTCGTTTGCTTAACAGAGCTCTGATTATTTCCGAATCTATCTAAACTTAATTGTTATATCAGCTGACGCGAATAATCAGGCGCATTATATAGACATACCTCACTCTATTATTTTGGTCTTAACGAGCTTTAATTAGCTCAACACAATGGAGTTTGCAAAGTTATCCACTTATATTAAATAAAATGAGATGTAAATAGCGTCTACAAATCCAGCTGCAAATTTAGAATAAGAATGGTCAACTTATACACTCGCGATAAATCGGCCGATAGTGATCTATCGGCCTGATAATGGAGATAAGGATATATCTATATCCCGGTTATATCCCAGTTATATCCCATTGCCAAGTCCTATGCTCCGCCGCTCCCACCTCCCACCGTTCTCTAAGCCCCCAGAAGGGAATGGCACGACCTTGGGCACGACTTCCCGTCCAGCGTTGATGTTGGCACGCGCGTCGCCACAGCACCGGGATATAGATATATCCCGGTTATATCCCAGTTATCCCATAGTCCTATGCTCCGCCACCCCTTCCTCCCACTCGTTCGTCTAAGTCCCTCCCCACCCCCAGAAGGGTATGGCACGACTTGCCGTCCAGGGTTAAGGTTGGCACGTGCGTCGCCACGTAAGTCGTGTCTTCGTGGGTTGGGTGCGCATCCGAATCCTACGTCTTGAAGTGGACTCGTTGGCGGGCAAGATAGATGTCGAAAGTGTGGTGGGGTGGGGTGTGCAGGTTTGAGGGTTACAGAGTGGGCGTGCGTGCGGTGTCTCCGTCGTACCCAGGGAGGACTTAACTCAAGTAGTCTATTATAACAGTCCGCAGTTGGGGATTGATATCAATGTATTATGACGGTAATAGATGAGAAAAAAACAATGCGCAGGAGGCGGAAGCGCAATGCCCTCTCCAGAACTCGTCTTCGATCCATCTGGGTGTGGGCAAAACCACGGTAGCGGTTCAAGGAGCCCCCCAGGCGCTCGTTCTCCCGCACACGTCAACGCCGGCGCTCGTTCTCCTCGTGCGTCGACGCCTGTCTTACACCCCCGCCCTTCCAACACTAGTCTCCAAATGGTGAGCGACTCATACCCTTTCCAACAGGCGACTTGCTTACCAGGCCAAGATCTTGATACAAATCGCTCGTTCGCTCTTTCGGTTCGCCTGGGAATGGGTTAGAAGGAGGGTCATTGGACCTTTGGAAAACCTGGTGAGTCGCCTCCTTTGCGCCATTGACCGTTGCTTACCTTCCTTAGATGAGGAGGATGGGATGGCGGGTAGAAGCGACTCTCACCGCGCGCCTCAATATCACGACTCGTTCAGGCGACGTTTTCAACCAATCGCTGCCGCTGCGACTCGCGCTACCCCACAACGTAGTGGCGGCCCCTGGAGAGGGCGCTGAGCAGGTCTGAGTGGCAGAGGGGGAATGTACATAGCACTAAAGCAACTTGAAATCGATTGCGTATCTTCGATGGGAACTCACGGTGCATTGCGTGAACATCGCCCAAATGTTAGATGTCAGTACTTTCGCGACATTTACACCAACCTCGTCTTGTGCACTGGGGCGAGTGGGCGAAGCAATCGAACGAAACCTCCGAGCCATTGAAGTTGCACTCCACGCTCACCGCGAGCAATCCCGAGCATTAACTGTCTGCGCTTTCGCAGCGGCTACGCCGACGGCACCTTGCGCACTCAGGTGAGTGGCGAAGCCAACCGAGGGAAACCCCCAACCAATTCAAATACAGCGTTACAATTCCAACCTCACTGAGTAAACCAGGAGAGCAATAGTATGGTATTGCTTGACGTCTTTGCCACGGACACAGAGGTGCACCGAGAGTCGGCCGAGTCAGGGGCCAGGTTATATCTGGGCCGGTGGCGACATACGCACACATCGAACAGCTATAACACGACTATCGTTTGCAGGTGCTCGTATGTCGAACATGACCATATCAGGATTCGACAAAAAGGAAAATCAACTGGGAGAAGCCAAGGAAATGGTCAACAACTATCGCATTGACATATATCGCAGCGCTTACCATCAAGCTGGTGCGCAGCTGGGAGTCTAGACGGTCAATTGGCTAATTGAGTCTACAGTGAGATTAACGCTACTGAAGATCCAGGGGCGCACACACCTCTAGCTTTGCCCTTGGCGGCGGTTTCCAGTTCATTATCCTTAAGCTGTTGCTCTTTCCTAGCTTTTTGTGAGCTATTTTTCAAGTAGATACGTAGATAGTCATGTACGACCCAGTTTCCTTTGTACTTGAGGAGGATAGGATATTCTTTAGAGGCCTATGTACTGCGATTGATTGCACGTCCACGTGGTCGGAGAAAAATTAATATCGCACTGTTTCGCAGACAAGAGCAAGTCTATCAGGTTGTTCTGCTTGAGCAGAATAGGGCAGGGACGTTTCCAGATATTCGTCAGCCAAGCAACGTACTCTTTCCTAAGATCAATGTGAGTGTGATAGCCGTGTTACGAACAAGTAGATTATACCCTGATTTTGTAGTAAAGACCATCTTCCCACCCGTGCTCTTGTTCGAGGACGTCTCTCAACGTGTACCCCCCACGGTCGACACGGGTGACTTCCCCCGGAGGCTTTGGTATGAGTGATGTGGGTGCAATCGGTGTAAGTGGCGACGGAGGTGGAGACCGTAAAGTCCCATCTGTGGGACCATTATCCAACTTGGCGAACACAAGCTTCATGGCATGAGTGAATGGAGAAACCAGCTCCGGGCTGAAACGACATTGCAAAGAACCAGGAGGGAAGTGAGGGAGGAAGCGGCGAGGGGAATGTATGCAAGGCATTATGTGAGTGAGTCCATAGGTCGTGGCATTTAAAGTCTCTGGAATAGGCGCTGAGTGTGCGGTTGTTGGGCGTGAGGGATCAATTAATTACCAAGAACAAGGAGAAAGAGTAGCGAAGCAATACGGTACCGTTCGGGGGGAGGGGGGACAATAGCATTGGGCGGAACTCCGATCGCGATGGTATTGTATCTGTCAAGTGATTGTCCGCAAAACAACAAAAACAAGGCCAGGACAAACCAATAAGAGTTCTGCAACGGCGCATGTTAAGGGAGGTCGAAAAAAATATAAAGACGCTGTGATAATGCCCGGGGCAGTTAAAACCTATGTGCAAGCGGATAAGATGGCCAGCTTTGTAGTCCATCAATGGATCCCTAGCTACGAATCCGGGACGACATAGCGGCTACTGTTCGCCCTCGATGGCACGCCACCCCTCCAGCCGATTTAGGTCAAGTGTCCCATGGTAAACTGAAGGCTGATGAGTGGAGATCGTGCTTTGAGTTTGATATCCCAGTGTCTCTGCTTCGCATCGAGACACAGCGAATTGCGTCAGGGAGACCGATGGATAAGCACAGAGCAAAGCTGGTGCACAGTACCTTCCTGCTCGCCACTGCGATTCGTTGGGCGACCTCCCACCGTACGTTGACAATGCACATCGAAAAGTACACAAATACCATGAAGAATTACCTCAAAATGTTGAAGGACCTCCATCCAAACGAGCGTTTCCGCCCCAACGCCCTGCTCACGAACAGGGTATGGTGGATGTTCCCATTCGAAAGGGTCATAGGCGACCTGCAGCGCTCAAGCACGAACAATAAACTGGGTGAGCGATGTCCCTTTCCTGCTGTTGTCGTAACCCTTACGGAAACAAAGGACAAATGAAGAAGACAATGTTTGCAGCGTTCTGTGCCAAGTCGACCATGCACGCGCGTTTGAGTAATCTAGATGGGTGGAAGGATAGCGTCGTGATTACGGGACGATCATTCAACACCGAACAAAGGGGTAGGTACATACCTGAGACGTGCACAGTATCTGAGGCGAAAGCTCCACGGATGAACCCTCTTCGAAACCAAAAAAAGCCATAGCAAAATCGAAGCCACTGGATGAGGCCATTCGAGACGCGATGAAGAAGAGTGAGAAGGACCTGCAACGCGAGTCAGGGTTTTTCCACTGTCTTGAGCAAGCAGACTTTCAGGACAGGGTGACAACCAACGAACATGAATTCGCCACTCACCGAACGTCGGAAAGTCATGGCGTCATTTTCTTTCACGAAGCAGGCGATGCCCCTGCCCTGGTACCGGGAATGATCCGTGCGATCTTCCTGGTGAGACAGAACAATACATCACATATATTGCTAGCGGTTCACCGCTGTCTTACGCCTACGACATCTCTACCAGACCCCCTCACACGTTACCCGGAATTTGGTGCGAGTTTATGGTCATCAGAGACACAGAAAGAAGTGATGATCGTATTCGGAAGTCGGAAAATTTACCATGCTATCTGCCGAGACTGGGACTATAAAATCATGGTAATGAAGCCATTAAACAGAGTCAGTAATATTATCTGGATGGAAGACGAGCTTGCTGACCTTCGCTCATCTCCAGGACTTTTAATAGTCCCTAGTTCTACTTGTAAGCAATCGAATACACGAGATCTGGTCCGCGAGTGCGGTGCGGATACGCGCACGATACATGCAAGAGGAAAAGCGTTTTTGGAATTTACCGGAGTAGCTAATAAACCCACCCGCTACACGGCCGTTCGTTACCAATCACGTGCCGGATTCCAGTCTTCCGGTCTTCCACTAATATAATGTATTTAAGTCCTGGTATTTGTATCGTCGCCTTTCCCGTTCAAAAAATAGGCTGCGGATCGACTTCTTCCTATATGTTACGTTTCGGCCCGGAAGTGGACACTGACGCTCGGGGATGACACCACGTCAGCGATATATCGTCATGGACTTGTTGGATCAGTCGGCCGGGTAAGCTCCGGCGCATGTGATTGTGTACGATAACGGATCGGATCATAACTCGATGTGACTCATTCCTAGGATAGCGGTATTAGGGTTTGCTCTACTTACGCTGTTGGCTAGGATAGTTTGGAGCGGCGCTTGAAAGCCCGCGCGTATCTGTATAAGTAGTAGTCGTAGAAGACCAGGATCGCCATCTTGGTCTTCTTCAATACCACCATCCTCTTCATCTTGTCTTTAGGGCTCTTCTCCCTGCGAAGTGAGTCCCCTCCGGCATATCCCCTTAGACCAGGGATCCCCGTGAGCTTATCCCGAGTTCCCCTCTGTGGGCAGTGGACAACTATCCTGTTGGATCGCAATACCATCAAGTGTTTCTTTATCACAACGAGCGAGTCGCTAAGCCATACGGCTACATTTACATCGTCGACCACCCCTCGTGGAGAACTATTGTCCCGGTTGAAGACCCTCCGGCCAACATCCCGCAAGCAGAAGACCTACACGCGTTCATTGCACTTAACGGGGATCTTGCCCCTCATCCAGCTGAGTATCCAGACGCCATTACCAATCGCCTGTTCTACCGACCGCTTAGGATCGCCACAACCAACGAGGCCTAAGTCAGGCAAACGTCCGTGGTAGACGCTACATTAAGACCAAGATCCACCGTGGCCAATCCTAAAACCAAAGACCTCTGGGTGCCCTTTCGCCCCTACTACATCGACCGACGAGGAGAACGTAACGTTCCCAAAAGATACCTTCAATCAGCTTTCTGGAAAGACGACGCCGAAATCCCTGGATACGTCGCCTATTACATTGACCCACAAGACCGACAACACATCATCCCAGTCGAGTTCAACTTCGACTTCACCTGTTGGACCGAGATCCGTTGGAGCGACGCCAACAACAAATTCCAAGTCACAAAACCCGCATCATCCGCACTCAACCTCGACATCCGCAACAGCGAAGTAGTAACCCGCGACCAGTGGGGACCCATTGACGGAGAAACAGAAGAACCAGCTCGATCCCCTACCCCTAAAACTCCTGCACCATCCCCATCACTCGCCAGCAACCCGGAAGAAATCCGCGTAATCCGAGACGAACAAGAAGAAGAAGCCCTAGAGCTTATCGCTAAGTCCATCCCTACCACTATGAGTCAAACCGTCACCCACGAAGAAATGCGAATCGGCACAGCACTATTTGACACCAAATACCCACGACACCCCGACGACCCGCCACCCGGGGGAGACCCCGGAGACAACAACGGCGGAAACGGGGGTGGCGATGGAGGAAACGGTGGAGGAGGAGGACTCCCCGCAGCAACGGCACCCATCGACCCCACTCATCTCACGGACCGATTCGTCGGCAAAGAACCCCCCATCTTCAAAGGGGAACGCGACAAAGCAGAAGCATTCTTGTCCCAATGGAACCGATTCGCAGGGGTCAACAAGTTCAACCGAAGCATCAGTCACCCCTACACCAAAGCCATGATGTTCCTCACCTACATACAGGGGGACCTCGTCGACGAATGGGCCACCAAGACAGGAGAATGGCTCGACAAACAAGGAGACCAACATGACCCTTGGCTCTGGAGTGGCGTCGAAATCGCTTTCAAAAAACAGTTCTGCGACAACCTGGAACAAGAGAACGCTCGCCTAGAGCTCGACAAGGGATTCCGCATGATGGGATCGGATATCGACAGCTACGTGACTAAATTTGAGAAAACGGTCCGCTTAGCTGGCTATCGCCTAGATGATCAACTGGTCCTCGACAAGTTCACAAGGGGACTACCCATGGACCTTTATCGCAACGCCTACCAATTCCACGACCCCAGGAACTATTCACAATGGAAGACTGCCGTAATCGAGCAGCAAAAGAGATACCTTCACATGAAGGCTAGACAAGACGGATTCGGGCGACTACCCGCACCACAGAGACCCAAGCAGCAGCAAATGCGCTTCCAAACGCCACAAAGACCAAACCAACCGACATGGCGACAATACCAGAACCACCCCGACGCAATGGACACCACTCCGGGAAGAATTCGAGCCCGAGTGGCAGAAGTAGGCGACCCAAATCGCCCAGAGATTAACCATCGCGACAACCGCCCCCCATTTCCACCCAGGGGAGGGTTTATCCAACGCGGACATGGAGGACGCGGTGTCTTTAACGTTAAGGACGTCACCTGCTATAATTGCGGACGTAAAGGACATTTCTCACGCGACTGTTCCCAGCCTCGCCAACCACGACAAGGGTTCAATGGGCCTCCTCAAGGACGGAGTGCCTACATCGAAGAAGTTCCTACCGCACCCCCGAGTGTAGCGGAGGAACCGCTCATCAATCTAGACGAACCAACCACACCACCCCAAGAAACCGAGACGCCGATGACCCTAATGATGGGCAAGATGGCGGAGCTTCACAATCAGATGGGGGAATGGATGAGGAAGGATTTTCCTGACGCCTGAACCCATCGGCCTGGGTGAGGGCTTCTCAATGTAACTTGCAGTTCATAACGCGCTATCGATCTATGCATGTTTCAGTTTCGATCCGCACGAGTAACTCAATGGCCGATAAACAAGCACTAGTGGACTCAGGAGCCACTAATAATTTCATGCATCCCAACTTTGCCAAACAAATGGGCATTGGGATCAAAGAACTAGAACGACCCCGTAACATTTGGAATATTGACGGGACACATAACAAAGGGGGGAAGATCACCCATTACACCGACCTGAACGTACAAACAGATGGGAAAGTCAAGACAATCCCATTCTTCATCACAGACGTAGGAGGAGAAGACGTCATACTCGGATATCCCTGGCTCGCCACCTTCCAACCTAGAATCCACTGGGCCACTGCCACGCTGGACACCAAGCAATATCCCATCATTATACGCACGACCAATCCGCTCAGGCCATTCACGGCACGATCAGCAATGGAACAACTACGGCAGACACTCGAACAATGCGTGGATCAACACAAGGAACACATCCTCGCAGAACTGGAAGAGGACTCACTACCCGTCCACCTACGAACCACAGCAACGGAACTGGCAATCACGGCACAACAATACACGGAGAAAAAGGAGATCCCGGACGAATATAAACGACACGCGAAAGTCTTCAGCGAAGAGGAGTCACACCGCCTCCCACCTTCCAGACCATGGGACCACGCAATCGAATTCAAGCCAGACGCCCCCCGACCACATCGACTGCAAAATCTACCCGATGAACCAAGCAGAGGACAAAGCACTTAAAGAATGGCTCGACGCAGAACTGGCAAAAGGGTATATCAGACCCTCTAAATCCCCGTACGCATCCCCTTTCTTCTTCATCAAAAAGAAAGACGGAAAGCTACGACCAGTACAGGACTACCGAGTAATCAACAAATGGACCATACGCAATCAGTACCCACTCCCTCTGATACCAGAACTCATTGCAGACCTAAGCGGTGGAGTAATCTTTTCCAAATTTGATGTACGATGGGGGTACAACAACATACTCGTCAAGGACGGCGACCAGGGAAAAGCAGCATTCAAAACGAAATACGGACTGTATGAACCGTTGGTCATGTACTTTGGACAAACAAACTCGCCGGCCACTTTCCAAGCCATGATGAACCACATCATCGCCCCACTCATTGAATATTTCGAACAAAAGGGAACAATCATACGGGCTTACATGGACGACATCGGCATCGCAACAACGACAACGGAACAAGATCATACAGAGGCAGTACACGCGGTACTAGACCTTCTCGAAGAACACGACCTATACCTGAAACCGGAGAAATGCACCTTCCACTCTTCGTCCCTCGATTACCTGGGGGTAATCATTGAAAAGGGGGTGATTCGCATGGACCCCATCAAAATTTCGGGCATACGCGAATGGCCTACCCCAAAAACCGTCAAACAGGTGCGATCATTCCTAGGCTTCTGCAACTTTTACCGCGCTTTCATCCGAAATTTCGCCACACACGCACGACCCCTCAACAAACTCACCCGCAAAGACACGGAATGGACATGGGGAACGGAACAGCAACAGGCGTTCGACAAACTCAAGGAGCTAGTGACACAAGAACCGGTACTCAAACACCCAGAACTAGACAAACCCTTCGAACTAGAAGTCGACGCATCAGGGTATGCCGTAGGGGCAGTACTACTTCAACGAGGCGAAGACAACAAACGCCACCCCATCGCGTACTACTCCAACACCCTCAACGCAGCCGAACGAAACTACGACATCTATGATCTGGAACTACTCGCCATAGTTAAAGCTCTACGCAACTGGAGACAATACCTCGCAGGATCACCACACAAAATCAAAGTATTCTCGGATCATATGAACCTGCAATACTGGAGATCCCCCCAAAAGATATCCAGACGCGTAGCCCGGGAAGTACTCGAACTCTCAGAATATGACATAGAAATTCACCACATCAAGGGCACAGCCAACGGACGAGCAGACGCACTATCCAGACGACCGGACTACGATCAAGGGGACCACGACAACGAACAAGTTACGGTACTGCCAGATCACATCTTCATTAGAGCAGCAGAGATCAACACCACGGAAGACCCAACACGACTCGGAAACACAATAACCGTCGCAGAAATGCAGCCTACGAACCCAGTATACGCTCAAGACGAGGAAATCATCCGACGATGGGTCGACCCTCATAAACTCAAAAGGATCGAAGGCACATGGTATAAAGACGGACGACGTGTAGTCACGGGAGACCAAATCGAACGAAGACACATCATTCAAGCTCACCACGACCCCCCGGTACATGGACACCCGGGAATTAATCGGACAATCAGAATGGTCGAACGATACTACTGGTGGCCGGGACTACGGCAGGAAGCACAAGACTACGTCAAAGGATGCGCAGACTGCCAAAGGATCAAAGTAAATAACCGCCCTACACGCGCACCACTACAGCCCATATTCCCGAAACCGGAAGCCATGCCATTCGAAACCATCGCGCTGGATTTTATCACAAAGTTACCCCAAGCAGACGGCTGTGACACGATACTGACAGTAACGGACCACGACTGTTCGAAAACGGCCATATTCATACCATGCCTAGAAGAGATAAGCGCAGAACATCAGGAAAACCTATGTTTTACTTGTTCACACTTTTCTATACTTTTCAATTCTTTTCAGAAAACAATTAGAAAAAGTAAGAAAAAGAAATCCCTCTTTCTTTTTTTTTTACTTGCTGAACTGCCAAAAAAAGTACAGGATAAGTAGAGTACCAAATGACCAAAAATGGACAAAATAAAATGACCAAAAATGGAAATATCGGACCAAACCTTATTTTTTTGGTCCGAAAATTACCATATATGGTAATAAATCGGACCAAAATTTCAAAAAATCAGACCAAAATCCAAATTTTTCCCCAGAAATATGCCTAAAAAGTATAAAAAGTACAGAAAAAGAAGAGGGGATGTCTTTTTGCAAGTAGTTGGTTCTTTTCTGAAAGGGTCCTTTATTCCCTTGCTGAAAGCGATAAAAGAACAGAAAGTATAAATAAGAAAAACATATGTTTTCCTGATGAAGGAACCGCAGCGTTGTACGTAAAACACGTCTTCTCCCGATTCGGACTACCGGCTCGTATTATCAGCGATTGAGACCCGCGATTCGCATCCAAATTCACACGCGAGCTGTGCAAAATACTGGGAATCGAACAGAACATTTCCACGGCCTACCATCCCAGGACAGACGGACAATCGGAACGCACCAATCAATGGCTGGAGCAATACCTGCGCTTCTGGGTCAATGAACGACAAGACGACTGGACTCACTACCTCCCAATGGCAGAATTCACTCACAACAACTGGCCCAACGAGTCCACAAGGGAATCCCCTTTCAACATCCTTATGGGGTATAACCCACGCGCCGACTGGATCGATCGACCCTCTCCCATCCCACAGGTGGCACTCCGCCTCAAGCAGTTCAAAGAGGCTAGAACGCGCGCCCAGGAACTGATGAGAAAAGCGCAGCAAGGGTGGATCAAACACAAAGATACGCCCAAATACCAAATCGGGGATTTAGTATGGCTCGAAGGACGCCACCTACGTACCAACCAGCCAACCACCAAGCTTGCGCCCAGAAGACACGGCCCTTTCAAGGTCATTCAGGTGATGTCCGCAGTCAACTATCGATTGGAACTTCCCACGCAGTGGAGCATCCACCCAGTGTTCCACACGGACCTCCTGACCCCTTACCGCGAAACTCCCACACATGGCCCCAACTATCAGCGCCCACCACCGGATTTGATCGATGGCGAAGAAGAATACGAGGTCGAGAAGATTCTAGACTCTCGGCACTTCGGCAGGACAAAGAAACTGCAGTATTTGGTCAAATGGCGCGGATACCCGGACTCCAATAATCAGTGGGTCTCGAAGGATGACGTATTCGCTGATGAAGCGATAAGGGAGTTCAAACGTTTAAACCCCGCCAGAGAGACACATATAAGCGCAGGGCTTTTCCAAGAGACGTCCCCATCTCCATCTCTTCCACTCCCATCTACTCATGTCCCAATCCCCAGTCCAAGTCCACTATGTCCTCGACGACCTACTCCCCATCTCAGTCCAGCCCACTGTCATCATTCAGAACGCCCCGCCATCACCATCCCTGTCGCCTGCCCAGTCCGTTCAACCCAGCCCCAGTCGTCCAACTACCCCCGTTCCATCCCTCCTTCCTTCGCCAACACCTACAGCAGCGGGCACACGAAGCCCGTCTCCGCAAGGCTATGTTCCCACGAGACCTCCGTCCCGTCAAGACGAGGCTCAGGTACAAGAAGATCGAGCATACGACCGGTACCTGTCGCAGGAGCATTGCCCCCTCAATCAACATCTCACGTATGGGACTCACCTCACGGAAACTCACGACGAAACCCCGCCGCTATGCAGCACGGACGGGGAACCACTCACTCTCCCCCCATCGGAAAGACCCGAGATGCGCCGCCTCTACCATCCGGAGGAACACAGTCCAGTTTCCCGATCTCGTGTGGAAACTCCGCCACCGCGCGGGTTCCACCACAACAGGGGAGTACACTTCATCCCCTTTCAGATTCGCGACGCTCAAGGCCGGCTGCACCCAGCTCGGTATACGCAGCTCGTCTTTACAGCGGACCCCTTCGTCCTCGCCTACAGACAAGGCAGCGACCAGCAGTACGGCAAGTCGGTGCACGCCGCCCCCAACTACGACGAACCCACGCCCACCTACAACGACGACGACCTGGTCTTTCTAGACCAGGACAGCAGTTACCGCGAGTCGGTCGATATGGCCTGCATGGCCATGAACGACCTGACGGTCACCGCGGAGGTGCATCGTTACCGCTGCCTCCAAGCGGGGTACACGGCCAAGGAGGAGGAGCTCAAGAAGAAGATAGACGAGTTCGACAAGATTGGGCGTATGCGCAGGGAATGCGTATTGCGCCTTCAGCGCGCCAACGCCATCAAGCGCATCGAAGACGAGCGGGACTCATACCGCCCGGGAGTCGAGGAGGGGGCCCGGATTGCGCGTCTCCGAGAAGAGATCTGCCGCGGTCGGTCTGGTGCCCGATCCTGAAAAGGGGGTGATGTTACGTTTCGGCCCGGAAGTGGACACTGACGCTCGGGGATGACACCACGTCAGTGATATATCGTCATGGACTTGTTGGATCAGTCAGCCGGGTAAGCTCCGGCGCATGTGATTGTGTATGATAACGGATCGGATCATAACTCGATGTGACTCATTCTGTTACGAATTATCTTGGTCTCTTACTTTGCGCTTTCCGACTCCTGTACTTTTACGATACGTTCCCATGACTCGCGCTTCTCGGCTTCCATTCCGCACTTTACGCCTCGGCGATAGGATGGCCAGTTTTACGCTTCGTTTCGTCCGCTGACCATTTCTGAGGCACGCGTCATCCCGCGGGATTCCCTTGTACCACTTAAGACTACTCCCTTTGTTTACGCTCTTGTATGATCGCATCAGACTCGCGCCATATGTTTGCGCCGTGCAAACATCCTGTATCAGTATATAAGTCACGCCCTACCTAGCTTGTACGGTAGACTTGACTTCTTGTGTAATACCACATCGTCTTTGCCTCACGAACGACCCGCGACTCACCTTTGCGCTTGAGTCTATACTTTTGCTCGCCAGTGCGCTTGAGCCTTGTCCTCTCTCTATTATCCTCGGTTCCAGGGAAGCCGAGTGATACTTGTGCATCATCGAACTGAGTCTTAATCGACTCACGCTTTTCCAATCCCGTTGACTTAACGCGGTACACGTTGTACCTAACGCCCCCGTGGTGGCGTTACACATTCCTAGGATAGCGGTATTAGGGTTTGCTCTACTTACGCTGTTGGCTAGGATAGTTTGGAGCGGCGCTTGAAAGCCCGCGCGTATCTGTATAAGTAGTAGTCGTAGAAGACCAGGATCGCCATCTTGGTCTTCTTCAATACCACCATCCTCTTCATCTTGTCTTTAGGGCTCTTCTCCCTGCGAAGTGAGTCCCCTCCGGCATATCCCCTTAGACCAGGGATCCCCGTGAGCTTATCCCGAGTTCCCCTCTGTGGGCAGTGGACAACTATCCTGTTGGATCGCAATACCATCAAGTGTTTCTTTATCACAACGAGCGAGTCGCTAAGCCATACGGCTACATTTACATCGTCGACCACCCCTCGTGGAGAACTATTGTCCCGGTTGAAGACCCTCCGGCCAACATCCCGCAAGCAGAAGACCTACACGCGTTCATTGCACTTAACGGGGATCTTGCCCCTCATCCAGCTGAGTATCCAGACGCCATTACCAATCGCCTGTTCTACCGACCGCTTAGGATCGCTGCAACCAACGAGGCCTAAGTCAGGCAAACGTCCGTGGTAGACGCTACACTATATTTATCACTGACCTTATTCGCGTGCCCTACCCCACTTCCCGTACCACTGGGCTAGCCTTAATGACGCCATGCAGGCGAACTTTCACTGATTATGATTAGATGACTGCGTATAAAGTAGAGGCGTTTAGTCTACGTTGATAGCTCAAACTGTCTCTGATCGCTAGGGAACGCAAACTATTGGCTGCATTGAACCCTTTGAGACCTAAAACGCGAGGAGAGATGTCTCTTGTCTAAGTTGTAAGTACATGGAACGTATAGTAAGGAATGTATCTAGCGAGGACCTAGAGACTAGAGAGACATTAGGCGTATCAATGTAGTCTTTCGAATAAATGGCGCAGATACTAGTCGCGATCGTGGTCCATGTCAATGTCGTCGTCCTCATCGCAATCCATGCCATGCGGTACCTATGGACTGTAGTGAGGCTTCACGCCTAATATTACAGATGGGCAATAACCCACCAGGATAGCAAGAGGGACCTCTGCTTTTACGCCCCTCTGAAAACGAGAGGGACTCGCCTCGAGCCATTGAGGATCGTAGAAATTAACTGGCAGCCCTGACAATGGCATGCGGTTTTTGCTAGTTGATTTGGCTTTGGAGATGCGCTTAAACGCGTGATTGCCACTCGAGGGGCGGAGAGAAGCCGGATATGACTCGACGGAAGCCCATATTTGAGCTATAGCAGGATTCAGGAAACCTATATTAACACGCCGGACACTCTTAAAGCGCTGGTCAGGGTTCAAGTGTTCCGAATCATTGTCAGTCTCGTCGTCGCTAGTACCCAGAGTGCCAAGAGCGTCAAGTAATAGCGCGACGTTGTTCCATGCTTCTGGGTTCCTATGATGGTTTAAGGCGTGGATCTTCCTCCTTCTATAATATGTCTACTTAATGTCAGTAATTGCGATTCGTACAACGAGAGGACACACACCTCTTGCCGCCTCTGATGCATCCAGTTAATCTTATCCGACTCAGGACTCTTTGGGGGGTTCAAGCAAGTGCGTTGCGATCTGTACAGTTTGCTTTGGCACCTTTTCCTCACGTTGTCCTCCGTCATTTGGGGCCAAGTGTGTTGGACAGATTTGTACGTCCCCAGCTTGACTGCCGAGATGAACTTTGTCGTCAGTATGTCTACCACCTCTTTGTTCCATTTCCCCTTGAACGTCTGCTTCAAGCAAACGCGAGGGGCGCTGGGATCCGGTCCCAAAAGGCCATGCTCTTCGTACGCCTTGACTATTCCTTCGTTGGGGGGATCAGGAAAGTAATCTTTTTTGCGAGGGTCCCCATGCTTTCGAGGAACTTGCGCATTGCCTCCTATATGACATCAGTTGTGACCAAAAGCGCGAGTGTAAATAACATACATCTACGAGCTTGTCCTCGTTAGGACGAGGAACCCTCTTCTTCCCTGGGGGTCCTGGGGAAAAAACTCACACTACATATCCGCCAGAACAGGGCCACGTACTCTTGAAAGGCCAGAGATCACCTGTCTCAGACTCGTTTCCATCTGGGCTCGAGGGGTCACGAGGAGCAGGTGTACTGCGAGGCAGGTTCAGAGTCCCATTTTGCAGGGCTCTCAAGGCCGATAGGGTTGCTGCCTCAGCAGCAGCGTTAACGAGTCTGGTGTACAGGGCATTAGGAAGGCCTCCTACAAGTAAAGTGAGCTTCAAGCGAGTCAAGCATTTTTCTACTGACCTGGGCCTGTGGCAGGATCCAAATACGTGCCTTTGAGGTGCCGCTCGACAGCTTCATCTTCCGTTTCGCCAGTAAATTGGAAGGGGCGGGTGGCCTCATTGGCAGCCAGAAATTCAGAGTCCTCACGATGGCTCGCCTATAACCAGTCAGCGGTGTGGAGAGGTAATGTGATAACGGACTCCACTGAGAGACCGGCGAAGCCAGGGGATGACTGTGATTGACCATGCGGTTGGGAGGGTACGGCACATTGAGGCGTAGAAGAATTGGGATTGGCCATGTGGGGAATATCTAAGTCAACTCGGTATACCGATGCCTCTTCACCATTTATTAAATTCGTTGACAATAAAACGCAAAACGCCAGAGAAGACAAAAGAAGCAGATGGCTTCCCAATCAAGACAAAAGGTCAGACTATGAAAACAATAAAAAGAGCATATATATGCGATTCAGTAAGCCGTCCAGACAAAGGATGGACTTAGCTGAGGTATCAGGAAAATAGTGATGGGGGTTGCCAACGCGGGGTACGTCTACCCAATATTAGCGCTCATGGCGACACAGCGCTGAGTGTATTAAGCAAGGAAGGGATAATTACAGGGACCCCTGTACTTATGAACGAGTTGAAAGGGTAGAGGGAGTCGAGACAGAAAGAGCGTAGGAACGTCCCGAGGCGATACGGAACGCGGAACAAAATGAGACGGAAAGCAGGAATGGTCAGTTACGAGTGGCGTAGATGGTGAATGGCCCGGGTGATTGATGAATGGAGCGAGATGAAAATATGAAAGGGAGGCGTCGAGATGGGCGTGAGTTGCGGTGGACGAGAACCGCACGACCTTCGAATGACTGAAATTTCCGTAGCGCCGCATGGGCTGAGATATACAAGCTAAGGCGGCAAAGTGGCAGGATTGGAAAAGTCCAGCTGCTGGTCACCTGAATAGAGACATATGAGTTAATGAACGACAGAAGTGGGCAACAGCCTTTGACAGACCTTCCGGTACACCTGAATTACGTTGGGTCTTTGTTCTGCGAACGAGCCAAATGCCTGATTCGCGTTTGAGGATCGTCCCTGAAACAGACAGCAAGGCTCACTAACAGTGAGTACTAGTGAGTGATAACGTCTATTGAGAAAGGAAGGCAGACATCGCTACAAGACATTTCAATCCTACAGAATTCTCATTACTTGGTACTGTACTGTACATGCTCGCAGACATTTCGTACGCACGCATGGGGGAGAAAAAGGAAGGCCTGCTTATGCAATTGACGGACAAGTACCCACCTACTACACGGCCGATAGAGGTCGGAGAACCGGATCGCCTCGTCGGGCTGTCAGTCAATAAGTTAACTCTGGTCCGGAAAATAATGGAAGTCACTAGTACTGTAATTACTAGGCGTCAAGCAGTGCGTCGTAGCAGTGGGCTCTTATTTGTGTTTCTGCATGACTTTCGGACTTTGTGAGGACTCTGTTTGTCCTAATTGTTATCCGCATGCTTGTCCGCATGTCGACTTTGTTCGTCCATTTGTCCCTTTGTTTGGCCATGTAAACTAAACAGTTGGTGCACGCAGTGCGTTATCTGGAGTGTGCACAACTTTGTGAAGACTCTGTTTGTCCTAGTCCTAGTTGTAATACGACTTTGTTCGTCCATTTGTCCCATCCACATTTGTCCCAAGACTTTGTTTGACGGTGTGGTCGAAACGCCCAGAATTTATCCCGGTAATAAAATTTGATCAAAAAAAAAAAAAAAAAACGCCTGGAATTTCGACCTGGCATATGACCTTGTGACTCAAGCAAGGTGACTGGTAATTGACTTTACATATGTAAATCATATTTTTAGTACGTTTGCAACATCCTCGACCATAAATAATGTTATTTCTCCAGAAGACTCAAGCTCAATGGTGCAGCACTCATGTTCCAGCTTGAGTAGTTTCCCCACTTGTCCGGTGCAACGGCGTCCGATAATGACAACCTTATTCCCTTCAGATGGTGTCCAAGGTACGAGGTTTGATGGGTCGATGGAAATTTGTGTCGGTTTCCTCCTCTGGACCACAGACACGATGACTTCGTTCGGTTCTGGTAGAATTTTCTGGTTTACCACAGGTACCGTCTTTGCCGTGAATCCATTCAAACCAGTATGTGGAGACAGCGCTGGAATGCCCCGAACATGGAATGGAATGCATTCTTCCCTTAGCACTCCCTGGATTTCTTCTGCAAAGAGCCAGTGTGTCCGGGCTTACTCGGAATAAGCACACAAAACGCTCGAATGGTGACTAATGACTCACTGAGTCCTTGAAGGGAGGCCCAAGAGCATGATGTGTTCTCCTCGGGTTCTTCTGGTTCTGGTGTGATGGCACGGGGCACATCTTCTGGAGGGGGGGTACGATTCAGACGACTTAGTGATGCTACTACTGGCATTGAAATAGGTCTGTCAGAAAGGTTTGTGAGATGCAGGGAGCATTCGCGGGCAACACATTACGCACTCCACTTGAAATTCACCATACTGAAAGTGTTGCTTTGCGAGACCGTGCGACGCTACCTTCGCGTCCAACTCAACATCAACACCATTTGGATCTTCAGCCTTGACGAGGCCGTGATACCCCTTGAGGGAGCCTTTCGTGATCATTACCCGCTTCCCCTCCCAAATGCGACGGTGCTCGGACCTATGCAGAGCAGCGGCTTGGACCCCTGATACCGTTATGTCGTCTAGGTCAATATTGATCTGAACTTGTCATGAGTTCGTCGTTGGCGATATGGACCTAGACTTACATGTTGCCCGCTTACTTCATCAATGACTTGGGCGATGCTGCTGTCTGGTACTTGTAATATGCGACCCCGGTGCGTCGCACCGCCTTTCCCAGGGAATTCGACATAGAGACCCGGAGTGAAACGGAAAAATCGAAGGGGAGAACTAAAGAACTGGATGCTGAGTGTCGACGTATCGATCTATGTAGTCCAGAAATCAATCAGAGGAAATGGAAGAGGATAGGAGAGGGTGGGCGCACCTCTGCGTTGGCTTCCTTGTCCAGAAAGGTTACTTTCTGTTCGACATGGTCAATGGCGACCACCATACCAAAGGAGTCTGTCCAGCGGTTCTTGACGTTATCACCTGGGAGAAAATAGGGAATTAGGTCACGCAAAGCGACGCGAATGATCAGTCCGGAATGCTGCTCAGGGCTTTGAGTAACCACGTCCGCAACATTATCTTGGATTCTTTCGGTGCGGCCGATAATGCCAGCGTATTCTCCGGACACCACCAGCATCCTATCGCCTACTTGAGTCGAATCCTGCACGAAGCGCTTGAGACATGGGTAGAAGGGCGGATGAGATCGGACCATCGCCGACTGCACGAACGGCGTAATGTTCTGAGGAGAATATCCCAAGACACAAAGATAGGACGATGGAATGTGCTCCATGACGAGCCCGTCCTCGTACACGCTCCCTCTAAAGACGAACTTGTTGGGACCGAGAACCTTTACTTTCCTCTGGCCATATTGCTGTGCGAAC
The DNA here is from genome assembly GCA_024734325.1 of Lactarius hatsudake. Taxonomy (NCBI): domain Eukaryota; kingdom Fungi; phylum Basidiomycota; class Agaricomycetes; order Russulales; family Russulaceae; genus Lactarius; species Lactarius hatsudake. The sequence continues at coordinate 820,760 of JANSJP010000010.1, read as the reverse complement.
TCTGCAATGGTCCATACCTGTGGGGCCAGCCGACCATCTCTCTTCTGCTTGCCTCCCGATTGAGGGATTCGGGGCACGAATATCACAACGACGTCCCCCTGGATTGAGATATCTGATTCGTAGAGATACCCAACATCGTCGCGATATCGACCGGCTATACAGCGCACCCATTGTCCAACCTCCATCCCAGCGGACCGTTTGTGCCGGTGGGAGAGTATTCCAACGTATTCTGTTGGCGCAATGAACTGTGGTTGCTTGTCGCGGATAATAACCAAGCCTTTCACCACATGACGAACTTCTCTGACGTCGAACGCCTCAATAAACACATATCCCGGTATAGAGGACAGAGCAAAGGCTGACGCAATGGCTGGCGGGTGGATTTCACTCGGCGCAAGACATCGACGGCAAATCTGGAATACGACATCGGTTTCTCGACCAAGCTGTCCATCAGGCGTCAGTATCTGTTTACAGATAATGCAAAATACCAACCTTCACCCGGACGGACCATATACTAGGATCGGTCGAGCGCGGCACTCGAAATGGCAGGGGAATGTCTTCAAATGTTGTGTATGAGGACCGCGTATTGTTCCTAGCTGTTGCAACAATTCTCGTTGCCTCATCTTGGAGGTCCTTTATAGAAGTTCCTATGTCGGAAAGGCCAGCACGTGAGACGACATCTGCCTCATCGTTCGACATCTCCTCGTCATCGAAGAGTCCACCTATAAAATATACGTAGATTGTCATGAATGAACGACGCGTGTGACTTACTGAGAATCTCTCCCTCATCCGTTTCCTCTTCATCCTCGGCTGCGACGATTGCTTCAACATCGAGGAACTGGTGTATCTGTAGCTAATGGGTGAATAACATAGTCCCGAGACTTGTATTTTCGAGTCAACAGACTTCGGACTCACAGAGTATTCAGTCATTTTTCAGCGTGAAGCGAAGGTGATGTAGCTGAACAACAATTCAACAATTGGATGAGCTGAGCCGAGCACTCTGGTTTGAACCACCGCTTATCCTTCCTTTTTAGGTGGTCTCCGACGACTTGCCCAAGTCGGTTTGCTGCGCATCATATTATCAACATTCCAATATGTTATCGCGTCCATCCAAAAGTTGGAACTACAAGTCACTACCATTGAATGGCTCAGCTTCGGACATTATATACGTATGATGTACTCAAATAACCACGCATCTGGAACAGAGGTATTAGACGAGATCGCGTTGGATGGGAGGGGGATTCGCACCTTCAAGGCACCTGAGCCAGCATCAAGACGCGTCGGGCCTCTATCCTCCTCACCCATCCTTTAAAGTTGCTGTCCTGCTTGTCAGCAGGAACATGCAATCGTGCAGTTTTGGAGCCAGTCCGGTGCTCACTAAGAGCCGTGAGGTCGCTTCGCACGCCATTGAACGCGTGAATGCCTAAGGATAGCGAGCCTATTGCCTCTCTCCAGAGATTACTGATGCGGCGCAAATCGACACTTCGACCTTCTAATATGCGTAACGCACCGCGGTGTCCACCGAAAATGGTCAACAACTTGGAGTTTATTTCCTCCTTCTCCTGCCTTACAGCCGCGCCTTCAGCAGCCAACAGACCTGATATCTCCAGGGCGATGGATTCCAGGAAGCGGAGGCCATGATATACAGAATCGCCATGCATGACAAGGCAACGCGCATGGGCGGTTGTGGTATCCTCAACGAGAGCGAGTGCTTCCAAAGTGGCCTGTTTGGAACGGTGGGCCCAATTGAACGCCACAAGCCTCGATAACAAGCCCGGATGCAAGTCGGCTTGCAATTTGGCGAAGATGGCATCGTGTTCCAGCAACATCCTGAAACACTGTCAAGGGGCGTTTTGTTTGAACTGAGTTGACTTACTCGTCGATCACCGTCTTGACAAGGGCAACGTGAGATCCAGAGGAGAGTTCTGACGCCCAGGCACGTTGAAGAAAGTCATTGAGCTTGTCTGACAGTTCATGATGTTGAGTGAGGTCGCTTGCACGTACGAGCGCCAGCACAACGGAGGTGGCGTTGGTTGTCTTGCGGATCGCAAAGTCCACTGCAGGGCCATGTATGTCCTCATTGATGAGAAATGGATGCCATGACAGTGATTTATCCACACTATGGTTGAGCGGAGATAGCAGTCCATTGCTAATCCCCGCGCAGAATACGTTCTTGAAGGGTACAGGAAGGGCACAAACAGCTAACGTGATTGAGTGTGTGTTTCGAGTGACGGTGTGAACCTGCGACGCCAGGTGCGACGTAACCCCTGCGACGCCAGATAGAATGAACTGTACTAAAACGGTGAATATGAATACATAATGGAGGAGGTGAGCGACGGCCCTCCCAACTCCCCTCGGAGCAGCCAAGGGAAACCGACAAAGACGGTAGATGATGTCGAGGATCTCTCGTGATAGGGAGAGATATGCGCAGATTCGGGATATGATGGGCAAGAGTGGGAGTGTCGTGGCTTTGTGGAGATTGATTACCGTGCCGTCCTGGTATTCTAAGAGTGTGCGAGACGAAGAGTGTGAACGCATGCCTCATTGGTCCAACATTTGGAGACGAGACCGATTTTTGGTATACGAAGACGTAATGACTCAACTTCTTCAACTTCTTATAGTCGAATGATGACCACTAACCTCATCTCAAAGACTGCAAACGCTGGGCGGCAAGGATAGCTGGATCATACAATTGGTCTGCGCCCGGTATATGAAATCCACCGAGCAAGGTCGAGCAGCTTCAGCAGCAGAAATTGACCGCAATGCAACAGCCAGTGAGACTTGGTTGTTCCTCGCGTGCGATGACCTCGTCGCTAATATGACTGCCGCCCGGTGATAATAGGCAAGAATGGAAGCGCGGGGTATACACGTCTGAGCAAACAAGATATATCTGCAGCAGACGACGGACCTGCATGTTGGGATACCTGGTAGTAATATCTGCCACGTGCATGACAATAGCTCCTGGTATCGAATCTGGTCTTTGGTCTCTTGCTGATCGCTCCATTCCAGTTAGGCTAGATAGCAGCATTCTCGATCATCAGCCGATGTGACCCCGAGTGAGCGACAAAAAACCCACGTACAAGCCCTAGCTTGTTGCGTCTACGTTATGTATTCATTAAACCTAGTAGTAGAGGAAGCGTAGGATAACCACTGAGAATGATAACCAAGGCGAAACAGTGCCACGGAATTTTCCGGCATAGTGAAATACACGTGCACTACACGGCCGAATGCATGTGAGGTCTCCGGCCGTGTAGCCTCCGGGTTTATATGCCGCGCGCTGTCATCGGTTGCCCGCATTTGCTTGCTCCGTTCCATTTCACTTCATTATCGTTGTTTCTTGGCGCCTACACTCCACTTCGGCTGGTCGGGACTCTAGTTGTTCAGCTTAGACCTCTGGGCTGTTTCTTTTGTTTTGGCGATCGAAAACTGTTGTTACTGTAATTGTTGCGTCTACCTATGTACACCCATCAAATAAATACAATAAGGGTGCAATGCTCATCGCGCTAACTAACGCAAGTCGCGAACACATTAAAATACGTTTGTTTCGCCTGATGAGAAGTCCTATCAACCGACAATGTCTTCATCTCCAAGCTGTACTACCGCTATAGAGTTTACGCTTCAGAACACGCTTCGTTGTCACACGAAAGCTATTAATCATCTCGCCCTCAGCCCGGATAAGACTCGTCTAATAAGCATTGGTGCGTCCCCACGTTGTGTCTCTTCCGTACTTCGCTCGGCTCACGAATGGTTAGGCGATGATTCTAGGGTAGTCGTCTGGTCTGTTGCCTCTGGTGAGAGGCTTTTCGCAGTAGAACGGCCTTTCAACGGTGCAGCTATGGCCGTATCCTGGACGAGTCGTGACAACAGTCGCTTTGTTGTTGGGTACACTAGTGGAGATCTCCATCTCTTCCGGAATGAAAGCGAAAAGGTAATCTAAATTACTTCGGCGGTCTGACTCGATCTTATCTTTGCTCTTAGTCGTACTGTGATAGTCTCGGTGTATCAGGCGGGAAGGGGTCCGTTGAGGGGATCGTGTACGACGAAACCCACGACCGGATCTGTTACGTTTCAGCCCGGAAGTGGACACTGACGCTCGGGAATGACACCACGTCAGCAGTATATCGTCATGGACTTATTGGATCAGTCAGCCGGGTAAGCTCCGGCGCATGTGATTGTGTATGATAACAGATCGGATCATGACTCGACGTGACTCATTCCTAGGATAGCTGTACTAGGGTTTGCTCTACTTACGCTATTGACTAGGATAGTTTGAAGCGGCGCTTGAAAGCCCGCGAGTATCTGTATAAGTAGTAGTCATGGAAGACCAGGATCGCCATCTTGGTCTTCTTCAATACCACCATCTTCATTGTCTACTCTCCCTTCGGACTCTCCTCCCTGTGAAGTGAGTCGCCTCCGGCATATCCCCTTAGACCAGGGATCCCCGTGAGCTTATCCCGAGTTCCCCTTCGTGGGCAGTGGACACATATCCTCTCGGATCAGTATACCATCGCGTATTCCTCTATCACAACGAACGAGTCGCCAAGCCCTACGGTTATATTTACATCGTCGATCATCCCTCCTGGAGGACAATCGTCCCTCTAGACGAACCACCTGTTGACGTTCCTCAAGAGGAGGACCTCCACGCGTTTATCGCTTTGAACGGAGATCTAGCCCCTCATCCAGCTGAGTACCCCGACTCAATCACCAATCGCCTTTTCTACAGATCATTTAGGATCGCCGCATCAACTGAGGCCTAAGTCAGGCAAACGTCCGTGGTAGACGTTACATTAAGACCAAGATCCACCGTGGCCAATCCTAAAACCAAAGACCTCTGGGTGCCCTTCCGCCCCTACTTTATCGAACGACGAGGAGAACGCAACGTTCCCAAAAGATACCTTCAATCAGCTTTCTGGAAGGATGACGCCGAAATCCCTGGATACGTCGCCTACTACATTGACCCGCAAGACCGACAACATATCATCCCAGTCAAATTTAACTTCGACTTCACCTGTTGGACAGAAATTCGTTGGAGCGACGCCAACAACAAGTTCCAAGTCACAAAACCTGCATCATCTGCACTCAACCTCGACATCTGCACCAGCGAACTAGTCACCCGCGATCAGTGGGGACTCATTGACGGAGAAACAGAAGAACCAGCTTGATCCCCTACTCCCAGAACCCCAGCACCATCCCCATCACTTGCTAGCAACCCGGAAGAGATCCGTGTAATCCGAAACGAACAAGAGGAAGAAGCCCTAGAGCTTATCGCTAAGTCCATCCCTACCACTATGAGTCAGACAGTAACCCACGAGGAAATGCGAATCGGCACAGCACTATTCGACACCAAATACCCATGACATCCCAATGATCCGCCACCTGGGGGAGACCCCAGAGACAACCACAGCGGAAACGGAGGTGGCGATGGAGGAGGCGGTGGAGGGGGACCTCCCGCCACCGCAGCACCCATCGATCCCGCTCGTCTTACAGACTGATTCGTCGGCAAGGAACCCCCCATCTTCAAAGGGGAACGAGACAAAGCAGAAGCATTCCTATCTCAATGGAATCGATTCGCGGGGGTCAACAAATTCAACAGAAGCATCAGCCACCCCTACACCAAAGCTATGATGTTCCTCACCTATATCCAAGGAGATTTGGTCGACGAATGGGCCACCAAAACGGCAGAGTGGCTCGACAAGCAAGTAGATCAACACGACCCCTGGCTCTGGAACGGCGTCGAAATCGCATTCAAGAGACAATTCCGCGACAACCTAGAGCAAGAGAACACTCGCTTAGAGCTCAACAAAGGATTCCGCATGACGGGGTCAGACATTGACAGCTACGTGACTAAATTCGAGAAAACGGTCCGCTTAGCTGGCTATCGCCTAGATGACCAACTAGTCCTCGACAAATTCACGAGGGGACTACCCATGGACCTCTATCGCAATGCCTATCAATTCCACGACCCCAGAAACTACTCACAATGGAAGACTGCCGTAATCGAGCAGCAGAAGAAATATCTTCATATGAAGGCCAGGCAGGACGGATTTGGGCGACTACCCGCGACCCAACGCCCCAAGCAACAACAAATGCGTTTCCAAGCACCACAGAGATCAAACCAACCAACATGGCGACAGTACCAAAACCACCCCGAGGCAATGGACACCACCCCAGGAAGAATCCGAGCTCGAGTAGCTGAGGTAGGCGACCCAAACCGCCCAGAAATCAACCACCGCGACAATCGCCCCCCATTCCCACCAAGGGGAGGATTCATCCAACGCGGACATGGAGGACGAGGTGTCTTTAACGCTAAGGACGTCTCCTGCTATAACTGTGGACGCAAAGGCCACTTCTCACGAGATTGCTTCCAGCCTCGCCAACCGCGACAGACCGGGCCTCCCCAAGGGCGGAGTGCCTACATAGAAGAAGTTCCTACCGCACCCCCGAGTGTAGCGGAGGAACCGCTCATCAATCTGGATGAGCCAACCACGTCACCCCAAGAAACCGAAACCCCAATGACCCTAATGATGGGCAAAATGGCGGAGCTTCACAATCAGATGGGGGAGTGGATGAGGAAGGATTTTCCCGATGCCTGAACCCATCGGCCTGGGTGAGGGCTTCTCAATGTAACTCGCAGTTCATAACGCGCTATCGATCTATGCATGTTTCAGTTTCGATCCGCACGAGTAACTCAATGGCCGACAAACAAGCGTTAGTGGATTCGGGAGCCACTAACAACTTTATGCATCCAAATTTTGCCAAACAAATGGGCATTGGGATCAAAGAACTAGAACGACCCCGTAACATATGGAACATCGACGGAACGCACAACAAAGGTGGAAAGATCACTCACTACACCGACCTGAACATACAAACAGATGGGAAGGTCAAAACGATCCCATTCTTCATCACGGACGTGGGAGGAGAAGACATCATACTCGGATACCCCTGGCTCTCCACCTTTCAACCTAGAATTCACTGGGCCACCGCAACCCTGGACACCAAGCAATATCCCATCATCATACGAACAACTAACCCACTCAGACCATTCACAGCACGATCCGCAATGGAACAACTACGACAAACCCTCGAACAATGCATGGATCAGCATAAAGAACATATCCTCGCCGATCTAGAAGAGGACTCGCTACCCATCCATCTACGAACCACGGCAACGGAACTGGCAATCACGGCACAACAGTACACAGAGAAAAAGGAGATCCCGGAAGAATACAAGCGACACGCAAAGGTCTTTAGCGAAGAGGAATCACACCGCCTCCCACCTTCCAGACCATGGGACCACGCAATCGAATTCAAACCGGACGCTCCCGATCACATCGACTGCAAAATCTACCCTATGAACCAAGCGGAAGACAAAGCACTCAAGGAATGGCTCGACGCGGAATTGGCAAAAGGATACATTAGGCCCTCCAAATCCCCGTACGCATCACCCTTCTTTTTCATCAAAAAGAAGGACGGAAAACTACGACCAGTACAGGACTATCGCGTAATCAACAAATGGACCATACGCAACCAATACCCACTCCCGTTGATACCAGAACTCATTGCAGATCTAAGCGGTGGAGTAATCTTTTCCAAGTTCGACGTACGATGGGGATACAACAACATACTCGTCAAAGACGGCAACCAGGAAAAGGCAGCGTTCAAGACAAAATACGGGCTATACGAACCATTGGTCATGTACTTCGGACAGACAAACTCACCGGCCACCTTCCAAGCTATGATGAACTACATCATCGCCCCACTCATCGAACACTTCGAACGCAAAGGGACCATCATACGAGCATACATGGACGACATCGGCATCGCAACGACAACAACGGAACAAGATCACACGGAAGCCGTACACGCAGTCTTAGACCTCCTCGAAGAACACGACCTCTACCTGAAACTGGAGAAATGCACCTTCCATTCTTCCTCCCTCGATTACCTGGGGGTAATCATTGAAAAGGGGGTGATTCGCATGGACCCCATCAAAATTTCGGGCATACGCGAATGGCCTACCCCAAAAACCGTCAAACAGGTGCGATCTTTCCTAGGGTTCTGCAACTTTTACCGCGCTTTCATCCGAAATTTTGCCACGCACGCACGACCCCTCAACAAACTCACACGCAAAGACACAGAATGGACATGGGGAACAGAACAGCAACAGGCCTTCGACAAGCTTAAAGAACTAGTAACACAAGAACCGGTACTCAAACACCCAGAACTAGACAAGCCCTTTGAGCTAGAAGTCGACGCATCAGGATACGCCGTAGGAGCAGTACTACTCCAACGAGGCGAAGACAACAAACGTCACCCCATCGCATACTATTCAAACACCCTCAATGCAGCCGAACGAAACTACGACATTTATGACCTGGAACTACTCGCCATAGTCAAAGCCCTACGCAACTGGAGACAATACCTCGCAGGATCACCACACAAAATCAAAGTGTTTTCGGACCATATGAACCTGCAATACTGGAGATCCCCCCAAAAGATATCCAGACGCGTAGCTCGGGAAGTACTCGAACTCTCAGAATATGATATAGAGATTCACCACATCAAAGGCACGGCCAACAGACAAGCAGACGCATTATCCAGACGACCGGATTATGACCAAGGAGACCATGATAATGAACAGGTTACAGTACTACCAGACCACATCTTCGTCAGAGCAGCAGAGATCGACACCACGGAAGACCCAACAAGACTGGGAAACACAGTAACCGTCGCAGAGATGCAACCCACAAACCCGGTATACACTCAGGACGAAGAAACCATCCGACGGTGGGTCGACCCTCACAAGCTCAAAAAGATCGAAGGCACATGGTACAAAGATGGACGACGTGTAGTCACAGGAGACCAAATTGAACAAAGACACATCATTCAGGCCCACCACGATCCACCGGTACATGGACACCCGGGAATTAGCCGAACGATCAAAATGGTTGAACGATACTACTGGTGGCCCGGACTACGACAAGAAGTACAAGACTACGTCAAGGGATGCGCAGACTGTCAACGAATCAAGGTCAACAACCGACCCACACGCGCACTGCTGCAGCCTATATTCCCAAAACCAGAGGCCATGCCATTCGAAACCATAGCATTGGACTTCATCACGAAATTACCACAAGCAGACGGTTGCGACACCATACTAACAGTAACGGACCACGACTGCTCAAAAGCGGCCATATTCATCCCCTGCTTGGAAGAGATAAGCGCAGAGGGAACCGCAGCCCTGTACGTAAAACACGTCTTCTCCCGATTCGGACTACCGGCGCGCATCATCAGCGACAGAGATCCGCGATTCGCGTCCAAATTTACACGTGAACTATGCAAGATACTAGGGATCGAACAGAACATATCCACAGCCTATCATCCCCGGACAGACGGACAGTCGGAGCGTACCAATCAGTGGCTGGAACAATACCTACGTTTCTGGGTCAACGAACGGCAAGACGATTGGACCCACTACCTCCCAATGGCGGAATTCACCCACAATAACTGGCCCAATGAATCTACCAAGGAATCCCCTTTCAGCATCCTTATGGGGTACAACCCACGCACCGACTGGACCGATAGACCCTCCCCTATTCCTCAAGTAGCACTTCGCCTCAAACAATTCAAAGAGGCTAGATTGCGCACCCAGGAACTGATGAGAAAAGCGCAGCAGGGGTGGATCAAACACAAAGATACACCCAAATACCAAATCGGAGACCTAGTGTGGCTCGAGGGACGCCACTTACGTACCAACCAACCAACCACCAAACTCGCACCCAGGAGACACGGCCCTTTTAAGGTTGCTCAGGTGATGTCCGCAGTCAACTATCGATTAGAACTTCCCACGCAGTGGAGCATCCACCCAGTGTTCCATACGGATCTTCTGACCCCTTATCGCGAAAATCCCACACACGGCCCCAACTATCAGCACCCACCACCAGATTTGATCGATGGGGAAGAAGAATACAAAGTCGAGAAAATTCTAGACTCTCGGCGCTTCGGCAGAACAAAGAAACTGCAGTATTTGGTCAAATGGCGCGGATACCCGGACTCCGAAAATCAATGGGTCTCGAAGGATGACGTATTCGCTGATGAGGCGATAAGGGAGTTCAAACGTTCAAACCCCGCCAGAGAAACACATATAAGCGCAGGGCTTTCCCAAGAGACGTCCCCATCTCCCTCTTCTCCACTCCCATCTACTCATGTCCCACTCTCCAGTCCAAGTCCACTATGTCCTCGACGACCTACTCCCCATCTCAGTCCAGCCTACCGTTATCATTCAGGACGCCCCGCCATCACCATCCCTGTCGCCTGCCCAGTCCGTTCAACCCAGCCCCAGTCGTCCAATTACCCCCATTCCATCCCTCCTTCCTTCACCAACACCTACAGCAGCGGGCACACGAAGCCCGTCTCCGCAAGGCTATGTTCCCACGAGACCTCCGTCCCGTCAAGACGAGACTCAGGTACAAGAAGATCGAACATACGACCGGTACCTGTTGCAGGAGCATTGCCCCCTCAATCAACATCTCACGTATGGGACTCACCTCACGGAAACTCACGACGAAACCCCGCCGCTATGCAGCACGGACGGGGAACCACTCACTCTCCCCCCATCGGAGAGATCCGAGAAACGCCGCCTCTACCGTCCGGAGGAACACAGTCCAGTTTCCCGATCTCGCGTGGAAACTCCGCCACCGCGCGGATTCCACCACAACAGGGGAGTACACTTCATCCCCTTCCAGATTCGCAACGCTCAGGGCCGGTTGCACCCAGCTCGGTATACGCAGCTCGTCTTCACGGCGGACCCCTTCGTCCTCGCCTACAGACAAGGCAGCGACCAGCAGTACGGCAAGTCGGTGCACGCCACCCCCAACTACGACCAACCCACGCCCACCTACCACGACGACGACCTGGTCTTCCTAGACCAGGACAGCAGCTACCGCGAGTCGGTCGACATGGCCTGCATGGCCATGAACTATCTGACGATCACCGCGGAGGTGCATCGCTACCGCTGCCTCCAAGCGGGGTACACAGCCAAGGAGGAGGAGCTCAAGAAGAAAATAGACGAGCTCGACAAGATTGGGCGCATGCGCAGGGAGTGTGTACTACGCCTCCAGCGCGCCAACGCCATCAAACGCATCGAAGACGAACGGGACTCGTACCGCCCTGGAGTCGAGGAAGGAGCCCAGATTGCGCGCCTCCGAGAGGAGATTTGCCGCGGTCGGTCTGGGGCCCGATCCTGAAAAGGGGGTGATGTTACGTTTCGGCCTGGAAGTGGACACTGACACTCGGGAATGACACCATGTCAGCAGTATATCGTCATGGACTTATTGGATCAGTCAGCCGGGTAAGCTCCGGCGCATGTGATTGTGTACGATAACGGATCGGATCATGACTCGACGTGACTCATTCCTAGGATAGCTGTACTAGGGTTTGCTCTACTTACGCTATTGACTAGGATAGTTTGAAGCGGCGCTTGAAAGCCCGTGAGTATCTGTATAAGTAGTAGTCGTGGAAGACCAGGATCGCCATCTTGGTCTTCTTCAATACCACCATCTTCGTTGTCTACTCTCCCTTCGGACTCTCCTCCCTGTGAAGTGAGTCGCCTCCGGCATATCCCCTTAGACCAGGGATCCCCGTGAGCTTATCCCGAGTTCCCCTTCGTGGGCAGTGGACACATATCCTCTCGGATCAGTATACCATCGCGTATTCCTCTATCACAACGAACGAGTCGCCAAGCCCTACGGTTATATTTACATCGTCGATCATCCCTCCTGGAGGACAATCGTCCCTCTAGACGAACCACCTGTTGACGTTCCTCAAGAGGAGGACCTCCACGCGTTTATCGCTTTGAACGGAGATCTAGCCCCTCATCCAGCTGAGTACCCCGACTCAATCACCAATCGCCTTTTCTACAGATCGTTTAGGATCGCCGCATCAACTGAGGCCTAAGTCAGGCAAACGTCCGTGGTAGACGTTACAGGATCGCTTCTATCTGCGCTGATTCGGCCATGCTATGGAAAATCAAAGGGGCCGATTTAGTCCCGATTCTTTCATCGCCATTTATATCCGGGGGATATGGCAGATGCATTCAATTCTGCGACAACGGGGCAAGCGTTGTCATGTACTATTTAGATAATCACGAGTGGTAAGTGTGCGGCTTCATCCGTTTTCCTCTTGGCTCAAGTATTACAGCGTATGTTATTCGATAGACCCTTGGGAGAAGAGGTGGTCGAAAAAGCTGAACACTCGGATGTACGAGTCTCGACACCTCTCTTTCAACTTTGTTCTTAGCTACAAACAGCGGCTATGCGGCTCCAAACCATGATGGCAAGCTATTGCTTGTATCTAATCTCAAAGGTGGCATCGACGAATATCAGTTTCCGAGCATGGAAAGGGTTCAGACGTTCACTTTCCCCACAGAGATCAACTGTATTCTTCGAACCAAGTCACTACCACAAGGGAACCTCATTGTCATAGGTGGTGATGATGGCTTTGCCTGGGTGTTCAACCGGATCAGTGGCCAGCTGGTCAGCGAGATCCACCATGGAGGTAAGCACCCACCTTATCTACCTTTTGGACATATCGTTGACGTGTCGCAGTTCATGGCCAGCTCGTACAGGTCGTCGAGGTAAGCCACACGGCCACGAAACAGATTGATCGGTTACCTTTAAATGCAGGCTTTTGTTGACCCCGGCGATCGGTGCATAGTAGTTACAGCGACCTCAGGCAAAGCCCCATACGAGTTGAAAATATGGCATTATCAACCTCAGAAGGTGCATTTGGCGCTTATCACTGGACATGTTCTGAAGCCTATCTTTAAGGCCCAGGTCCCCTCAATGGAATTATCGGCGGCACCTCCTGTAAAGTACTCGTCGTCAACGTGGTGTGACCGAATCGCTATCGCGTTTATTGCCTTTTTATTCTTGTTGTTACTCATTACAATTGTGATTGCTGTAGTATTCTTGATTGGAGCGCTTGACATCTCAATGTTACAGTACCCAGCTAGGGTTGAATAGACTTGGAATCGATATTCGTCGCTTTACTATGCTATGCTGTAAGACCAATCCCTATGTTACCATCTCGTTGCTTATTGACTCACGTGCTCGCTTTCCGTCGCGTTGCATCGCAAATGAACATCGTCGGAATACCCCTCGCCACCCGTTCATCACGTTGGCGCGACTCCCTCACTTAGTCAGAAGGGGTAACTGAATGTGCAATGATATACAGAGACGGATCGGCTCACGGTGTCAAGTCGGAGCAACAGTAATTCAACCCTTCCAGACGGTACATACAAGGTACCACATTACCACCTGGACCGAGTGACGAGCACACGGTATTCGAAGCCGAGTTGGTATTTTTACATCGGAGGTCTTCATCTGACCAATTGCGACATGGCTCGCTGTCTACTGTGATGCTAACGATTGACACCCATGGCAAGGCCTATCTCCGAAATCCCCGGAATTCAAGGGTGCAGATAAGGAGGTGATACGAGCCGCCGAGTGACTCTTTTTGAAATCATTTTCATCCCAGTTTGCAGGCCATCGACCCAGACCGGTTGCAGCGTGAACAGTCGCCAAGTGACTCACGTCGGATGCTACGTTACCTTTTTTATTTTATTCCATTTATATACGCCGTATGATGCTAAGTTACTCTAAATGTTGAGGACGCCAGAGCGCCGCGAGGGCTCGTGGAATGCGGCAGAACCCGATCGCTAAACGGGGACTACAAATAGTCAGGTGAATCCCGTGTTGTTCGCCTCACTCTTTTTGTTAACCACATGAACTCTTTGGTGGCCCGCCTCCCAAAAACTTCCTCTCGGATGACGTCTGCTGGTCGACAGCCTCGCTCATTCCCGTCCCCACAGCACGACGATGTGAGCGACGGCGACGTGAACGATGACGACCTGAACGATATGGACATGGTGTGGAGTTACGACAAGTGCACGACCCTCATTCTCCACGACGCCGACAACTGCACATTTTGTAGTCAATGGAGGAGACACTATTTCACGCATGTGAGAGGCAGCTGCAGAACACTCCAGGAGTCCCGTGAGGCGCGCCTCGAGGATCTGCACGGGCGAGAGGAATGGCGCCAAGACCTCTCCGCGCTACGCAACAACGTCCGGCTGCTCCAAGGAACATTGACTCAAGATCTCGCGGCGCTGCACAGCGAAATCCAACAGCTCCAAGGTGCCGTCGCCTCCTTGGTCGCTTCTCGGCGCAAGCTCGTTCACCCCCCTCCCACTCGCGCATCTACCCCATCCGTTGAGGCCATTTCGCCTGGCCCTTCGTCCAACATGCGCCGCGACACTTAATCTTGTTTTTTTCTTTCTGTTTTTAGGTTTTGAATCCGCATCGTGCGGCCTGCGGTGTAAGGCCAGCTTTCGGGCTGAGCCCGACACCGTTCATTTTCATCACATCTGCCTCGGACTGTCTGTTCCCTCCCGTAGCACCTGTTCATTTTCATATCTTTGATTACATCGGCTGTCTGTTCCCTCCCGTAGCACGGCGTCATGATGCAAAATACACCTCCTCTTCCTGCTATGATATCCTAAGTCCTCCCCACTCCATCAGAAATGGAGTGGCTTGGTTTCCGTCGAGCGTTGAAAGGCGTCGCCGTAGCGTGCCCGGTTCCCGTGGCACCCGTTGGAGCGGGGACAAGCTCATAGCTGCGCCCTTGGCCGTGCCTGCCACATGCAGTGACCGCATGACTGCTCGTGTACCCGTATTGTTCTTTAGACTAGCACTGCCGCACGGCGTTCACAGATTACATATATTTTGGGCCTGATTTTGGGGCTGCACCATTGTAAGGGCCCGCCATCAAATGATCGACTAAATCTGTCGCTCCACTAGGCGATTAGCGATTACCAATTTGCATACTCTTGCACTAATATCCATCTCAATAACTGTGCTGCCATCATAAACTTGATTCCGTTTTGAGTGGCTTAAGTTATTTGTGGTCAGAAAAACATGCTGGAGAAAAAAGTTCATTCAGAACGGCAAGAAATTTCAAGGGAGATCGCGTACAGTGCAGCGTGCATGATGGCAAACAGACCCCGTCCGCGATTGCCGCATAAGAGACGTAATAAGTACCCCGACAGCCGAACATAAGTTAGGTCCGGTTCTCCGGCTCTAATCAGTGTAACAGGCAGATAGACTCGTGAATCGCATAGGGGAATTTGCCTTATCCTTTCCCTTCATTACCACACCCCGTACCTATGCAAATTCACTATTGTTTGCAAATTTTTACACGACACTTGATCACCACTTCCTGATATCCTTTCTCAAAAAGATTACTGCTGAATCGTTTTCTGGCGGGACTGATCCACCCCTTCATTCACCTCGCGTACGGGCTCGAGTTTGGCGTCATCGGACAGGTCGTAGAAGGTACAGTGGCGTTCAAAAGTATTGCACAACACGTGCAAACAAATCTCACGGCCCACCATTTTTCGAAAACTCAGCAAACGCTGCATGTATTAGGTCCATTTGGTAGCTAATTGAGTGTAGTGTATGGAAATGAGTGTTTTGAGACTTAAAAATGAGTGTACGATAGATGGGAAGTATTCTACGGAAAATTGTGTGTGCAGTTCTTTTGAACATGGCTCCTACTTCGGAAAGACATGAGCACCACCAAAGAACAAAAGAAAAGGACACTTACTGGGCATCAGTACTTGGTATGGTGACCTCGAGCCTCCTTCAGAGCAGCAACACGACGGGGCATGCTTTCATACAGCTTGTCAAGCGCCTCCTTTGGAAAGTTGCTCCATTCCTCCTGAAGAGCCTCCCACATCTCATTCCTGTTGCGGGGAAGAGGGTTCCGAGCGCGAATAAGGTGGTCCAATTGATCCCAGACATGCTCGATGATGTTCATGTCTGGGGAGGAAGGCGGCCAAGGGAGAACAGTGACCTTCCTATTTTGGAACCAGTCCCTTGCAACGTGCGAAGTGTGTTTGGGATCGTTGTCTTGCTGGAAGATGACCTTGTCCTTGCCTGTTTTCTTCAGTTTTTGGTCCTTGAGAGTGCCCAGAAGACTTTGTTGGAGGATATCAACATACCCGGGACCATTCATGATCCCTTCAATGCGATGAAGCCGTCCCATCCCCTCCCTGGTGATGCAGCCCCACACCATCACATTTCCGCCTCCATGCTTGATCGTTTTCTTCGTAAAACGAGGATCTAGTGCCTGTCCAGGCTTCATCCAGCAATATTGACGACCATCCGACTTGAATAGCATGAACTTGGACTCATCGGAAAAAATGACCTGTTTCCAGTCCTCAACAGTCCAGTCAGCGTGCGCAGCTGCCCATGCCTTGCGCTTGGCCACATTGGCTGGGGAAATCCAGGGTTTGGACCTACGAACACGTGAGATGAGTCCGTACTGGTGTAGTGCCCTGGAAACTGTAGGGCGAGAGACATGAGGGAAGGCCATTTTGGTGAGTTCGGCAACATTGGCAGCCTCAGTGCAAGCAAGTAGAATGGCGCCATGGCGAGCGTCACGCTCCTGGAGCTTGCGGGGACGACCAGGCTTGTGTTTCCGAAAATATGGATCACCAGATTCCGCAAAACGTTTGATGAGGCGGGGGATGGTGGTGCGATGGAGGTTGAACCGACGTGCAATCTCATAATCAGATTGGCCAATATTCTTGAGCTCAACAATCCGAGCAACCTTGCTTGGGGAGGTGTAGACCATAGTATAAAGGAGTGACAATGAGTTGGAACTGAGTTTCCGTGGTATCTCTAGCCAGTATTTATGTAGAAACATAAACAGGGCCTCGTGTTCAAAAGTACTGCACACAATCTTTCCGGCAATCTGACTTTGGCTGTTTCAAATGCACGTTTTCTGGCTATTGGTCATTGGTTTAGGGTCTTTTACATCCAAGGACACAATGTACAAGCATTTATTACTTCAGTATGTTAATATCCGAGAAGTGCGAGGCGATACAAAATTAGTCACATGACTGTGCAATACTTTTGATCGCCACTGTATGTAACATTCACATTCTCTATCCACACATTTCCCGGTAATCTGTATGTATACTAGGGTATGTAATTATAGGATCATACAAAAAAATGAGGATCAATGGGAACACATGTCTGTGGTTGAGGTCAAAACATCGTGTTACAAATATTTGCAGAGGTACGGGAAAACTTGGAGGTCTGCTGCACCTCCATTCAATTTAGAAACCAAAAAAAAAAAATCATCATTTCATTGCATATATACTGGTCTACAACTATGTAAAATTTGATGTAGTTGTTGAGGCTAGAGAAAATGTTTATTGTCGAATTTGCATACTAGGTATGGGAGCTACAGTACGTGTGCCATCTACGAGTATTACGAAAATTTTAGACACGGCTGGCCGCGGCAGAGTACCCTCAAGCTACATGGCCGATTGCTTCGCGTCACTTAGTGCACTCGAACTGTCTTGACGCTCGTATCCGTGCCTCTGGCGCTTGCCTTGAATGTTTCGTCTTGCCCTCCCCCGTAGCTGCAAGGGCATTGTCCCGGCGGCCTGAGTCTTGGCCCCGGGCGTAGTGGACTGCAACTTGGCCCGACGGTTCTTCAACCGGTCGGTCTCCTCGCAAATGTGGTCGATAAGAGATTCTGTGTCGATGATAGTAGTGAAGCCGTGGACGAGGCGAGCGGAGGAGAGGATGCTCGACACAAAACGCGCGAGCTCCTCAGGAATCCCCCTAAGCACCGTCCACTGGTAGTCCCGTGAGGTAATAAGGACTCCTGCGGCCGAGAGCTCCTCGCGCTTGCAGCGCAGGCCGGTGAGGAAAGCACGGACGTCACCGCCCTTCGTGCAACGCATCTCGAAGAACTGGGTCTCGAGGTCGTTCTGCGCGTAAACGCTCTTCGCGGCGAACTCGTCGTGGACGCGGAGCCAGCGTAGCTCCGCAGTCGGGATGTAGCCCATACGCACTGCTGTGGAGTAGGGAAGTCACTGCGAAAGTAGGTAGCGCGCGGCGAGATCGTCGTGATCCTACTTCACCACGGCCTCTGTCTCATCTGCCGTGAGGTTGTTTACGTCCACGGGAACAGGACGCTTGGCCTTTCCATCAAAGAAGCCCCACCGGCGACTCGCCTGCATCACTTCACGGAAGTGCACAGCGAAGATCGCCCAGTTCGATCCGTCAGGCTCAAGGCGTGGGATGTTGGCGGGCAACTGTTCAATGGTAAGAGTAGGGGTAGGAGGTGGCGGAGGTGTGGAAGTGGATGACGATCGGAGTAGCAGAAACTCCAGCAGCGGGCGGTTGAGCAGGCGTAGCGGACATAGTAACAGCAGAGGTAGCAACTTGAATAGACGAGACAAGCTGGATTTAGCGACGCTCGGCAGGGCCCATAACCTCTAGCAGGTTACGGAGTCCGCTACGGGGGACGTGGCCCACGCGCGAAGGCGAACGGGGTGCAAGGGCACGGGACAGAGACTAGACACACGAATAAGACTGTCTAGGTACTGTAAGCGTACTGTTAAAGATACTTCTTACCTCAGGAATCACGTGCAAGCGACGACTGAGGTTTACACGGTAAACTACGCGGGTATAAGTACGAGTCGAGAGAACACGGAGAGCCGCTCGTACCATATTCATATGGGCACAGGTATAGTATGATAGTCCGAGATCAAGACAAGAAAGTAGTTAACTCACGAGACGGAACAAACGAATCAATCAATCGAATATGCGAGCATGTTCGCCCACGCGAGCCACATCGGCCTCGTGCGCGCTGGGAACTCAACACTTGCCTTGAGTACCGTGCTGAAAGAACGACTTTTAACGTACACAGGGCCGGAATATAAATTATAAGGACTAGACAGACAGAAAGGACCAATGGAAAAGACTCAGGAAATATGAATTGCTCGCGTCATGGGCAATAGGTAGGACGTAGTATAGTGCACATTACCTAGTATGTAAGCTATGAAGTGATACGAAATGTAAGTATCGTATCCACGTGAGTATGACTACTAATTGAGACCGATAGACTGTTTTAATCGCGAAATTAGAACGGTTGTGCATGCGAGGCCAGCTCTCGCACCCGCTGGTACAGCCAGACAGTCAACCCATCGCATCTGCTGTCCACTTCAAGAAAGAACCTGAAGAGATGGTGACAACTCGGAGGGTGGGACTTGCTTTGCGTAGAGATTCAAGGAGTTCCGTCTGGACTGCTGTCCCTTCTTCCGCCGCATGGACTACTTGTAGCGTTGGGAATGATCGTATGTAGGCACACACCATGTCCTGTCCTGTCAATGAGATAGGGTAGGGGAGGGGGACGGGAAAGGGGATGACGCACAATGTCTCCAAGTGATAACAGACCCTGGCTCTGGAAGGTCAGGGTACGGACCTGCCTGAGCTCGCAGGCTGGGTGTCCATCCCAACTATCGACTCCGGACTTGCTTGTGGTATGGCAGATGACGAACTTGGCACGAATCGAAGCCCAAGTTGGTCGAGTTTCTGGAAGCGTCGCAAGGCCTCCACGAGATGAAGGAAGAGGGGTTCATGGGGGTGAAGCTGGTCCACTTCGACATGCAATTCATAAAGGCTGATGGGTCACTTGCTCGCCTGATAATGTCGCCGCAGATGGCCAAAGGTGCATGAAGGGTGCGAAGGTTGGGAAGAAAACACCGACTTTGTGACCGACTAGGTTGGGTACGATCTGACGGCGCGTTGCCTCTGATACGGACAACCTTGAGGCCCCTGTGCTTCATCAAAAAGCGGATAAGTGCCGGCCGTGGGATTATCCCCTTCCACGTCGATATCCTCGAGGAGCGTCATGCTGAGCTGTCCAAGGAAAGTTGACCATTGGGAAGGGTTCAACGATACCATGTATATTGTCAGATTCTGATAGGGGACTGCATGAGAATCCCCATCGTGGTTCGCACTAAACCGGGAGCGAAGGCGAGATCGGAAGAGATGTGAAGAGACGTGAGCGTGCGGGAACCACATGACATTCCACTCCGCAAAGTAATGGAGGGAGGAAGAAAAGCCGCCGAACCGTAGCCTGAGATACAAAGCCGTGTGAGCGGTAGGACACAAAATAAGCCTTGGATTTTGATAAGCTCAGACATCATCGGGAGCGGATCGACGCCCCAGAGGCTTAAGTGGAAACTCTGAAGATTAGCTGAATTCGAGGGATCGAGAAGGAAGCTCGTGAGGAATCCAATCGCGCTCCGTGCTTCCTGTGCGTCGTACGGAATCGAACAGTACATCGTTTTGGGAGGGCGAAATGTAGGGACAATTGACCAGAGTCCGAGAGATGCGTATCCGCTTAGATCATACAGATCTGCACTCGTCCCCCCCGTATTGGTGCCCTTCAGCTTTAGACAACGCCCGTGCAGGTACTCTGGTGTTGCGTTAGGCCCGTCCTAACGTGCTCGACTTGAGCGTGAGTACAGTGGCTTGACTGTATGTGGGGCAACTTAGCAGAAGTAGATACATGTCCGTAACAGGAACGCGATCGTCCACAGCACTGGGGCGAAGTCCACCAGGT
The DNA here is from genome assembly GCA_024734325.1 of Lactarius hatsudake. Classification (NCBI taxonomy): domain Eukaryota; kingdom Fungi; phylum Basidiomycota; class Agaricomycetes; order Russulales; family Russulaceae; genus Lactarius; species Lactarius hatsudake. Next base: position 800,270 of record JANSJP010000010.1, on the reverse strand, counting down.
GTATCCGTTGTCTTGCAATCTGCCTGATCAAGGCAAGACGCACTACTAGGCTGAGAGAGAGACAAAGGCAGGCAGCCAACAAGAGTGAGAGTATGACGACTGGTGATTCAAGAAGACCAAGCTAAGGAGCCCGGTCTCGTGCACGACGGTAGATATACAGTTGACGAGGAGCTTTGAAGCTCCTCCTAAACGTAAGGTACCCAATAGCCATAGTAGCTCGAACCCTACTACGACTATCCTAGGTATGAGTCAAGTCCGAGTCCGATACATGTGATACTCCTACTGTGCTGACTGATACGACTGTCCCTGACTAATACTAGGGTAGTCAGAACCCCGTGAACACGCAGTCCGTACCGATGAGTCCGATCGCAACATCACCCCTCTTTCAGGTGCGACGCCCCGACGCTCCAAACCCCTCCTCTTCGTACAAGATCCTGGTGCGCGTCGCCTGCGCCGCCCCTCGTCGTCCTCTACGTGTCTTCTTCTTCGTCAGCTCGTAGTCCACCATGGTTCTAGCCTCGTCCTCGATGCGTTCCAACGCATTGGCCATCTCCAACCTACGCCGGCTTGCCGATACCTTGCCCTGGATCTCCCCCACCGCGGCGATGAGGTCGTCGATCCGCTGATTGAGGCGTTGCAGTTCTCAGTCGGTGGCGCGATATCGGGTGATCTCGCCAGTGAGCGAGACGTCGTGGAGGGAGGAGAGGCAGCGGTCTACGCGCGCCCGGTCTTCGAAGCCTTCGGTGAAGAGGACCATGTCCTCGTTTTGATAGATGGGCTTGCCGCCGTAGTTGTAGCGGGGGGCGGCGTAGAGGGGGCGAGCGTAGACCTTGTCAGACTCGTCGATAATACCTACCACCATGGGGTCCGGACCCATGATGACCTGGTGGTAACGGGCTTCGCGCTCAACCCCGTCGGGGGAGACGATGCGAAATGGGAGATAGTCCCCTCCGGTGTTGCGTGTGAAGCCGGCGGGGGTGCGTGTGTTGATGACAGCCAGAGGCTGGTGAGTTGGTCCTCCCATCACTCCGAGGTCCCGCTTGTACATGGGGGATCCATCGGTGTTGAGGGAGTATGGGGTTTCACGTGGGTCGTCAGTATCGGTGGTCGAAAGAATGTGGGGGTGCGCAACTGCGTAGTCTCCATCTGCGTTCTCCCCGATCCCCCATTCATCCTCGCCAGCGTCCGTCGGTGTCTCAGCTGCTGCATCCGCAGCTGTGCCCTCCGTAGTTGCTCGTCCCTCCACTCCCAGACGATCTCCTTCCACGGCCGTGTCGGCCCAAACTCGGTGTGGTATCGGGACAGGTCCAGGGTGACCGTGTCCGTCAGCGTGTTGAATGAGGCGATTTGACGCCTGGCCCTTGAGTAGGGCACGGTCTGCTTCCGCGCAGGTTTCTTCGTCGTAGGTACCAGGCTGCGCCTCGGGGGAGTCGGCGACTCCTCCGATAGTGGGGTCGGGGAAGGTGCTGAGCACTGTGATGGCGTCCTCGCGGGTGATGGGTCCACGGGGAGTGACGAGGCTCTGGACCACCGTGTCGATGGTCGATTGCGAGGGGAGAGAGCAGGAAGACATGTTTCGGAGGAAGACAGGATGAGAGATGTTAGCAGGGGATGCTGTGGGACTTAGCTCGCTCCGGGCCCTCCTTATATGTGTTTCTCGTAGGGGGTTGAGCGCCTTGAAGTCTCGAATTGCCTGGTCGGTGAATACTTCACTCCGGTTGACCCACTGGTTCTCCGAGTCGGGGTACCCCTTCCATTTTACCAAGTATTGGAGTTTCCGGGTTCTTCCGAACCTTCGTGAGTCCAGAATCTTCTCGACTTCATATTCCTCTTCTCCGTCTACCAGATCTGGAGGCGGGCGTTGATAGTTAGCTCCATGTGTAGTGGTCTCATGATATCTTGTGAGAAGATCTGTGTGAAACACCGGGTGGATGCTCCACTGTGTGGGAAGTTCAAGGCGGTAATTGACTGGGGACATCACCTGTGTCACCCTAAAGGGGCCGTGTCTCTTGGGCGCAAGCTTTGCGGTTGGTTGGTTAGTGCGTAGGTGGCGTCCTTCTAACCATACTAGGTCTCCCTCCTTGTATCTGGGCGTATCTTTGTGTTTGATCCACGATTTTTGCGCCTTGATAAGGAGTGCCTTGGCCTCGGCCCTCGCTTCTCGGAATTGATCAATTTGTAACGCCACTTGTGGGATGGGTGATGGTCTATCGATCCAATCAGCGCGTGGGTTGTACCCCATTAGGAGGTAAAAAGGGGACTTCCTTGTGGTCTTGTGAGGCCAGTTGTTGTGCGTGAATTCTGCGATAGGTAGGTACGCCGCCCAATTGTCTTGTCACTCGTTGGTCCAGAATCGGAGGTACTGTTCTAACCATTGATTTGTCTGTTCGGATTGTCCATCCGTCCGCGGGTGGTAGGCGGTGGAGATGTTTTGTGAGATGCCCAGGATGTAACGCCACCACAGGGGCGTTAGGTACGACGTGTACCGCGTTAAGTCAACGGGATCGGAGGAGCGCGAGCCGGCTGAGGCTCAGTTCGATGGTGCACAAGTATCGCTCAGGCTTTCCCTGGAACCGAGGATAATAGTAGAAAGGCAAGGCTCAAGCGCAGCAGCGAGCGAAAGTATAGACTCAAGCGCAAAGGCGAGTCGAAGGTCGTTCGTGAGGCAAAGACAATGTGGTATTACACAAGAAGTCAAGTCTACCGTACAAGCTAGGTAGGGCGCGACTTATATACTAGTACAGGATGTTTGCGAGGAGCAAACATATGGCGCGATCGTGAGTCGAGGGTCCTAAAGTGTGAACAAGGGGAAAAACCGCATATAGTACAGATAGATTCCGCGGGGTCATGCTGCCCCTCGGAAATGCTCGGCGGACGGAAAGGAATGTAAAACGACCAACCCTATCGCCGCGGCGCACGGCGCAAGATGAGAATCGAAGCACGCGAAGCATGGGAACGTATCGTAATCGTACAACCAAGTCAGCAGGTAAAATCGTAACACTACCCCCCCGTCAGAATTGAAGTCGCCTCGACTTCAACTAGTCACTGGTATAGGCATAGTCCTCTTCAGCAGGAATGTTCGCAGGGACAGGAGAGGGGGTGCGGGGGCAGGTGTGTCGACGCAAGAACATAAAGCGCCCTCTCTCTCCGCAATCCCAACACATCTCGTACATCGGACACTTAATCTCCTCATGCGTGGCGTCGTACCTCAGGCACTTCCCGCACCACCTAGGGCGAGAGTCCGGGTCTACATGCGCCGGCGTCATAGGAGAAAGGCGTCGAATGAGACAGACGTCCAGCCGGTGCGCTCGACTCCCACACCACTGACACGGCTCTCGAGCCCGCCGCTTCCGGACATTGTGCCACCAGGTGGTCCTCTGACTTGCACTGGAAGCACTTGCGCCGACGCTTACCGCCTTCCCCCTGAAGGCGGGGCATCTCGCTAGGTCCAGAGTCACGAAGGGTAAGGGGGAATAGGCTCGGGGGAGCCTCGGGGACGCACAGGCTTGCGCATGAAGCTCGGCGTACTTGTCGGCGATGAGGGGGATGGCCCGCGCGTATTGGAGGACGCTTCCAGACCTGATGAAAAGTCCATGTCTAAATGGAACTGGATCGCGCGTTAATTCAGTCTCCAGCCGTCAGGATATCCGATTGGCGAACACGGATGGCGTCCCGCCGCGTGAGGCATTCACGCAGACGGGAGATGTCGGCGTGGAGACGAGGCTGGTGCAGTTCGACGAGCACCTCGTTTAACACGATAGCACGGGGGTCATGGGGGTGGAACATATTCAACTGGTTGTCGGTGATATGCTGAGCCAGTTGACCAGTGTAGACTTCGTTAAGGAAGACTTGGGACGCGTAACAGGGATGGCCCTCTCCCCATCGTTCCGACGACCTCCTGATAATTGTGGCGGTAGTAAATATACCGCGCTGTCTGTTTGGCGGTACCCGTCTCTCCGACTAGAAGCGGGAAGAAGGTGGGGGAAGTGGGGTCGTTGAAGAAGAAGGGAATGCCGGGGTCTTCGTTCTCCTTGTCCTCCTCATCGTCGAGGAGGGCGAGGGCGGGGTCGGGCTCGACCACCCGTGTCTGAGGGATAGGCGTGAATGAGTGATCCATTCCGGCGGGGAATGGTGGGATCGGGATGTGGGCAGCAAGTACGGCAGGTGGTGATAGTGGTGGTGGTGGGGTGAGGGCGACAGTGGTTTTCGGGTGGGTACGTGGGTGTAGCGGGGACCTGAACGGTGACAGGAGTATCAACTGGAGAAGGGGATTATGATGGGTCGAGGGGGTTCAGTAGTTGTCTTAGGTTCTTCTGCTGCCGAAGCAAGGGCTGAGGTAGCGAGTGCGAGTACAGGGAAGTGGGGGTGAGTCAGGGACCACAGAGTACGGCGTGCGACCCTCTGGTTCGGAGGGGACACCCAAGTCCTGTGAGGGAACTGGTCAGATTTTCGAGAATGATCTCGACAGGACGGCGGGTCTGGATAGTAGAGATGATGGGAGTGGTCGTCATGTTGGAGCAGAGGATAGTGGGGTAGAGCGATAGTGTCATCGAGGGGCGTGCTTTATATCTTTCGTCCAGCCCCTTCGGCGGTAGGATTTAGGCGATAGAAGTCGGTGATGAGATCCTGGGGCATGTCGAACATTCTCAAGAGGCTCCCACGTGCTGTCACTTATCGGAAAGCCCTTCCATTGGACAAGGAATTGAAGTTTGCGCCCTCGTCCATGTGATCGGGACTGAAGGATGCGCTCCACTTCAAACTCTTCCTCTCCGTCGATTAGATCTGGGGGTGGGCACGTGAAGTTTGCGCCATGCAGTTCCGTCTCCTTATATGGTGTCAGGAGGTTTGCATGGAAGACCGGATGTATCTTCCACGTGTTCGGGAGCTCTAACTCGTATGAGACGTCTGAAAGGACTCGCTTCACTCGGAACGGTCCGTGGCGTTTAGGAGCGAGTTTTGCGGTAGGGTAGAAGGTTCGGAGATTTGTACCTTCCAACCAAACCATTGCGCCTTCTTGATAAGGAATGAAGCGCGTCTTGCCCCTTTTTGCCATCAACTCTTGCGCATGTTTGATGCAGTCTTGCGCGTGCTGTCGTCTGATGACCATGTCTTCTAGGCGTTGTTCGACCGATGGGGATGATGTGGGTTTCGGCGTCCATACGGTACGTGGTTCCCACCCCATTATGAGCGAGAACGGTGATTCCTTTGTGGTCGCGTTGGGCCAAGCGTTGTGCGCGAATTGGGCAACCGGTAAGGCTTCCGCCCAATTGTCCTGCTGCACATTGCTCCAATGTCGGAGGTACTGTTCCAACCACTGGTTCGTCCGTTCCGACTGCCCATCGGTTTGAGGGTGGTAGGCGGATGATATATTCTGGCGGATTCCGAGGACTTTGCAGAGGTTGGTCATGAATGCGGAGGTGAATCGGGGGTCTCGGTCCTGTGATAATCTTTCGGGGTATGCCGTAATGTGGGTATACATGATGAAGGTATAGCCGCGCTACTCCTTCTGCTGTGATTGACTCATTACACGGGATGAAGATCGATGCCTTTGAGCAATCGTGGTCCGTAATTGTGAGTATAGAGTCGTATCCGTCTGACGGAGGGAGTTTGGTGATGAAGTCCATAGCGACTGACCTCAAATGGTTCGGCGTTCGGGTCTGTGGTGATGGGAAAGAGGTGTGGTTTTTGACGGTGAGGGTTGATCTTGTTCGCCTGGCATGTCGCGCATCCTTTGACATAGTCTTCTACGTCCTTGCGCATGTTGGGCCACCAGTAGTCGCGTCGTAGCAGTTCGTAAGTGTTCGCGATTCCTGGGTGTCCCATGGCCGGTGTATCGTGAAAAAAGGTGATTACCCCCCTGTTTAAGGTCGTTGTCGCCCACGACAACTAGTGCGTCGTTCTTCCACCACAGTCCTCCTACTTTCCGCAGGTTGTGGGGTTCAACCCACCGCAGTACGTCCTTCTCATCGAGATTCTGCAATATCTGGGTCCAAATATCCATGTCGTGCATGGACATCTCCGTCGCTCGAAGAAAGCGGTCTGCGGGGAGGACGATAATATCATTGTTGTCCTCATCATGTGTCACATAGTCCGCTCTCCGCGACAGGGCATCCGCGCGACTATTCTTAACTCCGGAGATATGTTTCAGGAGGAAATCATACTCTGAGAGTTCTAGGAACTCGCGCACAACCCGTCTGCTGATCTTCCTGGGTTCCTTCCAGTACTGGAGGTTGGCGTGGTCGGTGTGGATGATAATTTTATGGGGGGAGCCGACTAGATATGTGCGCCACGCTCGTAGGGCTTTGACGACTGCCAGTAGCTCTCTGTCATAAATATCGTAGTTGCGTTCCGTCTGACTGAAGGATTCGGAGTGGAACGCGACGGGGTGCAGTTTTTCATCCCGGCCGAGCTGATTAAGCACGGCTCCGATGGCGACGTTAGACAGCGTCGACTTCTAGTTCGAATGGTTTCGTGAGGTCGGGGAATAAAAGTGTAGGTTCACGTTCGATGCTACGTTTGACGTTATTGAACGCGTCTTGCTTCCCGTTGTCCCCAGTGCCACGGGGTGTCTTTACGAGTGAGGTCGTGTAGGGGTCATGCCAGTGCGGAGAAACCGCGGATGAATCGCCGGTAGAAGTTACAAAATCCGAGGAAGGCGCGTACTTCACGGAGATTCCTTGGAGCGGGCCATTCTCGGATACCCCGTACCTTAACTGGGGTCCATCCAGAGATTGCCATGGCCTATAATTAGTCCAAGGTATTCAACCTCCAGTACTTCGAATTCGCACTTCTCAGGGTTTGATGTAGAGATCGTGTTCTTCGCACAAGCGGAGAACTTCATGCACTATGGCGTGATGGTGGGGATAGTCGAGGGGTGTGGCGATTAAGATATCGTCCATGTAGACGATCACCTCGTTCGTCAGGGTGAGTGGTCGGAAAGTATCGTCCATCATCGCTTGGAACGTGGAGGGGGAGTTGGTGAGCCCGAAGTACATAACGAGGGGTTCGTATAGCCCCTGGTTGGTCTTAAAGGCGGCCTTTCCACTCATCTCCTAGTTTGATTCGTACGTTATTGTACCCCCACTTGACGTCGAGTTTCGTGTAGAGGCGCGCATCGCGTATCCGATCTACAAGTTCCTGGGATTAGAGGGAGCGGGTAGTGGTTTCGGATCGTGAGTTCGTTTAATCGCCTGTAGTCTTGGACGGGGCGCAATTTGCCGTCCTTCTTCTTGATAAAGAAGAAGGGGGATGCGTACGGCGACTTAGACGAGCGAATGTACCCTTTTGCCAACTGCTCGTTCAGGAAGGCGGTCAGAGCTTCTTGTTCATTCTGCGCGAGTGGGTAAACCTTGCAGTCCAATGAGGCCGGAGCGTTGGGAAGGAGGTCTATGGCATGATCCCAGGGGCGAGATGGAGGGAAGCGGTGAGAAGCCTCTTCGTCAAAAATTTTGCGGTGACATCTGTACTCCTCAGGGATCATTTCCTCGAATGTTCGCTCCTTTTTCTTCGCCGCTTCTTGCTGCGCCAACTCGGAGGCGGTTGTGGTTTTGCGTAAAAACGCAATCTGAGGTTCCCGCTCGTCGTCCATGAGTTGTTCCCATGCTTCCTCGTCAAGTTCATACGTCTCCAACGCCCGGATGGAAGCTTCTATGGGCGTGGCTTCGTCTGACAAGTGAAGGCTCGAAACCACGACCGGCTGAAACTCCTCGTTCAGCGTCGCGTCTCCCCACTTGATTTTGGGCTCAAAGGCCGTAAACCAAGGGTATCCCAGGATCACTTCGTCCCTTCCTAGGTTGGTAACTAAGAAGCGAAGCGTCCTCTCCTCCGTTCCTGTTCGCACTGGTGAGGTCCGTATAATGAGTGATGGCGCCGTCCTGATTGTGGGTGCCGTCTACATTCCAAATACGGATGGGGTGAGTCACCTCCCGCGTCCCGATCTGGAGTCGTTTCAAAAGTGAGGAGCATATGAAGTTGTCGGTGGCTCCCGAGTCGATAAGGACTTGTCGTTCGGCCGTTGCGTGTACTGATTTGAACAAGACTGGGATTCGCATAGATCGAAACCTGCTAGTGTACACGTTTAAGTTTAATGCTCTAGCCCAGGCCGCCGGGTTCAAGCGTCGAGAAAATCCTCTCGTCCGAATAATTTTTCCACCATGAGGTCCCGCACCTCCTGAGTCTGTGCCTTCATCGCTGCGATCTGTAGATCCGCCTGCTCTTCATTCGATAGTACGCGACTAGATTGTATGGCGAAAGAAGAGACGGCGGGAGTTGATAAACTTGAACCCGAGGGAGTCGGGGCTGGTGATCGCGGGGACATGGGGGGGTGGCGCCATGGCAGACGTAGTGGCAGCCACTCGCACGCCCTTTTGAGGACAGTTACGCGAGATGTGTCCTTGCGCTTGGCATCTAAAACATCTTCCCTCCTTCTGAAGGCGGGCTTTGTCGGTGTCGGTAAGGGCCACGGAGGCTCTGGCGCGTCCAACGTCCATGGCGTTGGGGTCGCGTGTTCCTTTGAGGGCTTGCACCCACTGCTCTCGGCTTTGGCCGCCCTTCTTTCGCTGGGGTTTTCCTTTGCCGAGGCGATCCTTAAGGATAAGATATTCAGCCTGCTGCAATCGGGCGGCCGCCTTCCACTGCTCCCAATTGACAGGGTGCTGGAAGCGGACAGCGTTGACTACTAACTGGTTTGGTAGTCCATCTTGGAACAGCTCCAACGTCGTGGCTTCGTCAGGGTTGTACCCTGCCTTCGTGACGAGGTTCTGGAACGTTGCGACGTAGGTGTCGATATCTCCTCCCTTCATCGTGAGGGTTTGGAGGGCTTTGCGTGCGTTGGTTTGCTCGGATGTGTCGGTGTAGGCTTGTACGAATCGGTCTCTGACGGTAGTCCATAAGACCTCGTTCTGTTGGAGGACTCCTGCCGCAATTTGGTCCTCCAACCATTGCGCCTGTTCATCAACCCAGTCGTTTACTAATGGGCCTCGGATGTACGACAAGAAGGTCATGGCCCGCGAGGCTGGGATCGACAGCTGATCGACGGTGGGGTTCATCTCCTTGTAGAGTCGAAACACTCGCAAGAAAGCCTTGCTTTCGTCTCTGACCCCAGTAAATTCGGGGGGAGGGTTTCCTCCCAGTCGTCCGTTCCCTCCAGGGACCGGCGCTACAGGTGCGGCCACTCCTGGCGCGGCGCCACCGCCACCGCCACCGCCACCGCCACCGCCACCACCACCGCCAGATGGTGGTATCGGTGCGCCGCCACTAGGCGGGTTCGGTACTCCTCCTCCTGAGCCCGATGCTCCGGAGGATCCTCCTGCTCCACTAGTGAGGGTGGTGCTAGCCGAAGCTTGCAGGGTCTGGGACATGACGTAAGTTTGAAAATGAGTCGTCGGGTCAACACTGGGTAGATTTGTCGTGGGTACAGAGACACTGGGTGATGGAGAGTCGTCGTCAATGGCAATACCAGGGGTGGTATGGGTTATGAGAGGGCCAACTCCGAGAGCTTGAGGTACTATACTAATGGTGTACCACTGGCCTTTCTTTGCGGAGTAATCAATATACGCCCACTGTCGTTGGTCCTCGAGATAGTGAACCTGTCGGTATTTTTGCGTGTTAGGGTGGAAGAGAAAGTATCCTTCCACTCCTTCGTGTTCCTTCCAGATGACAGCTCCTTTGACTTTATCGGAAAGCTCGTCGTCACTGTATCTGTCGATGTATTCCGCTTGAAACTGGGATCTGGCGCGACTGTGAAGGTTCGCCACTGTGAGAGACTTGACTTAATGTAACGCCACCACAGGGGCATTAGGTACGACGTGTACCGCGTTAAGTCAACGGGATCGGAGGAGCGCGAGCCGGCTGAGGCTCAGTTCGATGGTGCACAAGTATCGCTTGGTTTCCCTGGAACCGAGGATAATAGTAGAAAGGCAAGGCTCAAGCGCAGCGGCGAGCGAAAGTATAGACTCAAGCGCAAAGGCGAGTCGAAGGTCGTTCGTGAGGCAAAGACAATGTGGTTTTACGCAAGAAGTCAAGTCTACCGTACAAGCTAGGTAGGGCGCGACTTATATACTAGTACAGGATGTTTGCGAGGAGCAAACATATGGTGCGATCATGAGTCAAGGGTCCTAAAGTGTGAACAAGGGAAAAACCGCATATAGTACAGATAGATTCCGCGGGGTCATGCGCCCCTCGGAAATGCTCAGCGGACGGAAAGGAACATAAAACGACCAACCCTATCGCCGTGGCGCACGGCGCAAGATGAGAATCGAAGCACGCGAAGCATGGGAACGTATCGTAATCGTACAACCAAGTCAGCAGGTAAAATCGTAACACAGGATGTTGCATAACTCGCGCGAGAATTTGGATGCGAAGCGCGGGTCCCTGTCGCTGATCACTTTGGTGGGTAGTCCGAATCGCAGGAACACGTGCTTAGCGTATAATGCAGCGGTTCCTTCTGCCGTGATTTCTTCGTTACATGGGATGAAAACGGCTGCTTTCGAGCAGTCGTGATCAGTAACCGTGAGGATGGAGTCAAACCCTTGCGAGAGTGGTAGTTTGGTAATGAAGTCGAGTGCGATGGTCTCGAAGGGGAGTGCCTCGGGGTTTGGGTATATTGGAGAGAGTGGTGCCTTGGTGGGTCGGTTTGTTCGCCTTGTGTCTCTGGCACTCGGTGCACCCCTTCACGTAGTCCAGTACGTCCTGGCGGAGGTTTGGCCACCAGTAGAAGCGTCCTACCAACTGCGCAGTCTTGTTGATGCCTGGGTGGCCGTAAACCGGGGGTACATGGTGTGCAGAAATAATACTTCTCTTGTCGTATAGTCCGCCTGTGACCACTCGTCTTCCGTCCTTGTACCAGGTACCCTCGACCTTCTTTAGTCAGTGTGCATCTATCCAGGGGCGAAGGTGGTCTTCATCTTGGTGATAAGTGGCGTCGGGTCGTTCCATTTCTGTGGGTTTGATGGTCGCAGTCATTGGCATAATGGTCTCGACTCGGGTGGCCCGTACGAAGAGTGCGTCAGGGAGGACCACAATATCCTTGTTGTCGTCGTCCCCACGGTTGTAGTCTGGTCTTCGAGAGAGTGCGTCTGCCCTTCCGTTTGCGGTACCCTTGATGTGGTGGATCTCGAAGTCGTATTCGGAGAGTTCCAGAACTTCCCTTGCGATGCGCCGGCTTATTCGTTGTGGGGATCTCCAGTATTGTAGGTTGAGGTGGTCTGAAAACACCTTGACCTTGTGAGGGGAGCCTGCTAGAAGGGGGCGCCAGTGGCGGAATGCTTTGACGATGGCTAGCAGCTCAAGGTCGTAGATGTCGTAGTTTCGCTCGGCCTCGTTGAGGGTTGCTGAGTAGTATCCTATGGGGTGTCGTTTACCGTCCTCCTTGCGTTGTAAGAGTACGGCACCCACCGTGAATCCTGATGCGTCTACTTCCAGTTCGAACTGTTCCCGGGTGTCTGGATGTGCCAGTACTGGCTCGCTCGTCACCAGATCCTTGAGCTTCGCGAACGCGGCATCTTCATCTGGACCCCAGTGCCACTCCGTGTCCTTTCGTGTTAGGCGATTTAGGGGGTGTGCGTGGGTCGCGAAACCCTTTATGAAGAGGCGGTAAAAGTTGCAGAACCCGAGAAAAGATCGGACTTGTTTGACTGTGGTAGGCGTGGGCCAGTCGCGGATGCCGGCGACCTTGATGGGGTCCATGCGAGTCACCCCCTTTTCAAGGATTACCCCCAGGTAATCGATCGAGGTCGCGCCGAAGACGCATTTCTCTGGTTTGAAGTACAAGTCAAGGTCCTTGGCGACCTGCAGTATGTCACGTACCGCCGCGATGTGGCCCTTCCTGCCGTTGCATGAGGCTATGGCGACATCGTCGATGTAGACGCGGATTGTGGTGCCCAAAGCTTCATGTTTCAAGATAATAGGTCCGCAGGCGAAGTCCATCATTGCCTGAAAGGTCGCAGGTGCGTTAGTGAGGCCGAAGGGCATGACCAGTGGCTCGAAGAAGCCGTAATGTGTTTTGAAGGCAGCTTTTTCTTCGTCGCCCTCTTTCATGCGGACGTTATTGTATCCCCAGCGGACGTCCAGTTTAGTGTAGATGTCCGCGTTTCCGAGGTCCGTAATGAGATCCTGTATGAGCGGTAGTGGGTATTGGTTACGCACAGTGAAAGAATTGATCTTTCGGTAGTCCTGCACTGGCCGCAGCTTTCCGTCCTTCTTTTTGACGAAGAAGAAGGATGAGGCGTACGGGGATTTCGACGGGCGGATGTAGCCTTTCTGTAGTTGTTCGTCGAGGAATATCCGGAGCGCCTTGTCTTCCTCGCGGGACATGGGATAGATCTTGCATTCTATTGCAGTTGGGGCGTTCTTGGTGAATTCTATGGCGTGGTCCCAGGGTCGTCTAGGTGGAAACTGGTGTGACTCTTTCTCACTAAATACGTCGGCGAAGTCTGCGTATTCTTCCGGGATGGCAGTGACGATAGTGTGTTGTTGTGCTTGTATGGCTAGGTCGGTGGCGAGGGTGCGTGCTTTGACCTCTTCCCATTCCTTGTTAAGTTCGTACACTGCCTGTTGCTTTTCGTCGTTTGTGAACTCCGTTGGTTCGGTGGGTGCGAATGCAATGGTCACTCCCCTGTCTACCGGATGCGTGGTTCGGAGTATGATGGGGTACGCGTCTTCTTTAATGACCGCGTGTTGCCAGCTGATTTGTGGTTCGTAGGCGGCCAGCCAGGGGTATCTGAGGACGATGTCTTCGTCTCCTGTGTCAGTGATTAGGAAGCGCATGATCTTGCGGGTTCCTTTGGTTTGTACGTCGAGGTCTGCGCAGTGTGTGATTAGTCCGGCTTTATTTTCGGATTTATCGATGTTCCATATCTTTTTTGGAGTGTCCAGCTCCTTTAGACCAATCCCCATTCGTTTCGCGAATGTTGGTTTGATGAAGCTATCAGTAGCTCCGGAATCTACTAGTGCTTTTACTTCGGCCACGTTGTAACTTGTTCGAACGGCAACTGGAATTCGTAGTGATCGATAGCGTGTGATGATTACAGAGTTACAACGGAGTGCCCTCACCCAGGCCAACGGGTTCAGGCGCTTGGAAAATCCTCTCTTCCCCACAGTTCTTGAAGGACTAGGTCCTTCACCTCGTCCGGTGCTCCTGCTACCCCCTGCAGCCAGTCCTTGGCTTGTTGTTGTGGCGTAGCTGCCACGCGTGCTTCTACTCTTGGTTCTTGAGAGTGGTAGTCGGTTTCGAACCTTCTGCTGCTGCTCCCTTGCGCGTTGTAGCGGTGCTGCGGGCAGTCGCGACTGAAATGTCCCTTCTGGTTACAAGTGTAACAGGTCACTTCCCTTGCATCTCGTGGAGGTCCTCTCCCCCAGCCGCGTCCCCTTGGTCCTCCACGCAGCGGGTACGGAGGTTTTTGTCCGTTCAATATGAACTCTGCTCCCGCGAGCCTCACCTGGGAGTCTTCTGCTTGTGCTCCTCGGGCCCTCGCTCTGTCCACGGAGGTATCCATTGCGTTCAGATCGCGGTATGGAGGGAGGTTCCTGGGTGCCCAGCCGCTTTGAGGGGTTCCCCACTGGCTAGGGCGCGGGGGTAGTCTTTACAGTGGGTGTTTTAAGGGAGTTAAGACGCGCCTGTAGGTGCATGTACTGCTGTTGCTTCTTCATGGCGGCTTGCTTCCATGCTTCGAATGTGGCTGGCTCGTACTGTTCGTAGACTTTGGTAAAGAGGGCTTTTGGTAGCCCTGCAGTGAACAGGTCCAGTGTTTGAGGGGCGTCGAGGTTATAGTCAGCCTGGTGGGCTAGTCTTTCAAAGGTGGCTACATAGCTGTCGATGTCCCCGTCCTTCATATGGACGCCCTTGCGCAGTTCCATCTGCACCTGTTCCTTCTCCATAGTGTTGGAGAAACGCCTTGTGAAGGCGCGGAGGGTGTCTTCCCAGAGGCGTCGAGTATTTTCTGGGAATCCGGAGTCTATTTGGCGTATGAGCCAGTCGGTCATGTACATTACCCATTCGTTGACTTGTTCCCCTTGAATGTATCCGAGGAACAGGAGCGATCGACGGTAGTAGTTGCGCATGAGGTCGCTTGTGCTATTAATCCCTTGGTAGAGGTTCCACTGCGCCCGGAATTGTAGGGCCTTGGTACGATTGCCGTCGAAGATCTGAGGGGGGTTTCCCTGCAGCCTGTCCGAGGATCGGTGTGGGTTACCTATGGGGGCGACCCCGGGAAATCCTCCTCCGCCGGGTGGTCCTCCTCCATTGGGTGGCCCCCCTCCGTTGGGAGGTCCTCCTCCTCTTCTATGTCCTCCTCCGTTCCCGTGGGGGAATCCTCCTCCTCCGGGCGGGTCTGGTTCGTCTGGTCCTATGGCTCTCATAAGGGCTGCATCGTCAGCTGTCATTCGGTGTCCTGTGCTGGGGTCGATGGGGAGTAGGTCTTCTGGGACTCCGTCTTGCGGTTGCTGGACGGGGTCTAGTTGAAGTGCGTACGTGGGTTCTAGTTGTGTGGTTGTCATCTCGTTAGGTGGGTGGACAATGATCTGCTCAGCTGGTGGTCCTTCGTTAAGTGTAATTCCTCCGGCTAGGTTCGCTAGTTCTTCTTCTTCCTCTGCGTTTACTTGCGAGAGGTGATCTTCTTCGGTGGCTTCGCTGTTCCGTTCTGATTCGGAGTCTTCTTCTTCTTCTTTGGTAGTGCTGGTGTTAGCTGTGCCGTCGATTGGTCCAGCTCGTGCGGGGGGAACTACTTCGCTTTCCAAAATGTCGCACCGGTATTCGTGTGTGGTAGGCCTGACCACCGTTCGTATTCCTGCGTCGTTTGTTGCGAGTATGCACCAGCAGGTATGTTCGAAACTGAACTCAACTGGGTAGTATCGACTTGGCCGGGTCGGGAAGTCAACGAAGTATCCGGTTTCTCCCCTGTGTGTCCTCCACCTCGCAGCCTTTAGATAGCGTGTAGGGACGTTACGTTCTCCTCGTCTCGGGATGGTGTATGATTGGACTTGGTTCCAGCCCCACCGGTCTGCTGTAGTAGGCGCCACTGTGTAGTTTCAGGGTGTAGCTTGGTCTTAATGTTGCGTTAGGCCCGTCCTAACGTGCTCGACTTGAGCGTGAGTACAGTGGCTTGACTGTATGTGGGGCGACTTAGCAGAAGTAGATACACGTCCGTAACAGGAACGCGATCGTCCACAGCACTGGGGCGAAGTCCACCAGGCATATCCGTTGTCTTGCAATCTGCCTGATCAAGGCAAGACGCACTACTAGGCTGAGAGAGAGACAAAGGCAGGCAGCCAACAAGAGTGAGAGTATGACGACTGGTGATTCAAGAAGACCAAGCTAAGGAGCCCGGTCTTCGTGCACGACGGTAGATATACAGTTGACGAGGAGCTTTGAAGCTCCTCCTAAACGTAAGGTACCCAATAGCCATAGTAGCTCAAACCCTACTACGACTATCCTAGGTATGAGTCAAGTCCGAGTCCGATACATGTGATACTCCTACTGTGCTGACTGATACGACTGTCCCTGACTAATACTAGGGTAGTCAGAACCCCGTGAATGCGCAGTCCGTATCGATGAGTCCGATCGCAACACAGACCTGCTCAGCGCCCTCTCCAGGGGCCGCCACTACGTTGTGGGGTAGCGCAAGTCGCAGCGGCAGCGATTGGTTGAAAACGTCGCCTGAACGAGTCGTGATATTGAGGCGCGCGGTGAGAGTCGCTTCTACCCGCCATCCCATCCTCCTCATCTAAGGAAGGTAAGCAACGGTCAATGGCGCAAAGGAGGCGACTCACCAGGTTTTCCAAAGGTCCAATGACCCTCCTTCTAACCCATTCCCAGGCGAACCAAAAGAGCGAACGAGCGATTTGTATCAAGATCTTGGCCTGGTAAGCAAGTCGCCTGTTGGAAAGGGTATGAGTCGCTCACCATTTGGAGACTAGTGTTGGAAGGGCAGGGGTGTAAGACAGGCGTCGACGCGCGAGGAGAACGAGCGCCGGCGTTGACGTGTGCAGGAGAATGAGCGCCCGGGGGGCTCCTTGAACCGCTACCGTGGTTTTGCCCACACCCAGATGGATCGAAGACGAGTTCTGGAGAGGGCATTGCGCTTCCGCCTCCTGCGCATTGTTTTTTTCTCATCTATTACTGTCATAATACATTGATATCAATCCCCAACTGCGGACTGTTATAATAGACTACTTGAGTTAAGTCCTCCCTGGGTACGACGGAGACACCGCACGCACGCCCACTCTGTAACCCTCAAACCCGCACACCCCACCCCACCACACTTTCGACATCTATCTTGCCCGCCAACGAGTCCACTTCAAGACGTAGGATTCGGATGCGCACCCAACCCACGAAGACACGACTTACGTGGCGACGCACGTGCCAACCTTAACCCTGGACGGCAAGTCGTGCCATACCCTTCTGGGGGTGGGGAGGGACTTAGACGAACGAGTGGGAGGTGGGGGCGGCGGAGCGTAGGACTATGGGATAACTGGGATATAACCGGGATATAGATATATCCCGGTGCTGTGGCGACGCGCGTGCCAACATCAACGCTGGACGGGAAGTCGTGCCCAAGGTCGTGCCATTCCCTTCTGGGGGCTTAGAGAACGGTGGGAGGTGGGAGTGGCGGAGCATAGGACTTGGCAATGGGATATAACTGGGATATAACTGGGATATAGATATATCCTTATCTCCATTATCGGGCTGATAGATCACTATCGGCCAATTTATCGCGAGTGTATAAGTTGACCATTCTTATTCTAAATTTGCAGCTGGATTTGTAGACGCTATTTACATCTCATTTTATTTAATATAAGTGGATAACTTTGCAAACTCCGTTGTGTTGAGCTAATTAAAGCTCGTTAAGACCAAAATAATAGAGTGAGGTATGTCTATATAATGCGCCCGATTATTCGCGTCGGCTGATATAACAATTAAGTTTAGATAGATTCGGAAATAATCAGAGCTCTGTTAAGCAAACGACTAATATCTAATTGTTTGAGTGTTTTTATTTATAATTGTCTGACACATAAGGAGAGGTCTACAAATTATTCTATTGTCTCAATATAATTTGCGATAACAATCAAGTCAACTTAGTGGCCAATATATTGGACATTAATCGATCCCTTAGTTGACTATAAGCAGACTCCGCTTACCCGCTCCTGCCCGCCGTGTTTTGAGAGTTTGGGACCCTCGCTGGCGTTGTCGACGATGACCGCAAGTACCACTGAGTGATTCGAGAGGATGAATGGAGAACACTCAAAAACAGGAAAACACATGTAGTGGCCCGGCAGGTTGCTGGACGTGGACGAAGTACAGGGACCACGACCGCCACTCGACTTGCCTCTTGCCGTGTTCAATGTTCGACTCATTTCCAACGT
This sequence comes from Lactarius hatsudake, assembly GCA_024734325.1. NCBI lineage: Eukaryota > Fungi > Basidiomycota > Agaricomycetes > Russulales > Russulaceae > Lactarius > Lactarius hatsudake. The sequence continues at coordinate 782,912 of JANSJP010000010.1, read as the reverse complement.
TATATCTCATTTTAATCAGTTTATGTCTGCCATTAGGGCCGACCTCCGTCAACCTTGTGCGTGATATTGCGAATCTAGCCTTGAATCTAGCACGGCTTTTGCTTCGGCAACGTGGAATACCGTGACACCTCGTGTTGTTGCACGTGGGAGTGCGTACAGTAGGGCTGTAGGGCGTGGTCTGTGAGCCGGTGCAAGGCCTTTCGTCTGCCCACTAGCCTTTCTTTTTTTGCAATCCTAAAAATCATTCACCCACGATTTCTCATGTTCACGCACCGAACCATGGATCACGAATGTATGCACAAATCCCCAGAGCAGAGTCCGAATCGTCCTGATGTTGGTAACTCATATTATCCCGCTTTTTTTACAGCCCCAATTGCCGATATCGACAACGTCATCTCTTCTCTTCAGAATTCAATCCCGCATTTCTCTCGGCTGCATTCAAAGTATATCGCTTCCGCCCACCACCTTGCTATAGCGCGACTCCTGCGTTATCGCCTGTCACGGCAGAAGGAAGACCTCGACAAGTCCATTCTACACTGCACTGAGGCGATCCTCCTTCCGCCCATTTCCCGTGCTAGACTTCAATTTCACGCTGCTCGACCTCTCTTTCTCCTCTCAGCGGCTCTTCTCCACCGCTCCATGGACTTCGACCAGACCGAGAACGTCAAATATTGTATCGAGTACCTCCGGTGTCTCCGGGGACTCCCCCTTGAATCCTTCGACATCCCCAGGAATGGCGTTATAACAATGCTTATTCAAGCGTTGGGTGTTCAAGTTGTGTCCGGAACTGGGGATGGGACTGTGATTATCGAGATGGTGGTTCTCTGCCGTGAACTCCTCACCTCCAACATATCGGCAGGATTTCCCGTCGCCGCTTTTAAAAGCCTGGATGATGCTGCCAACTCCGAATTCCTCCGAGAACTGCCCATCCCGTTGCTAGACGAAGTCATTGATTGCCTACGGGATGCGGTGAAGGTGTGCCCACTGGGTTCGTATGAAGTCTTGTTCGCCTTGGCCAACCAACTTTCTACTCGCTTCTTCAAAACTTGTTCAAACGACGATTATGAGGACGCAACTGCGCTCTTCGAAAGGATCCTCGATCTCAATCAGCACGGAGAGTGTCCAGATTCAATTCGGCAAGCAGCTTCATCACATCTTGCTTTAAACGCACTCGTCAGAGCAGCCGCTTCCCAGAAACCAGAGTACACCGAAGTGGCAATTGCTCGTCTGCGTACCGAGCTCAGTTCTTCTTCCATCGACGAGGGACTTCGTTATCACGTCGCTGGTTTCTTGTCGGTGATCGTCAGAAGTCGTTTTAGAAATTACAGTCTCGCTGAGAGCCACGAAGAAGCGAATTCCTATGTTTCACAAACAGTCGGCCTTTTATCCTCTCAGAGCATTGCGAAATCTGGGGAATACGTTTCTGAACTAAAAACTATTCTGGAGACGTATTCGACAGCGGTATTGCAGCAGAAAATTGAGCACCTTAAGGGATTGATCTCCGACACTGCTCTGGGGACAGAGCGCCACAGGCACCTCCTCGACGGACTTGCAGATTTGTATGAAGCCAAGTCCACCCATACCAACGATATATCCGATATCGAAGAGTGCATAAAATATAGCCGGCTCCGGCTCAATTCGACCCATTCCAATGAGCCCTGGAGAATGAATCCCCTTGGTTCCTTAAGCCAGGTCCTCCTCCTCGCATTCAGGCAGACCAACAAGACCGACTACCTCGATGAGTCAATCATCCTCGACTATGACATTCTCAAGTCGAAAAGTGCACAGGACCAACATTTTTACACAATTCGGAGGCTTGTGCTATCCTTACTGACCCGCGCGCGGTTGCTTGGTCGAAGAGATGACCTCCATGACGCCGTACGATTGATGTCATCGGCCGTCGACAATCAATATGGGCAGGAGCCCGATCGATTCCAGCTTTCATGTCAGTGGGCATTCCTTGCACGAGGTATCCAGCACCCCTCTATCCTGACCGCTTACAAGAGTTCGATCTCATTAATGCAGAGGTCTTTGTCCTTCGCACCGACTGTAGCCATTCAGCACTCTCGTCTCGTCGCAATGGGCGAGGAATGTCGGACCATGCCACTCGACTACGCATCCTATCAGATCGGATTAGGTCAATTTGAGGAGGCAGTTGAGACACTGGAGCAAGGGCGGGCGTTACTCTGGTCCGAAATGCGTGGCTTCCGTACCCCGATTGCCCTACTCGTTGAAGAAAACTCGCCGTTGGTAAAGAGATTTACCGAGATTAATCGAGAACTCGAAGCGATGACCGTATCCGCCACACCAAGTGCGAGGCCAGAAATGGAAGACGGCATCGCTCAAGGTGGAGACCGGAGTGACCCATTCGGTCGGCTTGTGGTAAGGCGGCAGAAACTGATGGAGGAGCGGGACGCTTTGGTTTCTGAGATCCAGGGCCAATCAGGGTTGGAAGGATTCTTGAAGGCGCCATCATTTACCACTCTCCGATCTGCCGCCTCGCGTGGCCCCGTCATTCTCATCAATCATTGCGAATGGCGCTCTGATATCCTCATTCTCTTCCATAACACACTTCCTTGTGCCATTCCAACCGTCAACGATTTCTACGTTCGGGCAAACAGACTACGGGATGGACTTGTCGAAGCGCGGAAGCGTGGTCTCGACTCCCACGAATACCAGGATGCTCTATGCTCCGTACTCAAGGGCCTCTACGAGCTTGTCGGAGCACCGGTCATCAAGAGGCTTCGGTTGTTAGGCGTACCGGAGCAATCTCGAGTCTGGTGGTGCCCAACTTCGGTCTTCTGTTCTCTTCCTCTCCACGCGATGGGCCCAATCCCATCGAACAATACTTCCGAGCGATACTTCTCGGATCTGTACATCCCTTCGTATACACCGTCACTCTCTGCACTCGTCGAGTCTCGCACCGCAAGCCCACAGATGCCGGACAAGCCTTCGTTACTCCTCGTCGCCCTGCCAGACGATTCTCTTCCAGGCGTGATGGGGGAGATCAAGGCCATCCGAAAGTTCGAAGAACGTGTCACTGTGACGAGTCTCGTCTCAAGTAAAGCCACACCCTCTTTCGTAGTCGAGGGCCTCCGAGGCAGTCGGCTTGCCCATTTTGCATGCCATGGAGTGCTGGAGACAGGGAAACCATTCGAGGCATCATTCAAGCTTCACGGGGGCTCGCGTCTTACTCTGCTGGACATTGTACGGTCTCGACTTCCCATTGCGGAATTCGCATTCCTTTCTTGTTGTCACGCTGCGGAAATCACTGAAGAAAGCATAGCGGACGAAGGGCTTCATCTTACTGCGGCGATGCAGTACTGTGGCTTCCGGAGCGTTGTCGGGACGATGTGGGAAATGGCGGATACGGACGGGCGAGACCTGGCGAAGAGCTTTTACAAGTCGCTATTCTCCAGCGAAAGGCCCGGTGTGCCGTATTATGAGCGAACTGCGAAAGCGCTACGGGATGCGACGCGGACTCTTCGGAAGAAGAGAGGAATCACGCTGGAGAGATGGGTGAACTTCGTGCATTACGGTGCTTGAGGGTACGTCTTCGGTGAATGCCAGTTTTCAGTGCACACGCGGTTTTGGTGCTTAGCAGTTTTTAGAACTCAAGCTCTTGTCGGATGTGTTGTCGTGCTCGGACCGATACTCGTCGGTATTTAAATATGCTCAGTACTTTGTTAGTCTCGATATCGTCTACGTAGTACACAGATTCCCTATGTGAACGGATAACGCTGACGCGTTAAGTTCACCTGAATGGTGTTTTGTCCAACGCGCCGCGAGAAGATAGGAGAGGAGAGTCAAACCCCAACCTATATAAAGGTAAGCCACTTGTTGAGGAACCTTATGTGGGGCCGTACCCGTGCTGGAATGGTCATGAAGGACGTGTCAGAAAACGGGTAGTCGTCGGCGATGTTGGAGAACAAGTCCAACAGCTGTCAGACGGAAGACAGATGTGTGAGGGAATGACCTGGTACGGGTATGTCGCGCACAGCATGCCGATTTCTGATGAGCCAAATATGACTGCATACGCGGTACCGGACTCTTGAAGCGGATTGAGTCAGGCTTGCACCGTGGTCACAGATGAAGGACGCAGATACACCAATTCGTTGCCGTCCATCGTTCACGCGCGCCCGAGCTTCGAGACCCACCGCCGCTTGTGCTCGAACGCCCAGCTTTTCATCTTCTCATATGCCATGAAATGCAGCGCGCCGTTGCTCGCGCCAACTAACGCGAGCGACGTCCCGCGATGGAGCCAGCCTCAACCTCGTCGCGGGATATTGTGCGAAAGCTGCCTAACACACTAGTCAGCAAAAACGAGACCAAGAACAGAATGATACCGCAACGTACTCCAGAGCCCACGGTGGCCGCGGGAAGTTGGACGCTGCGGTGAACGTCCGAACTTTCACCAGTCATATTGGGTTGGTCAGGATCGCCATCATGGCACCTTTGACAATTCCATGAGCGTGAGGAATGTTGGAGCAAAATGAAAATGAAGAATGCGAACTCGCTTCAGCGGGAAAGAGTATATATATATATATTGGGAGGCCGTCAGGGGCCGGCCTGGCGCGTCGACGGTCGCGCGGCGCTTGAGCTGATTGTAGCTTCAGATTTGCGGGTTCAGCGGGAGTAGAAGGAACAAGGACGATACGCACAAGAGAAAGTCCCCAACTGTTCGTAACCGCGACGTTCGGGCTCAAACTATGATACAGCCCGCGCCAGCCCTCGCTGACGTGGGTGTCGCGCAGGGCGCCTAGATGCCGCGTCCGATGCCGCCCTCGGGCCCGCGCGTCAATGCGTCAGCACCTGGAATTTGACCTTGAGCAGGTCAAGGGTGTTCGTGCAGAGAACAGCGATTCCAGCGAACGCGTGTTCCTGAACATAACGACACAGTGAGCGCGACAAGCGAGTTGAAATGAGTTATGATGGCGCACGATGGCATGTGTTGGGAAGATTCTTGGTTGGGAGAAGGGATTCGGAGTGGACATGCGCAGCTACGACGTTTGTCTTTCTGAGAGTTTGGGGCCCTTGCTGGCGTTATTCGAGACGACAGATGAGGCCTATGCGGAACCTGTGCGTACTAGCGGCCCAGCCGGTGGACAAACGCAACATCTGCTAGACAGTCACTCGTGCGGTGCTTAGTAGCTGCAGACTCCCAGGTTCAGATTCAGACAATGATTCAGATTTAGGTGAGCGGAGAAGAAAGAGGACGCAGAAAGAGACGCACAAGACAAAGTAGAGCGACTAGAACCCCAGCTGCTCTCATTATCAGCGACATTCGAGCCCAGACCGCGATATAGTATTACAGCCCGAATCGTAGACCCGTCACCCACCGTTCGAATGAGGATTTTGAGAGGTCGCAAGCGACTGGAGGATCCTCGATTCTCCTCCTTAGCGTAGTTGGTACCCCATACAGCGAGCGGTCACCAGTCTACCCGGACCAGTGGATGTCGCGCAGAGCGTGAGACTTGGCGTGAGATGCCAGGCTTGAGTATGTTGAACATGTTCATGCAGAACACGGCAAATTTGTGGTACCGACAACAACAACAACAACAACAACAACAACAACAACAACAACCAGTGACTGAGTAATCGGAGTCGTCGGATACGATGAAGGCTCCGAGGAGCCCTGCCGTGATCGGCCCGTGGATAGCCGGATGGGGCGCAACTCGCGCACAACTCACGTATCGCCCCGGGCCACTAAGGGCCTGTTCGGCGCACCCAGTGCGCCGTGGCGCATCTGCCAAAAAAAAAACATTGCCCCTCCTATGCGCCGGGGGGCAAACTTGCCGTTCGCTGCACGTTGCGCCAAGAGGTTGGCGAAGAGACTCCTCGGCGCAGCCCTATCAAAACGGCGCAGCAAAAATACCCATTTCCCACTTCTCATTCTCTGCGCCAACACCACCTGAATCGCGGTTGTGACCACAAAACATTATTAATAATACATTTATCTTCACAAATGTGCACAAGACACGCGCGCTCGTATACAGTACCGTATGCACACAGAATGACTCGCGTTTTATATTATTCACTGCAACATCAACGTTCATCAACGTCGACATTACTTGGGTCTTCCATAAATTGGAGCTCATTTTTCCTTGCGTTCTTGATCTCAGGCCTGGGAATTACTATACTGAGGTACAGGTGCGAACCGTCGCAATACGATTTGCAGCCGGTCGTGCGGGCCTCTGCACGGCACGAAACTTCGTATATGTGTCCTGTATGTTCGAGAAAGTACTGCGTTCAAGCAGCTAGTGCCGCGCAAATATGCGTCATGCTTGGGGGTGCAAAAGGTAGGAGGCTTCAGTAATACATCATAGGTGACAAACAGACCGAGCATGCTTCCACGCTTCACGAAACTTGATGGTCCTTATCATAACCATCGTAGATTCGTTTTGGTTCAGTCATTAAGTGTGCGTGCGAGTGCAGCGCGCTCGGGAACACAGATAGAGGGCCTCACTGAGTCCTGCTGAGATCTGAAGTGTTCTTTTCTATTTTGAAAGTAATAATACAGAGAATTTATAAAGGATAAGAGCAGTATCGATATAATGTACAGTTGCTGGAGTGGGGACTGGGGGGCAACTGAGGGAGGTCACAAAGCTATCAGAAATGTAGTGCAGGAAATATCCAGGTTCAAGTTAGCCAAATGCCAATGAAATGCGGTCACGTCGCGGTGTGGGAAGGCACGAGCCAGTTGAGCAGTGCAGAGTGATGGGCCCTTTGAAATCTTTGAATCACCCAAGCGTATCCGCTCGCGTCACCCAAGGTATTTATGCAAGCGTGCAAACGTGCAGGGTTGAACTGCAAGGTTGAACATGGAATGGAGGGCCGTTAACGAATTTGTTATTACTAATATCTCACCGGTCACCCACTGTGACGCATTGGCATCACACGTGATGAATGAAATAATGCATTTTCTTTTGGGGCAGAGGGGCGTTCGGAGACACGGAACATCACCCCATGGGACCTCATTCCCCCGACCGGGGGAATGCATTCTCACGTTGCGTCGTGACGTTGCATTCCCTGCACCGAACAGGCCCTAAGTTACACTACTGTACAAGCAAGTACAGTACAGTGCCAGTACTACAATCACGATACCGCTGTTTCCAGGGTTCGACTTATTTCTAGCAGTTACTCGTGTTGTATTATCATCACCATGTCACATTTTAAGTTGTGCACAAGTCTGCGGACTGTTTGTCGCCCAATTGCTTGTCTAGCGCAACCTTCAAGCTCGCGTATGCGGCTGGGTGAACGTGTACGCCTCGTGTTGATACCGTGACTGTGCGAGCGCACACGTTTGAGGTTACCTACGGTCCAATGCAACGCCTTTCGGAGTCGTCTGTAGCCTTCTTCCTTCGCAGTCCAGAGTATTCATTCACTGTCAGACAACGTTTCTCGTTTGAGCGCACTCAGCTATGAGTTCAGAACGTAAGCCCGAACCCAGTCTGGCACGTCCTTTCATTCGTGGTTGACAATACCGCCTATTCCCTTTCTCAGTCTCGATCGCCGATATCGATGACGATATCGCCTCCTTCCAGAATTCCCATTCACTGTTTCCCCGGCACCATTACGAACACATAATTAGTGCCCATGCCCTTGCGAGGGCACGATGCACACGCTATAAACTGTTACAAGACAAGCAAGACCTTGACAAGTCCATTCTGCACTACACTGAGGCAATCTTCCTTCCGCCCGTTTCCAGGGCCGCGCCTGGCCTCAATGTTGTCGAGCTTCTTTTTCACCTCGCGTGCTGTCTTCTAGAACGCTCCAGGAAGTTTGAACAGCCTGAGGACGTCAAGTATTCTATCGTATACCTCCGGTACCTCCAAGGACTGCCCTTTGAATCCTTTGACGTCCCCGGGAAAAGCATTACGACATCACTCATTCAGGCATTGGGCGCTCAAGTTCGGTTGGAAGTTGGTGATGGGACGCAGAATGTCGAGGAGATGGTGGTCCTCTGCCGTGAACTCCTCACCTCCAGCATATCAGCAGATTTTCCCACCGGCGCTTTTACAGCCTTGGATCAGGCCGCCGCCGTCGAAATTGACAGAGGACAGCCCATCAAGTTGCTAGACGCAGTCATTGAGTGCCTACGGGACACGGTGGAGGTGTGTCCACCAGGTTCATACGAAGTTCTGTCTGCGCTGGCCCGCCAACTCTGCACTCGTTTCATTGGAACTCATTCAATTGACGATTATGAGGACGCAACTACCATCTTGGAATCGATCCTCGATCCTAATCAGCCTAAAGAGTGTCCGTATTTAATTCGCCGTCTAGCTTCACATCTTGCTGCTCTGCTCGCATTCGCTAGATCGGTCATCTTCCGGAACCCAGAACATTCCGAAGTGGCAATTTCTCATCTCCGTGGCGAGCTCGGCTCTTCTCCCATCAGTGAAGGGCTTCGTTTTCACGTCACTGAGAGCTTGTCAATGCTCGCCCGAGAGCGTTTTGCAGATTACAATCTCGCTGAGAGCCGCGAAGAAGCGGATTATTATCTTCCACAAGTTGTTGACCTTTCATCCTCTCAAAGTCTGGCAAAATCTGGGGAATATGTTCCCGTATCCGATGCTGTTCTGGAGACCTATTCGGCGGTGGCACTACAGCAGAATATCGAACATCTCAAAGAACTAATCTCTAACACTCCTCCGGGGACACCACACTACCAATTCCTCCTCGGTGGACTTGCAAAGTGGTGTGAGACCAAGTTTTCCCGTACCAATGATGTATCGGATATCGAACAGTCCATCAAGTATAGCCGGCTGCTACTCGATGCAACTTATCCCAGTGACCTAGGGAGAGTCAGCTCCCTCACTTCCCTGCGCGACATCCTCTTCCTCGCGTTCAAGAAAACTGACAAGACCGACTACCTCGACGAGTCGCTCATCCTCGGCTACGACATACTTGAACTGGAAAGGGCACAGCTCGGCGGCTTTCACGCAATTCATTGGCTTGTGCTGTCTCTGCTCACCCGTTTGCAGTTGCTTGGTCGAGTAGACGACCTCCACGAAGTCATACGACTAATGTCATTAGCCATCAACAATCAATATGCGCGGGAAACCGACCGGTTCCGACTTTCATGTCAGTGGGCCCTTCTCGCACGACGTATTAGCCATCCCTCTGCCTCGACTGCCTACAAGAAAGCAATCTCATTGATGCAGAGATCCTTGTCCTTCGCTCCGACGATATCCATTCAGCACACTCGTCTCGTCGCAATGGGCGAGCGTTGTCATAACGTGGCACTCGACTACGCATCTTACCAGATCGATCTAGGTCAATTTGAGGAGGCAGTTGAGTCACTGGAGCAAGGGCGAGCATTACTTTGGTCTGAGATGCGTGGTCTTCGTACCTCAATGTCGCATCTAGTTGAAAAAGACTCGCCGGTGGCAAAGAGATTTTCCGTGATCAATCAAGAACTCGAAGCGCTGACCATATGCATCACACCGAGTGGGAGGCCAGAAATGGAAGACGGCATCGCTCAAGTAAGAGATTGGACTGACCCATTTGGTCGGCTTCTGGTGAAGCGGCAGAAACTGGTGGAGGAGCGAGACGCACTGATTTCACAGATCCAAGATCGACCAGGGATGGACGGGTTTTTGAAGACGCAGTCATTTACCGCTCTCCGCTCTGCCGCCTCGTGTGGCCCCGTCATCCTCATCAATCATTGTAGATGGCATTCTGATATACTCATTGTCTTCCACAACTCACTTCCTTGTGCCATTCCTACCGTCAATGATTTCTACGTTAGGGCAAACAGACTACGGGATGAGCTAGTCGAAGCGCGGAAGCGTGGTCTCGACTCCCGCGAATACCAGGATGCTCTATGCTCCGTACTCAAGGGCCTCTACGAGCTTGTCGGAGCACCGGTCATCAAGAGGCTTCGGTTGTTAGGTGTACCGGAGCAATCTCGAATCTGGTGGTGCCCAACCTCGGTCTTCTGTTCTCTTCCACTCCACGCGATGGGCCCAATCCCATCGAACAATACTTCCGAGCGATACTTCTCGGATCTGTATATCCCTTCGTATACGCCGTCACTCTCTGCACTCATCGAGTCTCGCAAGGCAAGCCCACAGATACTGGACAAGCCCTCGTTACTACTTGTCGCCCAACCAGACGACTCTCTTCCAGGCGTGAAGGGAGAGATCAAGGTCCTACGAAAGCTCGAAGAACGTGTCAACGTTACGAGTCTTGTCTCAAGTGAGGCCACACCCGCTTCCGTAGTCGAGGGCCTCCGAGGCATTCGGCTTGCCCATTTCGCGTGCCACGGAGTACTGGAGTCAGGGAAGCCATTCGAGGCATCATTCAAGCTTCACGGGGGCTCGCGTCTTACTCTGCTGGAAATTGTACGGTCTCGGCTTCCCAATGCAGAATTCGCATTTCTTTCTTGTTGTCACGCTGCGGAAATCACTGAAGAGAGTATAGCGGACGAGGGGCTTCATCTTACTGCGGCGATGCAGTATTGTGGATTCAGAAGCATTGTCGGGACGATGTGGGAAATGGCGGATACGGACGGGCGAGACCTGGCGAAGAGCTTTTACAAGTCGCTATTCTCCAGCGAAAATCCCGATGTTCCGTATTATGAGCGATCTGCGGAAGCACTGCGAGACGCGACACGGAAGCTACGGAAGAAAAGAGGAATCAGCCTGGAGAGATGGGTGAACTTCGTGCATTATGGCGCTTGAGGGTACGTCTTCAGTGAGTATCAATTTTCAGTGCACACCCGACTCCGACGCTTAGCATCTCTCATAATACTCGGGATCCTGTCGGCCAGGTTTTTGCGTTCGAACCGGTACTCGACGTCGGTATTTAGATTGGGTCTGCCTTGGGGTCTGTAGTGTATTTCATGTTCGGATGACATGGCACCAACGCATAACTTCACTTTGAATCTTGTTTTGTCCAATTAGCTTTGAAAATGCATGAAATCGTGTAAGACGTCAGAAGAGGGGTGTTGAACCCCAGCCCTAGAAAGTATCGAAACCAAGATTGAAATGCATTCCCTTCTTATGCCAGCATCGCCCTTATGGCGGCAACGAGGCTCTTTTTGGTTTTCTGAATCAAAGCGGCAACGGGGCTCACCCACTGCTCCTGAGATCACCTACCTCGGTTCATTCAACATGTTGCTAGGGTAATCTGGCCGCGGTTTAGTCTGACAGAGTAAAGAGTCAAAAACTTGGCGAGGACTCAAGCACTCAACACATATCGGCCCGGAGCCGTCTGCTGCCAGAAGATTCCCGCGCTCTCTCCAGTGCTCAAGCTCAAGCGCTCACGCGCTCACGCCTAACAGGAAGGACGACAAGTAGTGTTGGCTAAACCAGTGGGGCCTGCCTCCATCGACTTATCCGGCCTTCCTGCGCCGGCGCACCCCCTCGCGCCGCCCCTCTGTCAGCCATACCTACCCCGCCACCACCACCGCACCACCACCACCACCAAGCCTCCGTGCACAAGTCGCTTACCGTTCCCCGCGCACCGCCGCGCACACCGCTACCCCTCGATGTCGCGGACACTTTTGTCGACATCGACGCGCGGTCCGCCTGCGCGACAGAGATTTCTCCCCTGTGCATGCCGCACACGCCTATGAATGTTTACTCGAAGTACGACCCCGGTAGAGCTTATCGCGGACTGCACCCCACTGCTCCCGCCCTCCTCCTTCCTCCCCAAAGACGAGTCGCATTACTGCCCCAGGAAGGAAAAGCTCCGCTCGCGCTGGTCTCGCTCTACCGTCGCCACTCTCACGACAAGGGCGGCCGTCTCGCTGCCAACGTCACCTCCACTATCTGCTAGGTTGCGCTTCCACCTCGGCTCAGTCACGCGCGGCGTGCGCGCTTGAATGACTGGTGCCAGTGGCAGCGATACGCGTTGCCCGAGACGCACGCACGCTCCTCGAGCGAGGCGAGCGCCAATTCCGGCGCTAATGGTGAGGGATGTGGTGCGGGTGTGTTCTCGGAGTCGGGCCATGAAGAAGACGAGAGCTGTTTACGGCGCAAGCCGATCCCGCTCGAGCCTTTCTTGCGATAGACCTCGGGCTGTCTATTCACGACGATTCGCGCGTACATGGATTTGGTGTTAATACAGACTTTCATTGTATATTTGTATCACGGATTCTCAGGCGTTGTATTTATACTTTTGTATTCGTATATGCATACAGTACTTGAGCTTGAGCTTGAACCCTCACCTCAGTATTACGACTAATCGTAGGACGGACGAAACGCAACGTCTAGTACTATACCCACTGTGATCACCTCTCTGTAGCCACTCCCCGCACGTTGTATAATTCATTGTTCTATCTCAAACTCACATCATGCGATTTCCTCGTCGGTGTAGAGACAACATGGTTCGACGTTGCATATTCTCAGAGTGGTGAATCAATAGTATATCATGGATGTACCGTTATGAAAGTAAGAACGACAAACCATACACCATCCAAGTCTATGAACGCGCTACAGACGCGCCTCGTGCCTTTCAGCAGCGTGCTTGAGCAGCCATGCAATGTTTTCGTACACGACGAACGTGACGTACGTCTTCGGAAGCACACGCACGAGGTTCGGCCAGGCCGCGATTGAATCCCGCGAGGCCCTCGTCTTGTCCTTCGTGCGTCCACGCATGCACGATTGTTGATCGTGCGATGATGTGTACGCGCCAGCGCCAAATCGTCCTACATACGCGTCAACAAGTTCGTATGTGCGCGAGAAAAGACACGCACTTGTATGCACGAGCGGATGGTCTGGTACGGGTCCGTCGCGCACAGCGCGCCGGGCTTCGACGTGCTGGACATGACCGCATAAGCCGTATTGGACGTATCCAAGATGTTTCGAGTCATCCGCGCAGAAGGGAGAAGATGCAGCAACTTGTCGTCGTCCGTCATCTGTCGTCCACCCGTGCCCGATCCCTGTGACACGCCGCTGCTTGCGCTTGAACGCCTAACGTTTCATCTTCTCATTTTCCATGAGCTGCAGCGCGCCAATGGGCAGTGGGCTAGCGAACATATTGAGGCATTGTGGACAGGTATCACTTGCTTGCTGGGTGTAACACAACCACGAGCATTAGTCCAACTTGGATGCGATGAGGGGGTTCAAGACTCAGCGAAACCGTGTTTTGTTCAACCAAACCCCGTCCTGACAGGGGTCATATAGGAGATGTAGTACAGCTGTCTACCAACAGACGGATGGTCTGCATGGATCCTGTATCAAGAGTGCTGGCCTTGACGCCCTTAAGATTTTCTCTTAATACCTTGAACAGCGCTACTTTATCATCGCGCTGTGGAACCCATCAGCTAACGTTGGCACGCGCACACTGGCACACCGTACCTGGTGACTCACGACGCGACCAGACGTGCTCGGAAAGACGCAGAAGAGTGTTTCGCCGACGCTCGTGGACTAGGGCAATGAAGCCATCAAACATAATAATTTCATGTAGCACATGAGGGGAATTTCTTACGTGAGGCATGATGTCGTGCACCGCTTTGAAGGGCTGCAGTCCGTATGCAAACGCTGGTGCCGGCAGCACTTTAGCCTTCTTTGAGGCGGGTCGGGGATCATCGTGCCGCGTCGACGGTGACAGGGGCGCGGCGTTCGCTGTTTCCACGACTTCAGACAGCTTGGACGAAACGTCGCCTCCGCTCTCCTCCCGCTTAACCACCACCCCACAGCAACCAAGACATTCCGGTTCGGCCTTTGGTGGCCGTTCCATGTCTGCAATAACCGGGGCATCGCCCACCGAATGGAAATAAGCGGATCGTCCATCTTTCGGCGCCACGGCAGTCTTGGCAGCAGGCTGGCCGTGGGAATAGGCGCCTAGGCGATAGGTGCGTCAGATCCTCGCGAATTCCGGCATTCTTAGTCCCGGCCGCATCGCCCTTGAGCTTGAGCGCGCGCTCGACGTGCAGCCATATTCCCTTGCCTATGAAACATACGACGCGCGGGCGAAAGCGCGCGATTTTTGTCAATAGCGCTGGCACAGAGCTGGCCATCTCTTGAGCTGACAGCTCAGCTTGCGAGGTCGATGGACGATCAACGAGGTTAACCTACATTGGCAAAGCGGAGGTTGTGTGAGTCCGAGGAAAAAATGAAATGAAAGCCAAAAAAAAAAAAAGATGGATGTGCACAATATACGCACAAGTCCAAGACTATAGCGCTCTGGAAGTGTAAAATCTTCCGAGGGGAGCAATAATCTCTGCGTAAATCCTGTTTTTGGTGTTTTTTTTTTTGAGGCCTGGTACCTGGGCTAGCAGGGATTTGGAAACGTACCAGAGAGGTGGAGACAGTGCCAAAAGTGATTTGTTGGGTTCGCGTAATGGTGCCCAGTCACCGCAGACATATGCCCCGGGCTACAAGGCGTCCAAGATGGGCACGGTCAGCGCTCATACAACCTCAAGGCAGCAGCAGACTCACTTGATTCCGCAAAACAACACTGCGGCGCGCGGGCGTTTAACAAAGCGTCAAATAAGGTTGATATAAAAAAAAACTTGGCGTACCATCTAAATCCTCCGCAACGCAATCGGGAATCCCGGATAGGTGAGTGCAGGCGTCGGGCGCTGCGTCGCCCAACCTGTTCCGTTTCCGCGAGCGGGCGTTGGTCCTCCGACGCTCTGGGTCTCCCTCTCGTTTGCGCGATAAGGTGGTCGGCCGCGCACTGCTCTCGTTGCTGCCCTCCTCTATGGGGCACGCTGCTTGCGCCTTTCGAGGTGCTTGATCGTGGCGGGGTGGGAATGATGACGATAAGGGCACATACGCAAAACGGGAGAGACTTCCGTGAAACGAAGATTTCTCCTCGTCTTCCATCTTTTTCTTCTTCCACCGGGGGTTATGTTTTAATTGTCATGGACGTTACTGATGCGATGTCACGGGTCAAAATCGATGGACCGATCTGTGGAGGGGTTTCCGGGCCGCACTTTGACCTTAAGTGGTAGTGTAGTGGCACATCAAAGCTTTGGTTGCCGGGTGGATCTGATTACTGCCAACATCGTCGACCTCACCTGCTGCATTGCATGAATTTGAGACATCAAGAAGTGCATTACGCGATTTCCCGGTATCAGAACCGATGTGTAGCGATGCACACACGAAAGGTATATATTAGTGTTCCTCCCGCAGCACCTCCCGCAGCCCCCCCCCCACAACCTCACACCCCCGCCTAATTCGTGATGTACTCAATCTCCCCCTTGTCGATCCCACCATCCCCTGCTCTGACGGTTTCACGTGCGCGCAGACAGCGCAGTAACGCCGTTTCACGAGCGCGTGAGAGCGAAGCAGAGTGGGACTCCGCCTCCGCAGCCGCAGATACATCGGGCTCCCCAACCACCTCCTCTCTACCGCCGCCCGACGAGCTCATCTGCCCACTGGCCCCCGACACCCGACGTGCTCACGCAGACCTACCCACACCTCCCAACACCGACCTCAAAGTACCGTCCTGGGTACCCGTGCCTGTCTGGCCGGCGGACGAAGGCGAGCTCCAGGCGGTGTTGGCGCAGTTCGCGTTCCCCACCACGACGGGGCGGAAACACCGGCGGTCCGGGGAGATCGTCGTCGATAGCTCACCTAATACTTCTGTTGGTTCTCCTCCTCCTGCGCCTGCCGGTAGCGGGAAGAGACGCGGCGCCATAGGGCCGAACCGATGCGCTTGGTGTGCACATTGTGAGCGTGGGCGGAGTGGTGCGTGAACGAGCGTGAGATACATTATTGGCGCACGGATATGGACAATGGACATGGACAGTTGCTTTCTCGGACATTCACGGACAGGATGGGTTACCATAGACGTCGGCACGAGGATTAAATGTAATACGGACAGAAAGCGTAGTGTACAATTTTACAAAAAAAAAATAGATAGACGGATCCCAAAGACAAACAAACTAATAATCGAGTGTCACTTACAACAGTTACCCTGATGCTAGGCATCACCCCGGTTCGCCAAAAAGGCACCCATGTCCCGCTTTCCGTTTCGACGGCCGCCGATGCCAGGGCTCGGGAATCCAGACGAGAGGCGCTCGATCCCAGCGGTATGCAGACCGAGATCACTCGGGAATCCCTCAAACTCCTGCGCGGTGCGTGGGGCGGGGGCTGCTGCGTCCAAGAACTGCGTCGCCACAGGCGATGCGAGACTAGGCGATTGCGACGCGGAAGGCGACGAGCGCGAGCGCCTCGACGACGACGACGTCTTGGATGCGGACGAGCGGGACGACTTGCCCTTTTTGCTGCGATGCGTGACGGCCGGAGGAGGCACCGCAGGGTGCGCCGATGGCTGCTGCGAGATGTAGTGGTGGTTGTAAGGTTGGCCCTGCAGCTGCAGGCCGGACGACAGCGAATGTCGACGTGCGGGAGCGCGAGTCCGACCCACGACCCGAGTCCGAGCCCCCAAACGTGCGGCGCGCATACGCGCCAGCGCCAAAGTCTCCCTCGTCGTCGTCCTCATCGTCGTCCCGGGAGTCCCCCTCCGAGCTGCGCGCAAACGGCGATGCGGGCAGCGGCGGGCGGCGTCCACCGCTCCCCGGGAACCCCTCGAACTCGGCGTTTCCGTCGAGCACGCTTCCGTGTTCCAGCGCCAGCGCCAGCGCGGCACTCTTCCTCTCTTTGCGCTCGCGCCGCCGCGCGCGCCGCTCTGCACGCGCGGCCTCCTCCTCGGCGCGCTTCGTCGCGTGCGACTCGATGGCGGCCGAGTCCAGCGGCGCGGCGTCCGAATCGAGAGTCGAGGACGACAGCGCCGGGGGTGGCGCACGGCGACTTCGTCTCCTGCTTCCGCTGCCCTGCCCCTGTTCCCGCCCTTCTTCTTCTTCTTCGTCGTCGTCGGGCAGGCGTATCGGCGGACGCCCGAAGAGGTTCCACCCGAAGAGGCGTATGCTTTTTGTGAAGCGCGTGCGTTTGCGGCGGGGCGCGCCGGGGTTGGAGTGTAGAGAGAGCGTCTCTGCGTCGCGATCGGTGGTGGTGCCGCTGGCGGAGTCGACGAGGAGGTCCTCTAGGTCGTTGCGCTCGGTCTTCGATGCGCGGAGACAGGAGAGACATGGTGCTGCGAGTGCGCGGAGGGAGTCAGACCAAGAAAAGGACTCCATGTTGCGTCCACGTTGCAATGGGATGAAACAACTTTTGAGTCTTGGAAGAGTCTCAGCTAAGAGAATACTAATCGGGTATTTCCACGTGACCTTCCCTCCGGCACTGCCGAGCCTTTTCACATGACAAAAGGCTTTCGCTTCCTTCTATGGGATGTCTTCACAGAACCTCGACAACTCTGCAGTCGCTATGCGACCCCGTTATTCATCATCTTCCGGCTGGTTACGAGTCTAACCTTTTGGCAGTCGAGGTCTATCAACCCCTGCTCTGGCAGCAGCACCGCATCGCATATATGCATCTGGGATGATCTCAATTATCATCTCCTAACAACCTGACGCACCCAGTGGGGTGACGTGCCACAAAGCTAAAACATAATGAGAAAAACAATAACAAAATGAATGAAGATGCTGTCTGCAAATCGAGTGTGAAATAACGAGATGTTTACTGTAGGTATTCAAAAGTCGGTCGCCAATGCTTTATCATACAAAGATGAACGAATGAACAACGTCGAGGGACCAAGAGTGGGCCCCACGAAAATGCCTGAGGCGCTCAGGTGCTCATCCGCGTCAGCCGGCCAAGTTAACTTAGTCATTCGACGCCTCGTCTGCCGAGTCGAGCAATCTGGGAACATAGTGACGTCAAAGCTATGCTAGCTGATGAGGCGATGGTGCCACGCACGAGTACTGCTTCATCAAGGAGCATTCGCCGCCGTTCTCCAGGTCGATGCTGTACGAGTAGAAGTATCCTTCGGAAGAGACGACCATGATCTGGGGCATCGTCCTAGGAACGGGTATATGTAGCATTCCAAACAATTCGGCAGTTAGGGACGACCCACCCGCTTAGCGCGACGATACACCGCGCGCCGCTCGTTGGGAGTTTGAGGAATGCAAAGTCTCGCGAGGGCTCCCACATCTCGGTGAGCGTGTTCGGGAGGTACCCACCGACGGAGGACGTGATGTTCTTCGTCAGATTCAGCGATCGCCGACGCAGGCTCGACGACACCCCCCCGCTCTTCTTCTTCTTGTCGTCCATAAACGCATCGTACCCCCCCTCCAACGCCCCCGCGCCGTCGCGGCTGTCCACGCTGCCCGACGGACTCGTCGCGTGGTCGTCCTTGCTGCTGTTCACGCTGCTCGTGCTGCTGCTCCGTCCGGTCCCGAGCTTGAAGATGTGCACCGTGTCGTGCGCGCTGCTCACCGCGAGCAGGGTGCTGACCACGTTGAAGTTGAGCGAGTATATGCGCGCCTCGCGCGTCCCGCGGCGGAACTGGTACAGCTTCTCTGCGCTCGGGACGCCCCACACGCGGATGACGGTGCCCTTCTCGGAGGCCGTCGCGAGGAGCGTGCCGGTGCTGTTCAGCTGCGAGCGCGGAAATGGGCGCCTTGTGCGCGCGGATGATTTGTGAGACGGTGAGAGACTTTGTCGAGAAGAGCAGGACGTCGCCCGACGCTGCAGCTGCGGAGGACGGGGCGGGTGGTGTCTGTGACGAGGCAGACACCGGAGCAGGGACTGGAACTGGGGAGGGATACGCAAGGTATGAGTTATCGGCGGAAGGTGAGAGAGCGACGATGGCTTCGGGGTTCGGGGGGGTCTCGATGACGTGCTGCAGGCGCATGTTTGAAATGTCATAGATGTAGATCTCGGTTTCGAGAACAATGACGAGCGTCTTTCGGTTCATTTTGACGGCCAGGATCGATGAAGGGAAGAGGAGCTCGCAAATCATGGATTGTCGCTGCGACACGACGGATTGGACGAGGAAATAACAGAATAAACGGTAGCGGCGTACCTTTGTGTTTACGATCTGCAGCTTTCGCGGACTGGACGATGGCTGGTCCGCAGCGCCAACGAGAGCGATAAGTGACGTACAAAAGAGCATCTCTACAATCCCGCGTGCACCATCATCTATTTTTTGGGGGAGGAATAAGAGTCCGAGCGGATAAAGTGACCCAGGGGATGTAATACACGCACTCATCGTATAGACTCTGCCGAAGGGGTCGCAATTCGTGATGCTGTAGCCTTTACGTGTCCCGACTGAAATACATCTGGGAGAGGGAATGAGGTGTCTATAGCTTCTGATAGCGTGTGTTTACGGACGTGAAATCTTGGTTGAAGTTTGCGAAGAGCATTGAGTTGGTGCGCTGCATGGTGATTGCCTTTCTGAAATGGCCGCGAAATGCAGAGTAAGGAATTGAGAGAAGCAGGTGAGAGAACATAAGGGCACCTCTGATAAACAACAGTGTTCTCTTCGTGCGGATGTGCCAACACGAGCAATAGGCAAGTGGTGAGTCAAGACGCGGATAGGCAGTACGCGCTAGGAAGGCAGACCAGCGCCGCCAAACTGGCGAGTCGTTGATTATGTAACACCGAGGAACTTGCCACAACCACTTGTTGGGCTTTGCTGGACCATAGTAGGGCGCAGAATCAGAATAAACACCTCCACGTGAATCGTCGATCTTGCAGTTCTTCAGGGTGGGCCGTAATCTGTAGCGCCACGATCCAACACGATCTTTTGGACATACATGCGTAAGTACGCAGACCTCTTGTCTAGTAGACTACTTATAGGAACGTTCGGTGGTGCAGCGAGGCCGTTATTTTCTGACGGGACAGCAGCTAGATGAACACTCTACGGACTTCCACTGAAGCAGGGTAGTTCCGGGTCACAGACCCCGATGCCCCCCGATCCACCGACGAATCGCGATCCTGACGAAAGCAGGGCTCTGGCGTTTCGAGTGTACAAGGAAGTCTGGGACGAGTTCAACAAGTGGAAAGTGGAAAACTGCAAACAACAGCTCCTGCTCCTCCAGAAGCCCCTGCCGCCTCCGACCGCCGCGGAAGACGCCCTGCTGGAAGCGTCCACCTTGCGCGATGGCGAGCCTGGTGAGGTAGAGATCATCTACCTGTGCGACTCGGAAGACGACATCCCGCTCCATCCGGGTGGGTCGACTGTGCTCATGTGCGAGACGGTCCACCTGGAACCCCTGGCGGACTGCACACCACATCCGCGCTACGAGTCCTGTACCCCCGCCATGCAGTCGATCCTGCTCCGTCCCGGCAGTGTCGCAGGAGAAGAGCTCATGATCCTGCCATTTGTCCCTTACGCCGACGATCCCACGTTCGACGCCAAGGGGTATCTCGGGATGCACGAGCGCTTTGCCTGGGAGGAGCTCGGGGACCCTGATGGTATGCAGTCGGAATTGATGTATTTGCGGTTCCTGCTTGCTTGACCCTTTTCCATGGTACCAGTGGAAGTGATCCAGTTCGAAGCGCTCCGCAGATTGTCCTACTGCAATGGGCTATCACTAGACGAGATCGATGCCACTGGCGTCCTCCCTCCACTACGCACAGACAATCGAGAAGGTCTGATATACAAAATGACACAGAGGTACGTGTCGTCCTCTATATCTCGTGTCGGTTGGTATGCTCGTTCTACTGATGAGCGCGCTAGGGACGAACTTTTCTGGCCCGGGATGATGGTCGACTTCCCCATCGACGTTGACGGCGTGGAGCAGCGAGGAATAGACCCCCGCGCACACGAGCCGCACATTAACGACCTCCGGAGGCGTTTAGATTCCATTGTTCCTTACTTTTGTGCCAATCCTAGTTGCATCCAGGCTTTCTGCCCACGACATGGTATGTTCCTTCTGGGGCTCAACGTGCTGGTTTGGTCACATCGACCGATTCAGTACGGAATTTCCCTCCTGTCCCACCAACCCCCCCCCGAGTTACCAGTGATGATTACCCGGAAGGCAAATCTTGTGGGAACATGTGCTTTCGAGAGAACGACGACACATTTAGGGTAACGCTCCCCGAGCATTTCCCCCCCTCAACACTACTCATAGGGCAGACAGGAGAATAGCGTGGAGTGGTTGGAGTCAGACGTAGATGACCTCCAGTGCATCCTTGAAGTTATGCCTGACACGCTTCCTTGTGGTCTGGCAATACTCGTGAGGAAACCGTGTCGAGAGGTTCTGTATGCGTCTACAACTGTATCTTCCATGCTCATTAAACGCCTAAAAGGTGTACATTCAACGCCGGCGACTCATCCCTGACGACAAGGTGTACCCGGAATCTCTCGAAATAATAGCCAAAAAAGGAAGTTCCAATTACAGTATGTTATACCACAGCAAGTCATGACTCTGATATATTCTCGCCTTGCAGAGGACAAGAAGGTGGTCGGGAGCAACTTTGAAAAATATTCGGCGTGAGCTTTGCCTAATTTTCAGTGTGACGCCATTTTTCGACCCTCCTGACCTGATTTTGCGGGTCAGACCTGGCCCGTGTTCGCATACCGGTCCCTGTGACCAAAGCAATCGCTGTACTTGCGCCGAGGGGTCTGCTCACTGCTTGCGCAGTTGCCATTGCGGTCTCGCCTGTGTGTATCGGTTTCCCACGTGCAATGACCTCGGTTCGCGCGCTTATTCCATATTCAGGCAGACGCCGCTGGGAGGGCTGCCGCTGTGTCCTTACCCCGAAAAAAGGGGCTCCAACGCAGAGCAGTCAAACCTGCGCTACAGATAAGTGTCCCTGTAGGGCGCAAGGATGGGAGTGCGACCCTTCTGTGTGCGAGTGCGACAACCTCACGTACCTGCAAGCACCGGCAAAATGTGCGTTTTTGTATGAGTCTTGGGCGTATCTTGATGGTATGGTTCCTCAGGGCCTAAAAATACGAAACCGCTTCCGAGGCTGCTTGCCCCACGCGCGGATGGAATATACTTCTGTCAAAATTCAGACTTGCAACGCGGTCTCCCTGCAGTGCGTGCTTCTCACAGACGACTGTGTCCACTTCCCTGTATTTTAACTGTACTGGATGGCAGGAAGTAGAAATAAGGCGGGGTAAGTATGGTCTTGGGGCCTTTTCTGTGAAAGGGATCCGCCAGGGCCAGTTCATAGGAGGTACCTATATGCTCGTCTCTGCCCACACCTGCTAAAGTGTTGGTGTCTTCATTTATGAAAGAATACGTCGGTGAGCTGGTCCCGATTGCATCGGATAACAAAGAGTAAGTTTCTCTTATCTACGTGTTTGAAACATACGAAGAATGGATCGATCCATTAGACCTTTGAGGATTCATGTCGACTTGAACTACAATTTTGGATATAACCCAACTTTCAATCTCGACAGCGCACGTGTCGGAAATGAGACGCGCTATATCAACCACGGAAGCGGAGGCAGGAAAGGCACGGCGAATTCTGTGGGAGAAAGTGTGCAATGAAAAATCAATAGTAGCGCTCTATTGTTACTGATTTCCATCCTAGCAAGGCTCGTCTCTGGGGAGCAACGTACCGGATTTTGGGCTAGTACGTCGAAAGCATCTAGTATCATTATCCTTCGCTCACTTGGAACGTTTGTAGCGCGATATATTAGGAAAGGCGAGGAGATCTTGTTCAATTACGGGAAAAATTACTGGAAAAACAAAAAACCAGGCGTCTTGCCTACCTGAGAGGGGCTATCGTAAAACGTTGGTTGCTGCCAGAGTGTACATACAAAGTTATTACTGCCGCTTTGACGGGCCGTTGAGCCCGCGAACGGTTCCCCGTGGTTTTTCTCACGGTCGATTAGAATTTCATTATCTTCGGTGGCGTATTGCCAGTGACTTCTTGGCCAGTGGCAAAAGAAGTGGTGTTACTAACTTGGCCGCAGTAGGCACTGCCAGCGCGATCTTCTTGCCAGAGAACCCCCAGGTCATATATGCGTAAGTACACAAACCTCTTAGTAGACTACTTATTATAGGACTCGTAGGAGCGTTCGGTGGTGCAATGCTTGGTGCAATGAGACCGCAGTTTACCATACCTTCTGACGCTGATGAGACAAGTCACTACAGCTAGATGAACACTCTCCGGACCTCCAGTGAAGCGGGCTCTTCGCGTTATGGGTCACAGACCCCGACACCGATGCCCCCCGACCCACCGACGAGTCGCGATCCTGAAGAAAGTAGAGTTCTAGCGTTTCAAGTGTACAAGGAAGTCTGGGACGAGTTCAACAAGTGGAAGGAGGAAAACTGCAAACAACAGCTCCTGCTCCTCCAGAAGCCCCTGCCGCCTCTGGCCGCTGCGGAAGACGCCCTGCTGGAAGCGTTAAACTCGCGCGATGGCGAGCATGGTGAGGTAGAGATCATCTACCTGTGCGACTCGGAAGACGACATCCCGCTCCATCCGGGCGGGTCGACTGTGCTCATGTGCGAGACGGTCCACCTGGAACTCCCGACGGACTTCACGCCGCATCCACGTTACGAGTCCTGCACCCCCGCCGTGCAGTCGATCGCGCTCCGTCCCGGAAGTGGCGCAGAGTATGAGCTCGACGTCCTGCCATTTGTCCCTTTCGCCGACGATCCCACGTTCGACGCCAAGGCATATCTCGGGACGTTCAAGTGGTTCGGCTGGATGGATCTCGGGGACCCTGATGGTATGCAGTTGGCGTTGGCGTAATTTGTAGTTCGCTTAACACTTTGCGGTGGTACCAGCGGACGTGATTCAGTTCGAGACGCTCCGCAGATTGTACTTTGGCAATGGGCTGTCGCTAGACGAGATCGACGCCACCGGCGTTCTGCCCCCACTACGCACAAACAGTCGAGAAGGTCTGATATACAAAATGACACAGCGGTGCGTTGCATCCTCTATATCTCGTGTCGGTTGATATCTACTGATGAGCGCGCATATGTAGAGACGAACTCTTCTGGCCCGGGATGATGGCCGACTTCCCAATCGACGTCGGCGGCGTGGAACAGCGAGGAATAGACCCCCGCGCACACGAGCCGCACATTAACGACCTCCGCGGGCGTTTGGATTCCATTGTTCCTTACTTTTGTGCCAATCCTAGTTGCATCCAGGCTTTCTGCCCACGACATGGTATGTTATATTTGGAACTCACAACGTACTGATTGGGCCACATCGATTGATTCAGTACGAAATTTTCCTCCTGTCCCACCAACCGCCCCTCGAGTTACCAGTGATGATTACCCGGAGGGCAAATCTTGCGGGAGCATGTGCTTTCGAGAGATCGATGACACATTTAGGGTAACGCCTCCCGAGCATCTTCCCCAACACTACTAATAAGGCAGATAGGAAGATAGCGTGGAGTGGGTGGAGTCAGACGTAGATGACCTCCAGTGCACCCTCGAGGTTATACCCGACACTCTTCCTTGTGGTCTGGCAATACTCGTGAGGAAACCGTGCCGAGAGGTTCTGTATGCATCTGCGACTGTATTTTCCATGCTCACCGAATGCCAAACAGGTGTACGTTCAGCGCCGGCGACTCATCCCTGACGACAAGGTGTACCCGGAACCTCTCAAAATAGTAATCAAAAAAGGAAATCCCAGTTACAGTACGTCATACCACGGCAGGTCATGATTCTGATATACTCTTATTCTCGCCTTGTAGAAGACGTGAAGGAGGTCCATGACGGCTTTGATTCCCTTGAAACATATGAAGCGTGAGCGTTGCCTAATCTATAGTGTGACGCCATTTCCCGACCCTCTTGGTTTTGCCTCTCAGACCTGGCCCGTGTTCGCATACCGGTCCATGTGACCGAAGCAACCACTGTACTTGCGCCGAGGAATCTGTTCACTGCTCGCGCAGTTGCCAGTGCAGTCTCACCTGTGTGTCTCGGTTTCTCACGTCCAATGGCTTCTGACCGTGTGCTTATTCCGAATCAAGGCGGACGTCGCTGGGAAGGCTGTCGCTGCAAACTCACCCCGAAAGTTAAAGCGAAAACGCAAACCAGTCAAACCTGCGCCATGGATACTAATTGTCCGTGCAGGATGCAAGGGTGGGAGTGCGACCCTTTTGTATGTGAGTGTGACAACCTCACGTACCTGCTCGCACCGGGAAAATGTGCGTTACTGTATGGGTCTTGGACATATATCTCAATGGTGCGGTTCTTCAGGGCCTAAAAATACGAAACCGCTTCCGAGGCTGCTTGCCCCACGCTCGGATGGAGTGCACTATTGCCAAAATTCAGACATACAACGTGGCCTCGCTGCGGTGCGTGCTTTCTCACGTCTATGGCCTGTCTCTAAGAACTGGATGGTAGGAAGTAGAAATAAAGCGGGGTATGTGTGGTCTTGGCGCCTTTGCTGTGAACGGGATTCACAAGGGCCAGTTCATAGGCGGTACGTACATGATTTTCTCCTCCCACACTTGCTAAAGTAGTGTCTTTATCTATGAAAGAATACATCGGTGAACTGATCCCGAATGAGGCTATTAACAAAGAGTACGCTTCTTTTTCATCTACGTGTTTGAAACATACGAGGAATAGATCAATCCATCAGAATTTTGAGGGAACATGTCGACTTGAACTACAATTTTGGATATAGTAAAGATTTTAGTCTTGACAGCGCGCGTGTCGGAAATGAGACACGTTACATTAACCACGGGAGCGACGAAGGAGGCAAGGCGAATGCTGAAGCAGACAGTGCGCTATTGTAATCAATAGTACTCGTCTGTTGTGACTAATTTATATCCTAGCGAGGCTTGTCTTTGGGGAGCAACGTATAGGATTGTGGGCTAGTACGTCGAAATCAGGTCTAGTGTCATTATCCTTTGCTGACCGGAACACACATCCGTAGAACGATTTATTAGGGAAGGAGGGGAGATCCTGTTCAATTACGGGGAGAATTATTGGAGAAACAAAAAGAAACCGAAAACCTGACGTCTTGTCCGTCTGGGTGGGGCTACAGTATCTTAGAACCGTTGCTATGCACCGTCCTGCTAGATACTAGGACTACTGCCCTATGCGGGCCGTTGAGCCCGCGAAGAAAGAATGTTCCCGTGGCTTTTCTCACGGTCGATTCGAACCCGTTGCACGTCGTTGACGACGGGTGACTGGCGTTCCCGCGCTACTCCCTACCATGGCCGACTCGTTTCCGCCTCCCATCGCACCTCAAACGGACAGCTCTGGCAACGCTCCAGAGACAGTCCAGCCACCAGAACCCCCAGAGCCGGTGCCCATCACCGAGCAGGAAGTTGGCGAGTACCGTGAGCAGGACCGCTATCTGCCCGTAAGTCCGTCTCCTACTCCCACTCCGTCCCTCTCCCGAGACGCGCCGCTCGTGCCTGCGCCCATCACCGAGTCCCCCTCCTCTTTCACTATGACCTCACCCGCCTTCACCGTGCCGGCGTAGATCGCAAACGTCTCGCGTATCATGAAGAACGCCGTCCCACCAACGGCAAAAATCGCGAAAGACGCCAAGGAGTGCGTGCAGGAGTGTGTGTCGGAGTTCATCAGCTTCATCACGTCCGAGGCGGCGGAGAAGTGCCAGCTCGAGAAGCGCAAGACGATCGGTGGCGAGGACATCCTCTACGCGATGGTCTCGCTCGGGTTCGAAAACTATGCCGAGACGCTCAAGATTCACCTCGCTAAGCTTCGTCAGGCGCGTTCCTTTCCCCCTCTCTCGGCCTCGGGACAGGGATTAGCTCACGCAGTGCCTTCTTCTTTTCATGCAGCATCAGACCGCGGCGTCGTCTAGCGGAAAAGCGGGAATACCCGCAGAGTTGCAAGCAGACGACGAGTAAAAGGCTACAGGTCCCCCATTTCCCTACTTCCCATCAACCCATTACCCCCTTTCTCACTTCTGCTGTTCCCTTACTTGCCTCCTTTTCTGAGTGTATCTAACGGACTGTATACGCTATGTAACATTATTGCTATTTGTCACGCGTTCTGGTGCTCGTGCAAGTCCTGGGGTACCGCCGTTCTAAGGTACGTCGACTTTATGTCCTTCGCTCTTACGATTGCACGCGATCGGCAGCCCCTGCAGAAGAAGAAAGCCAGGAACGGGCCCTGTGAACGACGTGCCGTCCATTTCCATCTAGCTTCCTGGAGCGGCGCTTCACTAGGCTTCACTGCGTGCACAAAAACCTGCACCTCTTGTTGCTGCTGCGGGGCTCAAGTCTTAAATGACCGCTGGCATGAACCACTCAAGAGTGACCACAAGCCCATGCAGCCGCTTTGTGATAGAGCGAATGTGTGTGAGCTTAGAGATGACTCGAATCCCACCAAGAGGACTTACCATAGCTAAGGGGGTGAGTTTTCCATGCTGGAAAGAACTCTCTGACAGTCCTTTTAACGCAGACCGCATTCACTATCACGCGACACATATCAAGGGCACATTCGCTGTGATGGCCTATCCGGGCCACTGACGCACAGAGCATGCCGGGTCTGCTTCCGTTGGCCATTCATTCATTGCTTACAATATTCCCCTTTGCCGCCCCGACGTAGGGGGACGCGTCGTGCCCGTGTTACTGTAAAGAAGCAGGCTCTGAAAGCTGTAATGTTCTCCCGCTAGCTAACCAGCCTAAGCACTTCCCTGTTAAACGTTGAACGTTGAACCCTCGTTTGATAGCAGTTATTCACCCTCTAGCATTTGGCGATGGTGCAGAAAATAAAATTCGAATCTGTGTAGTCGTTCGCTCTGTGTTGGAGCAAGAAGTGCCTCCTGCGGCCTCTACTGTAAATCATACCGAGTAAGCAGGTCAGGCTCTGAATCTACAGTACAGTAATGTCAGGACTCAGGACGCGTCGTCGCAACGTGTACTGCATTTACTGCGCATTTGGTATTGACGTGTGACAGGGAGCGCTGGGTCGGATTTGGTCTTCCGGGCGCTACGATATCACAGCCATCGCTTACCCCAACGACACCGAGGAGTTGTACTTCAGCCACGAGGATGGCTGAATTCACCACGACGACACCCCATCAAGGCAATGAAACGTCTCTGAAGATCAATTGGCAGCCCGAGGGACACACGCATTCTCCACGACGGTCCATCCACTCATTCATTTCCGAGACGAACCCCGACGACGATGTCCATTATCGTCGATGATCACCTTACCTTCCTCTTCCGCAAACGGCTTTATATTCATCATGGAGAGCGTACCCCGAAATCGCAAGCCCCACCTCGTCTGACGGCTTCTCGCCCCCAGGCAGCCCCCCGAACTCTCCCTCATTGATGATGACCTTACCCGGAGGGCCAGCGAACGGTTTCTATTCAGTCCTGGAATCACTACGCCAGCGTTGACAGCCCCGCTGGATCCGGGAGTCTCTCGCCGTCAATGAGCCGAGCCTCTAGCCCTCCGTACACCATCAATCAAGTCCTCAGCAGTCAACGGGCTTCTTGGCCCGTCTCCCGGCCCCTTTCAGAACAACCAAGAGAGAGAGAACAACAAAGCTCCGAGGACGGATCTCGCCCTACCAGCATGACAACCTCGGTGTCCTTCTCCTACACAGTCAGATCAGTTAACTCGCGCAAGAGTCGCCTGATGGTTTTGTACCCACGCCCTGTCAGGCCGAAGCGCGCGTCGTGGTACGTTGAAGCGATAGCCGAGTCTGACTCAGCGTGTGTGAGTACGGAGTCTCTCGTCCCGCTCTCGACTCGGCCCGTATCCCAGTCCGATCCCAGTCAGGCGAATCGGAAATCTATCATGGACAAACAGGTGAGCGGATAGGCAGTGGTGCAGTGGTGCAGATTGCTCATAAGCGACAGTATATCGCAGAAGTGATGGCAACATTATCTGCAATCTTCGACTCTTCCCCAGAGAGTTCTCTCACGCGTATCGAACGTCGCCTCACTGCGTCGTGGAAATCGCTGACTAAGATTAACACATATGAAGAGGTATGTCTGCGGTACTCTCCACTTTTTTTTACCGTGCTTACGGATCTGTCAGAAAAATAACCGCATACCCAGTTTCCGTGCTACCAGAATTTATGCTGATACCCTCCTTTGTGTACACAACGACGTCGTCGGAAGTGATTCTGTGGGTGCGCAGGATCTGACCCGTCCCTGTATCAGGCTGAACGAGTGCGTCTCGAGGGCTATGTTGTCAACCGCCCTCTTATCATCATCTTATAACAGGGCATTCGAGAATGCATATGTCCTTCTGTCCGATCCAAGTGCGATACCACAGGTCTCGGCACAGATCTCAGCGCTGGACGCCGACCTCTTCAAGAACTTCATGATCTCAATCATGCAACTGATAAGTCTAATCCGCGCACTCGAGGTCTTAGTGGTGAGTAAAGATGTCCAACACTACGTAGCGAGCATGTGGGGTACTCAGCCGATCGTCGTCGTCAGGACTCCCTGGCCATCCTCGCAGTAGTCAGGACACCAAGCCCCGATCCAGACGATGACGTGATTTTCAACGTCCCGGGATGGCGCCAGCGGCGGGACAGCCGGCCCACACTTCCCTCTGCCGCGCCGGAAGCAGCGGCCGACAGCGCCAGCGCCCTCCGCCTGCTGCTGGTGACACGACACGAGGAGCTCGAGTGGGAGCTCCGCGGCTTGCGCTTCCTCATCTGGCGCGCGAACCCCAGGGCCAAGGTCGAGCTGGGGCACATCGTGAAGCGGTTGCTTCCGTTGCATCATGCGGAGCTCATGAGGTGCCCCGTGGAGGACTTCGTCGGGCATTGGCAGGCCGCAGTCGCCTCGTCCGGCCACTGGTCGGAGGAGCGGACATCGGATGGCTATGATACCGACCCCTGGTGGGTGAGCGACCGAGAAAAGGACGTTTCTGTGCCCTGACGTGGCATGAGAGCGTGATGACGGACACCTTCGATGATTGTTTCAAATTAATATTCTAGTGGTACACTAATTTGTCCATAGATTTTGGGATACTATCATGTTGAGCAGGTCCTCTCAATTGTCATTGCTGATCCGCTGAACACCTTGAGAGAGTGAAAACTTTCGATGAAATACCTACGAACCCTTACTGAGGCTAGTGAGGCTAGCCGAGTTCGCTGCTTGGACGGCCTGGAACGGTCCGACTCGAATCCAATTCGGCCCGAGCTCAGTCTCACGGCGTCTTCCTCCATTACCCATCTTCCTCGGTCTCTCAACGGTAGTTTCTCTTTATGAGGTGTACTTCTCTCGATCATCTCCCTTAGATCTTTGAAAATTTGGATGTTTGAACGCATCAAGAGAAGCATACACAGATATGTCAGCGCACGACAGCGAAGTAGACGCTGCAGTACTTAGGCACTGGGGCAGACGGTATTCGCAAACTCCGCGCCACATAAATGGACAACTTTCAATCAGATGTCTTTGATTTCTGTCATTTGGACGTCGCAAGGTGGGAACGCTTCTGGAAACATCATACTCTATGGACTATTCGCCGAAACTAGCGCCAAGTCGTGTTTGCGTCACGCCGTCACCACACCCTTTTCCCTCTCCTCTCCCTTCCCGCCTGTTTGATGGTGTACCTGTGGACTGGCACGCCCATTACCCCCAATCAATGCGATTGACTGAAAGCGCATGGAGGCAGACCAGCGGTAGCGAACGATGCCCGAGCGCGACCAGTGCGCGACCGTGACTCTCAGGCTAGTCTGCTTTCCTGACTTCATTGTATCACATCTTGTACTTCTTGCTCATCACGCTCGCTGAGTAGTTGGGCGTAGGGTCACTTGTTGTTGGCGGTCGTTCATGCTACTCGCGCAGGGCTCTGGGTTCAAAAGTACATGTAACATTTCCGTATCTAAATTTGTACGAATGTACGTCGTGAAGTACATAGCAGACTAGATCAAGATGATTTCTCATTTTCTCGTTTCATGTATGCAAGTCTCCGAAATGCAAGCGGAGGTGCGCTAAGGCTGTTCGCATCGAATAACTCCAGGCCCAGTCCAGGAGAATGGATAGTGGGTAACCTGCAAGTTACTTCATACTGTACTATGTCCTATGGTGGGACCCACACCTGTTGAGAAACTCCCTTTCTGTGTTGACGATGGCCACGGGACAACCATATTTCCAGCGCACAGAGGTGAAGTGCTCAAGGGATGCCACAGGCAGGTCCTGTAGCCAAAGCGAGTGCAGGACTGGCAACACTTCTGCATCAGCCATCTCTTCGGCGACGACTTCAAGCGCAAGGGCAACGGGGCCCGCCGCATGTCCGTGTAAACGGAGCGTCTCCACAGCGGTGAACGGGCGGAGGAGTTCCAGGTATCCCACATCGCCCACATCATCCTCTTCGTCATCTTCCCATGCTAGTTGCAGGCAGTGCGCATGGATGGAGAGATGGCCGACGTTGGACAGCATGGCGGGTGATTGGCCGAGCACTTGCGACAAGAGCAAAACTTGCCGGTCTAGCCCTTGGCACGAGATTTGAAGAAAGAGACGACTTTGACGGCGTCCCACGTGTTCACAATCAAGTCTGATGTTGGCTTTGCCAACACCAAAATTCAGTTCTGCGTGTTTCGACCGGTCTAGCTCGAGGCTTTCCGTGCGGCTGATGAACTGGGAAAGTTGGGGAATATCAATGGCGAACTGATTGAAGTACGTGATTCTGAAGTAGTCGAGGAGAGGAGTGTCGATTTGGGCAACGAGGTTTTCCAAGTACTCGCTGGTGCCACGGAAGTCAAAGAAGGCGAGAGCAGGAAGAACAGCCCGCGCTTGGGGACCCGGACGACTTATCGTTTGATCAGAGTGAGAAGTCGGCAATCGGAATCCGATGGAAAGGGTCCTGAGCTTGGTCAATGCGGCCAGACAGGTAACTATCTCATCCGATGAAATATAGCCAGCGTTGGGTATATTATCGAGTTTGAGAACGACAAGATCACTTGTTGACAGAAGAAGCGTTGGTAGCGTTAGAAAGGGAATCCCGTCTAAGCATATTTCCTGTAAACGTGGAGCAGATCCACCCAGGAATGCACTGGGAAGGACCGGAACATCGCCGTCATTTGATGAAAGCCGAAGGAGTGTTAGCGCCGGAAAGGGTTCCTGCATCACTCTGGCCACCTTTTCCAACAGTGAGCCCGTTGCAGCAATCTCGACACAGCGTACACGGTCGGGGTACTCGAGTGCAGCAACAACATTATCATCGTTGTCTGGGGCAAGGCTCTGTCCACTGTCAGGGTCCCAATATGGGTAGTAGTCAACAATGATAGGAAAGGCCGGCCAGCAATTCAGATTATTCCTGACAGAGGTTCCATATGTGCAGAAGAGATGCAGATCGAGACGGCGCGGCGATGCAAAGATGATATGTCTCCACCTTCGGCATACGTGTACCAGTCTCTGCCATTCCCACATGCGGTGAAAGGGGGACTTGTGGGGGTTGCGTAGACAGAATTCAAATATGTCAAGGAACACGTTGTCTGCGAGTATGTTGATTGTCACTGAATGTTTGTATCTCTTGCCTGTGCCACACGAAAATTGGTCCTCGTTGCGAGTACCATGAGTGAGCTCGAAGACGCACCCAGTTCCCGAACAGTCCCTAACTTCCCTTGCTTCGTGCAGGGGATTTCAGTAATCGCCCCTATCTTTAAGCGTTTGTGAGAGACATGTGTCCACGTTGGAGTAAGGTCAAATGACGAATGGGATGATTCGGATGAAGTGGGATCACTTGACGGGGAAACTCGGAGCATATGATGGGTCGTCTTGAAAGTCGAAAGGCAACTGATTGGGATCAGCGGGAGAACTGGTTAAATTGATCCCACAAAACGTTGATGATAGCCTAGACATACCGGGGAGAACCCATCGATAGAGGCAGCGAGGATACTTGGGCCGAGCTAAGGGTAGTACAAAAAATGACTTCTCTTACACTGGGATCCAGCTGGTATCCGCACGACGAGGCGCAATCCCGTTCGTCTGCAAAATGATTGGAGTGGGCGTGCGTACCACATGCCCGTAAATTAGGGTACTTACAACACCCTAAGGAGAGGCGTGATGCATGATGACTGGAACGAGGCAGAGAAATTGTTCCCGAAATCAAGGAAGCGGGCGCTAACTTTGGCGCTTGTGGCCAAGTTGTGGGACACTGGCACGATATTATCCGAGTCGTCGCCTGTACTGTAGGACCCAACAAAGTACTAGACCCGTTTGTTTGGTGATATAATAATACACCTACCACTGATTGCGGAGTGATCCGTAAAAAATGCGGCGCTCGGTCACGGTGTGGCGCCCGGAAAGTACTTAGAAAACGTAAATATTACAAAGAGTAAAAGACCTACTGCCTGTGGCACTTGCGTGCCAGGATAGATAACGCTTAGTAGCTGAGAGTCGGTGAACTTGAAGGATATCGATCGGCGATAAATCTGGCATTTCACAGCATAGTGGCATTAATGAACTGTGACTGAGGCGGTCCTCCCACACCCGCACTAGGGTCGAGGGTTTGCTTAATGAATGGGAATCGCGCACACGGGAAGGGGTCGGCAGCCACCACGATTACGCCTAACCAGAGTGGGTAATTATGTTGAGTCTGAGGGTTGTAGAGCCGAACAGAGACGACACTCCATATGACACAACGCGTTTCACAGAAGTCATTAATACCGAGAATGAAGTGCAGAATTGTTACACGAATCTACGAAGGGGCTACATTTCAGAGCATCTGATACAACTTGTTGTCCATGAAGCGATGACCACAACGCTTCAAAAGTACGGGTCGAAGTATGGCTTCAGTGAACCAGTGAACCGCGTGGCTTCCTCATCGAGTCTGCGATACCCAAGAACGTCTCCGTAAGGCGCACCTAGAGGACGTTAAAATTATTTGTCCATCGATATGAATAAGTTCTCACCGTGTCGAGGGCGGTGGCGAAAGACGATGGGGGGACGCTCGCAGGTGCAGGAAGTCCAGCGTTCTGAGGGGCACTTTCTTGTATTTCGAGTGCGATCTGAGCCATCTTGCGGAGGATAGGGACCGAAGAGTCTGGACCGAACGAGACGGCGTGAAACGAGAGCTGTTTCCTACCAGGATTGTGAGCGGTCTTCGGGCACGAGTAAAAAGGGGCTCACCCGAGTCGGAGGGCGGAGCGACAAAGATCTTGTACTACTTCATTAGAGACCGCGCTTTGACCGTCAGAAAGGAAAATCATAATTGGCGTCCTAGGTTTCAAGAAGCTTCAAAACGGAGCGGCCACAACGAAAACAGGATTTAGGCTACGAACCTTTCTGTGCTCCAGTTTTGCACCATGGTGGCTTGGGCTGCGCGGAGAGCTGTAGCAAAGTTTGTTCCGCCGTAGGCGCGATGAGATAGCATAGCATCTAAGAGCTGGTCCGGCGAGCTTGTGAAGTCGTTGATCACCGCGTTTGTAGTCGAATCATTAAAGAGTATGACGCTGTAGGCATCCCGTCGTGTAACAGTGGGTTCTTGGACCCCCGTAGCGCCGACACTACGGGCGGACCAGAAGCTGTATAGAGCGGAATAGACCGAATCGAGCCCGCGTTGGGTGCCAAGTGCCTGTTGCCCGGCAGCGACTGGCAGCGTGGCGGGCGGACCAGAAACTATAGAGGGCCGAGTACACAGCACCGAGCCTGTTATTTGAGCGCGCCTGGATGCGTTCAGCTGCGGGTCCCTCGGCCAAGGGTTGACGGTCTATGGAGTCCATAGAGCCAGATCTTGAAAATGAAAATGAGACCGAGTCAAATCAGCCATGTCACGCCACTCACTTGTCAATGACAAATATCCTATAACTCGACGTATTAGCAGTATCGTAGTAGGTTAGGGCTAGACTTACACGTGGAATGCTTGCTGCATCACGGCGGGGCTCCTGCAATCAAACAAATGCCCATCGTTAGAGATATAACCAGAGCCGTTCACAGGATCTTCGAGTCTCTTTGGGGGATGGAACAAGGGCAATGTGCAATAAGATGGTTGTCCCGACGTCGCGGAGTGTTCGGGCCCTGATATGAGCAATATGAGTTGTGGAACGCGGATTCGTCTATCAGCGCCGCGACACACCCGAGCACATAGCATCACTACGGCGAGATCTAAGTAGCTAATTGCCCCGTGACACAAAGCGACGCACCATTTTGCAAAATTCGTCTGTTCATCACGAGTGTATGGGTCTGGTAATAGATGTCAGTTGCTATTGAGGCGGAAAGATGGGTATTGTAACCTTTGAATCCTGAAAATGGGCATTAAGTCAAGGGGAAAGCGCATAAAGAATGTGTCTAACATACCCTTCCTACGCCAGTACAGGCTATGCGTGATGGCGTCTTTAGGTGTGTCTGGGTTTGGGACCATCCTTGCGTTGATATGTTGAACTTCAGCTCCGTCACAAGGCGCGTTCTCTCCAGCGCGACAGTAATCAATGTGGACATGTCTACCCATGGACGAACAAACGAGGCTGCACATCATAGGCTGCGCCTTCGTCATTAGAGGAGAACTTGCGACCTCCCAATTCGAGTCCCTGTCTCGTCAGGCCCATCAATAGCCCAGCGAGTCTGCGTCATCGAACCGTGGCTAGTTTCATGTTCTTGCTGGGTATGACCTTAAGAGGTCGACCGCCGACGAGAGGGGTCAGCATATCAAACCGCTGATACAATAGACGGGCTTCTTACCAAGGGGCAGAGTGCAAAAGTAGCCACAGCTCTGGCACCTGCATCGATTCGGTTTTCGTCATTGCAAAGCGATAGAATATCACAGCATACCGAGTCTCGCAGAAGTGGAATATCTGCTTTTCCTTGCCGTGGATGTGGGGACCTGAGTGCGACATTCGTCCTGGTTGGATGGTCTTGACACACTGCAGCCGCTTTGCAACTATTCACACGTTAGTGTAAGTAAAGTGTAGACGGCTCCCTACAACAAACCTTGCGTATACTACGTGAGAATACGGTGGGATTAGCAACAAGCGAGTCGACAAGGGTGTTGTATTTACCTTGGTATATTGGAATGTCTCGTGTCTGCCGGTGAACGTGGCCTCGACAGACATAGGTGCTGTGTCAAATTGACATATTCCTGGAGCTGAGCACAGTGCCGAACACGAATGCGCTTCACTGATGGTACAATTGTCGGTCTGGATACACTTAGAGAGCAGGAAACGTTGATACTTACCCACACAGGTGGCTTTCGCCAGGCATGGTCCCATGGAGGTGAGGTTGGATGCAGAGGCGTTTACAAATTTCGCACGATGCCGGGCACAATCTCATACCACAAGAATGTACCGTATGTTCTTGGTCACTGAATGAGAATCGCGTTAGCCGAAGGGAGTACACACTCTGCAGAAGGAACGAGCCTGGGAATACAACAGCTTTCTGCGCAAGAATAAGTTTTCCCGCCCAACATTTTCATCTCCTGGAGGGCGCAAGGCTAGAAATTCGTACGACCATAATGAGATATTTCAACAACGCAAGTGAATCGGGTCGTACCTCGCCACACATGTGAACAAGCGCAGAACACTTATGCTCGTCTCCGACGTGACCGGCGACCTGAGAACGTATAAGCAGCCTGTGGCTTAAAGTAAAGTCGTAGTGGCCCACTTTGGTACAGTCGTCTAAACAGCCTCGTTTTCCCGATAGAGCGCACGGTTCACCACACAAATGAGCGTTGACCACACAACTGTATACTGATAAGCAACCGCATTACCCAGTAGCGTGCCTCACGTACACATGCTCGCCAGGATGTCCCGCACTTGGGTATGTTGAGCGGAGATTAAATACCAGAGGGCATAGAACGTACCGTGAACCACAAGGCTTGGGACTACCCTTACAGAATTTGCAGTCATGTACACACCTGTGAGTGGTTTTGCAACTATGGTCGCCTTCAGTGTAAGCGGCCGCGAACACAGAGCAGATGACACGATGCGCATTGGACTCCACATAGTTGGACGTTCGCCCTCATCTCGATGACCATGTTATCAAACCTTCGCAAGAGATCCTCGATAGTAGCGTGGCCATCTTGGA
Source organism: Lactarius hatsudake (assembly GCA_024734325.1). Classification (NCBI taxonomy): domain Eukaryota; kingdom Fungi; phylum Basidiomycota; class Agaricomycetes; order Russulales; family Russulaceae; genus Lactarius; species Lactarius hatsudake. Next base: position 746,282 of record JANSJP010000010.1, on the reverse strand, counting down.
ATCGCTCTAGATTGGAATCCAGCCAGAGTCGGACGTAGTTGACACGCAAGTCGATCAACCCATGGAGGTGTGACACAAATCGTTCTATCCACTCGGAGTCAGGCGTAAATTGGCGTGGCATGCTCTGGTTCCAAGACTCAAGCAAGACGGAAAGATGCCTCTCAACATCCATCGGTGAAATCTGCTCACGCCCAGAGATTGCGAAGCGCGAGTCGGTGTCGTTGCCTTCGATTTCGAGGTCGGTATCAAGGTTCTGAAGATTTAGTTAGAAACTTGACGCGACCCGAATTGATAAGCCACTGGACCTTCAATGGTTCAAAATCGGGCTCGATCTCAGAGAATCCTGTCGCTAGTGCGACAGGGAGGAGGGTGGAGAGCGTTTTTGGCGCGGTGCTCAGTCATGGTCTCTGTTAGGAGCAATGAATACGACAAACGAAAAGAGACAGAACAACGTACGAGAGAGGGCACCCCAGTCATTCGCCTGTTGGGAGATGTCAAGCTACAGACGGAAGGCGAGCTTGGGATAGCGCACCTTCAATTTCGCCATCAGGGTTTTGATCGTATGAAGGAATTCTCCCGCAGTGGGGTGTGAGACACTTTGTAGGTCTAGCCGTCTCTTGAGTGTGGAAAATAGATTGTAGAATTCCCTCGATTCAATCACAGGCCACGGTATGATATTCAACCTCCCACGGTGAAGGCGTGAGATAAAATTAGCTCGTTGCTCCTGTTGCACGATCTTTTGGAACTTGAGAGAGAACCTGCGAACGGATGCGTTTACGGAATGTCGTGCGCAATTAATAAAGGACCTTACTCGCGAGTAATCTCGACCTTATCCGACTCCACGACGTCCTAAGAAAATAATTATGACGCGTAGAGAGCTGTTGTTACTAAGAACGTGCCTTAATGATAATAACGAGAGTAGATTGGAAGAGAGACGGGTTTGCTGTTGGATCCAAGACCGACGCGCTGGACTGAAAAGATTGGAAGAGCCCGCTGATGTCCCGACTAAACGCAAAGTTGTTCCGGAAGAGAACCTTTTGACTTGGTGAGAAAGGGTTCAGGTCAGGGTACGGACAACGTACAAGATTCGATATCGCGGTGTTGAATAAGACGAGAAGAGTGTCTTCTTGAAGAGACCTCTCAACGCTATCAACACCTAAAAATTGGGTCGTAAACCAGATGTGGAAAAGCGGAAAATAGTCAAACTGACCTTCGAAGTCGAGAGCCACAACGAGCGCATCGTCTGTAGGCGTTACGGACATCCACACTCCCTCTGTATACCCGGATCAGTCACTTGGGACTAGCGTGGCGAGAGGCTATGAGCATACCTGTCGTCCGCATGGCGCTTCCGGCAAATGATGTGTCCAGAAGATGGTTCAACGCAAAACTCTTTCCCACGGATTGTTGGCCCATGGACGACACAACCTTTACGGGCTGTTTATGATGACGTCAGTGCCGCTAGACACACGCCAAACCCGAAGATTCTACTGTACCTTTGTTGCCATATACGATTGGAAGATCGACTCATACCAGCCGAACGATAGTTTATCTACTATCTTGTTGACCTCAGCGCCGAGCAGCGTTCGTTCTAAATCCGAAGACAGAACCCCATTCGCCAATGGAACGAATCGGTTCTCACGGCAAACAGCAATGTGAATCGGGATGAGGCAGAAGACATCGACGAGCCACTCTCCAACACGATAGCGAGACACGTCCCAGACAGGGTCAAGGACCACTTTGTCCCTGAACACTCCGAATTGTTCTGCAGACACCTTGATACGGCGAAGTTCATCACCAGTGGGCTTCCTCGTGGTCCTTTCAAATGTCTGAATAAGGTCCAAGAAGTAAGCATTAAAGGGTCGCGAGTCATCTTCGGTAATGAAGGTTAGGCTCTTCTGCTTGCGCTCGCTCAAGGATGTGACAGTACGGCGCCTCACGGCAGCGAGGACCGGGTAACGGGACCAAACTTCGGCGTGGCAGTCGAGTAGGCTGTTGTGTAGTGTGTGGCGCGCTTTGTTATTCGAGGCGTTTCTGCTGCCGTTTTCTTTGAACATGAACTCTGTGAGCTTCTTCGTGATATCGATGGCGATGGACTTTACAGATGACGAATCTACGTCAAGGCCGAGGAGAAAGACGCGTCCCCGGCCGACCAGAGACGTCAGGACAGCATCTTGAAGTGGGAATTTCGGAACTTCCAGGGCGATTCCAGTAGTAGAGCCAAAGGTCTCCCAATGGTACGCGGTGAGGGACGGTTGTTCACCCTGAGTGTGAAGAGTGATGAGGCAAGCACCGTCCGGAGACGAGAATATGGCGCTGGGAGGCGACGGAAGTTGTAAGGAAGCCGGTCTATCAAGTAGCGGTGAGGTGGGTACAGCCAAAATGTTCAAGGTTGAAGACAAACCTAAATTGCATCGAAACGAACGAAAAGACTCGGGCTTGAGCAGCGGAGTCTACGAAAACTACTTCCTCGGTCCCGCATACGAAAGCGATGTGCGTAATAGAGGTTTCAGAAGCTTGGCTATACCACGGGGCAAGATTAATGCCGCTTCCTTGTCCCTGAAGGGTCTTGAAGGTTTCATCGAAAACGAACATGTGGAAATGAAGCTAATTGCGAAAAACGAGTCAGAGCGGGGACTCCGGCGAAGCCAATGACACCAAGGTACCTTGGTTGGAGCGCAAACGGCCAGAGTCCGCTTCGTCTCGTCAAAGGCGAACAAAATATCTTGTTCTAGCTTCTCGCGACTAAGAACTTTGACAGGTCTGTGTCGTTCTATGGCCATATCCATAGCTGGCAAGCGCTCAAGATAATGGCCACTCTGACTTGGTCAAGCAAAATGAGCAGGAGCTTTTCGTTTTCAAGGACTTGACAAAAGCTGAAAAGGTAACGTGAGGTACGGCACAAGCGGCATTACGGAGATAGCATCTTACGCGACATTCACGCCAATTGGTAAGTGGAACGCAGACGAAAGCCTGTTGTTCACGGTGGGCTGAGGTATGTACTTGGGATCTAGCTGCATGTTATGCTTGTCGTCGCTCGTTAAGGTCCATGGGGTAGACCCAGTACTCCAACCTAGGTTCTTGAAGCACCTCTTGTCGCCCAGTGACCACATACTCTGATATAGAGACGCGTCAGTTAATGGACGTGACCAACTCACGTGGTAAATGGACGCACCCTGACCATAGTGAGAACGGGGGCGAGTGCCCCATTCTACCTCGACATCGTCATAGTACCCCGCGCTTAGTACGGCCCGGGTCAGCCCGTGATATGATAGAGATTTGATAAAGATGAACTCACGGATCCCGCCACCCAACTGACTGCGTAGCAATGACCCCGTCGATATACACCACACTAAGGACTATTAGCTATAATCTTATCAACTAAACTAGACTCACGAATCTTGCCGGCCGGACGACTGTGCATTGACATCTCGAATGAACTCGATGAGGGCGTTGTTTAGCGACTTCCTTTCTTCACTCTCCATCTCGTGTTGTATAGATCTTGTGCAATACTCCTGTTGCATCGCCAAAACATTTCGGGTCATCGCTTTCACCGCTGCATCAATAGTAGACGCGAGTTGGGCATGCGCAAGAGTCTCGATTTCCTGAGTTGCAGGTCGCGTCTCCGTCTCCATTATACCTTTCACGTCGAGTAGAAACTGCGAGTCGGCGATACTGCCCGCTAACATCCTCATGTCGCGGCCCAAAAAGTCTCCAGAACCGCCAGAGAAGATGCTGCCAACACTCCATCCACCCGAGTCAGCACGTTTCTTACCATCGGTCTTGGAAAGCAAGTGCTGGGCGCGGTAAAAGTCGCCTTTTAGGAGCGCCTGGATGAGTTCCGAGCGGGTTTGGGAGGGCAGATTTTGGTGCTTGTCGAGGAGGTGTCTCACAGCGACTAAGCGCAGCTTGCGGTTCTCAAAGTACGAGTCACGCCTCAGGGCAATACCGAATCGGGCGTTCTGGACGTGCTTTTGATAGACGCTTCTAAAGTCAGGGTAAAGCGATTCAAGATCAGAGAGCCGCAGTGAGTCTGAGTAAAACGGTGAGCTACGTGAGAGCCGCGCGTAGAGTCTCCTTACTTTCGGCACCCTGGTCCGCATTTGGGACCTCCCGAGCTCGGGAGCGGGAAGCCTGGGAGAGGCGGTCACGTTCCAATGACCTGTCATGAGCACGCGCAGTTAGTACTGCGTGACCCAAAGCACCATTGGACAAGACCTACGGGAAGAGCCCCATCACATCCTCGACAACAGCTTCATGAAGTACACGTCTCAGCGAATCCTCCCCTCGGATAACTTCCTTTCGAACTGTCTCTTTTCTTTCCGTCAATTCTTGCATGAACTTAGTACGCGCGCCTTGATTTCTAGCACGCCACTTGTCACACTGTTCTGGGAAACGCTCCGCGATAGCAACGCCGACCAAAATCTGAATAGCATTCCCGTCAAGATTTTCGGACAAGACCAAAGGCGCTGTTCATTCTGTGTATAGCGTGAGTATGGACATCTTCCTCGACGTTGACTGTTTGCCTACAGTAACTGCTTTAGGGCGACCTGAGTAAATGTGTGTTCATCGAGAATTTCGGCGTGATTTTGGTGCGGGACATAAGTGGCAGTCCAGAACGCATGCCTTGTCTCCCCGGGTAAAAGACGAGGAGCAAGGGTTGCAGGATCAACCGGACAATCGGGAGGAGTCCCGCCAGGCGAAATGTATGGAGAATTCAGCTGTAAAGGATATGATTAGAAGAAAGCGACCCGTATGAGACGAATGGACCGATACCTGAAAACCTGGGCGGGCGATCGCGCTCTCCTCTTGTTCGTTCGTTTCGGCGACCTCGAAGGTGAACAGTCTGTCAGAGTCATCACCGACGTCTATATCGGCAGTTTCGGCATTTCTCTGCTCTTCATTCCAGACAATGGATGCCGATTGTTCGGGGGTTAACAACGCAACAACTTGGTCGCATATCTTTGTTAGATATCTACCCGCAAGCGTCGATGAGAAGTCACACGTGACGAGAAACGAGGCAGTCAGAAGTCACGCACCGCATGAACGTGACTCTATTACGACGAACAGAGGAATTCGCCGAATCGTTCCAGGTCGAATCCTCGGGCCAAGTATATAACGTAGTGGCGCTCGTCGACCAGATCAGTAGCATTGGCCTTAACGATATACAAGCCAGATGAAAGGGTCGCCCGTGAATTACCGACATCACTTGGAGAGAGAAGCGACGTCGCGCTTAAAGTAGGAAAATTCAGAAGAGGAGACAGTTAACACACAAAACACTCACATATCTTCAGTCGACTACGCCAATAGATCGTAATAGACGGACAATCTCATCTTTAGACCCATACACGCCAAGAGGTCTGATCATAAATCGATCCAAGGCTTTGAAATCAACTTTAGTGATAGACGTATATGCCCCGGGAGAGACCGCATTGATAAAATGTTGGAGAGAATCCTGGGAGATAATAACCTTGTCAACTGTCGAGTTGTTATATTAACCAAGCAGATCTGCATTTAAACAAACGTCGTTCACCATAGCCGTTGCTCCCAGATTCTCCAATGAGGTCAAGGAGGCGGTACATCCCCTTGACTTTCCCAGCTAAGTCAGTCAAGGTTGGCACGACTAGAGGGTGTCGGTTATATTGCGCGTTCTGCTGAATAGTGTTCCCATGTTCTCCAAGGCGTCGAATGTTTTGTCCTGGGACTAATAAGAAAGTTATTTGGACTGCCGATTTGAAGCATCCTCAACTAAATACCTTTACCCCATTTAGACGCGTCCTTCTGGGACGCGCGCGATGTTCCTGTCAATCGCTTAGTTGCAAGTGGACCCGCCTGCGAATCTGCATAACACCAAAAACGGTATAAACAGCGTGCGAAGTCAGCGAGCTGTATTGGAAAGCCGTGAGGTCACTACGAACTGCTGCTAATCTGAGTTTGAGAGCCCGTGGCTTTGGCTTTGGATATTGTCGCTTGCTCTTCTGTGCGACAGGAGAAGTGGTCGGGAACTCATCCATACGAAGGATAATAGGATCAGCACGTACTTCCACGCGACACTTTCACGGTCACCGCCTGAGCATCCACCGTTGGGGTTTGCTCATCGAGACGACGGTTATCCGAAAGCGAGGAACGCCATGAAAAGATATTTCGCGGATGAAATGCACCAAGGTCCATGAAGGGTTGAGGGTGTTTAGGAGACTAGGAAAGTAAATCAAGTCGAGAAGGGGCCGTTTCACACGGGTATCCCCTATTAAGATTGACACACCCTGACATGCCGCGAGGACGCACACGAGGAAAGTACAGTACAGCAGCTGATGTCACAGCCCCAATTTCACCGCTTCACAATTCACTTGTTTACATAAGCATAAGCTGCTCGTCCCTTTGTCCTGCTTCGACCTCGAAATGCGGTTAGGTCTTGGCGGGCTTGGATTTTCCTCTCTTTGAACTGCGAGTTTTGTCGGGGGTCGAGGATCTGAACCGTGGAACTAGGCAAGGAAGGGTGTGTCTGAGTCAGTCACAGTGTGGCGATGCGAGTCTTTCACGTCGTCAAACAAACAACACATTCACTACTGTTATTGAATTATTTATGGCCAAGAAGTCAGATACACTAGTAGCACAGGGCACCGGCGGTGGTCAACCTCGGTGACGGTTTCTTTAGCGAATTTTCAGACAATGGTCTACTTTTACTACGCGGAGGGAATGGCCGGGTCGGTGGGCAGCGAGGGGTTGTCCTGCGCGTCTTGCACACGTCCACTGGTATAGGCGCGGTAGTATCCTGCACAAAGCAGCACAATCCGTTAGGTTTTCGCAAGCTTCCCACGATCAGATCAATCAACAATGAACACAACTTGGTGGTTGTTTTTTCCTTGTCACACCCTCAGAGCATATCGCCGAGGTAGCTTCGCAATGTGTGAAATGGATGAACGACGGGATTCTTGGGACAGAGTCGGTTGCACCAGGTGAGCCTCACCCCCCAAATGTGTGTTTTGCCGCTGGTCTTCCTTCTACTCACAGCGCCAAAGAAAAACATAGATTCGAGATGAGGTATTTTCCACGTCAGGTATAAGTGTATTATCGAAACAACAACAAATAAAACGACTACTACGTACGCTGACTTGCACACTGAGCAGTAGTCCAGGTGACATATCTGCCAGGATTCAAGGCTTTCTGAAGATATGTGAGCGCCGAAATCGCGCCCGCACAAAACAATTCGACCACTTACAAAGATGCCTGGTCAAGCGCCATAATGAACGAAATTCATCCATCTCTCTAGAGTGACCCCTTCCTTTCTCTTCAGCTCCCTGCCGCGTCCCGTAGCGCCCGGGCAGATCGTTCATAGTAGTGCACACCCTGCTTCTTGGCCCGATAACAGCAACTTGTAGAAGTTCTCAACCAAGTCCCGACCATCCGTAGGCCGTGGTGAAAAGGTCTTCGAAACGTGGGTCCCTCTTCAGCTCAGGGTGCTGTCGAAATGCTTGTATCTCGAATATTAGTCTTTCTTACCATGCCGTTTCACATCTAAAGAGGAGTCCCAATTGCTTGCTAAATTGGGTCACCATTGACGCATATTGTCGAGTACCCGCCTTCACTTCGAAGCGAATCAGCTCAAAACGGGAAATCGCTTCAAGCGATTTTCCCGCTTTGAGCTGATCTCATCCCAAAGCTTTGGTATCACATTGAGAGGAGATTATCAAAGAACGAAAGTGCCGCGAACCAACTTCATTCTTTGAGAGTCGCTGCCTTGACTTTTCGTTTCAGGTCCGGTAGGGCGCCGGAAGGGAAGAGGACCAGTGCGTGGTGGAGGGAAGTGTAGTAGCTTTTGTACATAGTAATAGGCAGGGAGAAAACAACTAGCTGGCGGACTGCATAGAGAATGGGCTGAAGCACAAAGTGCCTCTCGACCGGAGATGAGGCCTATGAGGCCTCATCACCAATCCTTTGGTAGGCCGCCACTATTATTAGGCGTGGCGGGGGGGAGATAAAGTGTTCTGGTTCCTTGAACGAGATGGATGGTGGTACGATGAAGAGGAACGAACACGTACCCCATCCGTTCACTCAAAAGACCTCCCGCCACCTCTATGCCGCCGACTTTGCCGCTATCGGATCTTCGGATGGCAGAGGGCACAGTGATATGACCTCGCTGATGGGGTACCACATGGGGTCGAAAAAGAGCAGCCGGGGCCCCGAAAGGATTGCCCGTTTTGGCTTCCCGGAATGCGTGTGGGAGCGCAGTGCAGTGCCAATGCCGTGCCGGTTGGCTGGCTATATAAGCCGAGCAGGAAGCCTCCCTCCTCCCCACACACGCTCACCCAAATTGCAACCAGTCTACCGGGGGTCGCGCCGCGCCTGTGCTATGCTGGCCAGCTCTCCTGATAGGTCGTAAGACTGGTAGGCTCCCTAAATGGTCTCGGAAGGCGCAGCGGTCGGGGTAGCAGTAGCCCCCTGACGAGAACTTTCGCGGGTTCGAAACTACTACTGACTGCCTGCATCAGGAAAACATATGTTTTTCTTATTTATACTTTCTGTTCTTTATCGCTTTCAGCAAGGGATAAAGGACCCTTTCAGAAAGAACCAACTACTTGCGAAAAGACATCCCCTCTTCTTTTTCTGTACTTTTTATACTTTTTAGGCATATTTCTGGGGAAATTTTTGGATTTTGGTCCGATTTTTTGAAATTTTGGTCCGATTTATTACCATATATGGTAATTTTCGGACCAAAAAATAAGGTTTGGTCCGATATTTCCATTTTTGGGTCATTTATTTTGTCCATTTTGGTCATTTGGTACTCTACTTATCCTGTACTTTTTTTGGCAGTTCAGCAAGTAAAAAAAAAAAGAAAGAGGGATTTCTTTTTCTTACTTTTCTAATTGTTTTCTGAAAAGAATTGAAAAGTATAGAAAAGTGTGAACAAGTAAAACATAGGTTTTCCTGATGTGGCCTTGCCCACCTCTGGGCATACTGTACTGACCCTTATCCTCGGAGACGGGTGGCAGACGGATGTACCATGTCGGATCTGACAGCCCGTGCGCCCCTCTGCACAAAGTCATTGTCCTTTGCCCTATGATAGCAGGCAGAGGTAGTGTTGCCGTGGCTCAGCTCAGCTCGGCTTGGCTCAGCTAAGCACAGCTTGACCAAAAAAAGACGAGCCGAGCTGAGCCATTCCCAATTGAGCTGGCTCCAGCTGGGCTGAGCCGGCTCGAGCCACTCAAAAGCACGAATAGGGAATCATACCATTTTGGGTAGTCAGACAGCTGAGTCAGCCGAACTGCGAGTCGTGCTCTCGCACGCAGGGTTCAAACGTTCGCTTGAGTCAGCGCTTACATTATCAGCCAGATGCTCCTTCTCCCGTTTCCCCGATAACTTTTTCGTTAAACTTTTCGGCCACCTCCAGCTTTGCTTATTACATCTCTCCTCCGCGAACCCTCCATGCAGCACTCATTGATCCTATTCACACTGTTCTTTACATTTGTTCATGACATCTGTATGTGCCATCTTCTCCAAAACCTGGATTGAAGTGTCGGGCTCTGGCCCTTTCCACAGCCGCTCTGTGTCCTTTGCCGCCCTCTGCACTTGCCGCCCTCTCTGGATCTTTGCCCTCCCCAAGGCGACAGCAGTGACGCTGCCGCCATCTGCATTGTCCTCGCTGCTATCTTCTGCCCCCTCGCTGCCGCTCTCTGCCTCCTCGCCGCTGCTCTCTGCTCTCGCCGCCACCGCTCTGCCCCTTCGCCGTCGCCGTCTGTGTTGTCGCCGTCTGCGTTGTCGCCGTCTGCGTCATCGCCGTCTGCGTTGTCGCCGTCTGCGTTGTCGCCATCTGCGTTGTCGCCATCTGTGTTGTCGCCGTCTACACTGTTGCCACCGCTGTCCGTGTCTCACCGCCGCCACCGCCTGCACCCTCGCTGCCACAGTCTGCATCATCATCGTCGTCGCCTGCATCCTCGCTGCCGTCGTCTGCGTCATCGTTGTTGTCGTTGTTGTTGTCGTTGTCTGCACCCTCGCTGCCGTCGCCTGCGTCCTCGCTGCTGTTGTCTGCGTCATCGTCGTCGTCGTCTGCGCCCTCGCCGCTGCCGTCTGTGTCGTCATCGCTGCAGTCATCTGCACCTCACTGCCGCCGTTTGTGTCGTCACCGTCTACACCGTCGCCGCCGCTGTCCGTGTCTCCGCCACTGCCGCCTGCACCCCTCGCCGCCGTCGTCTGCGTCGTCGTCGTCGTCGTCGTCGTCGTCATCGTCGTCTGCGCCCTCGCTGCCGCCGTCTGTGTCGTTGTCGCTGCAGTCGTCTACACCTCGCCCTCTCTGCATTGCCTCTGCCCTCTCCGCTGCCCTCTGCGTCGTCGTCGTCGTCGCTGCCGCTGCTGCCGCTGCTGCCTCTGCGCCCTCGCCTCTGTGTCATCGCCGTCACCTCTGCCTCCTGCCCCAAGTCGCCGCCCGCTCTGTCCCCCTCGCCCTCGCCCTCTCCCTCTGCATCATCGCCGCCTTCTCTGCGTCGTCGCCACCGCCCTGTTGCCGCCGCCGCCGTTTGTGTCCTCACCCTCGCTGCCTTCTGCGCCCTCGCCACTGCCATGGGCTCTACTTCACGTCGTTGTCGTTGTTGTTGCCGTTGCCACCGTCTGTGACCTCGCCACCAGTGCCTCTGGCAGTGTGTCACCATCGTCGTCATCGTTGTCATCGCCACCGCCACCTCTGCGTTGTCATCGTCATTGTCGCCATCACCTTTGCGTCGTCGTCGCCACTACCCTTGCCCCTTGCCCTCTCTGTGGCCCTTGCCCCTCTCTGTGTCCCCGCTGCCTGCGTCTGTGCCCCTCTCCCTCTCCTTCGCCGCCTCGCACGTCTCGCGCATGCTCTCTCGTCCCCCTCAGACTTCCCTCCCCTTGCCGTTTCATCGCCTCTGATCCCTCGGACTGCCATCGCACCCCCTCGCGCCAACTCGGACTGCCATCGCGCACCCTCGGACTCCCGCCGCCACACCGTCGCGCCGCCTCGGACTCCCGCCGCACATCGCCGCGCCACTTCGGACTCCCGCCGCACATCACCGCACCGCTTCGGACTCCCGCCGCACATCACCGCACCGCTTCGGACTCCCGCCACACATCGCCACGCTGCCTCGGACTCCCGCTGCACCGCCTCACCTGCCACCATACACCGTCGCGCAGCCTCGGACTGCCGTCGCACACCCTTGTACAACCTCCCTCTACCCCTTTCTCTTCCCCTCTCCCTTTTCCCTCTCTGGCCACCCTGGGTGAGTCGCACAGGGTCTCCTATTTGTATGTAGTTCATTCCTAGGTACAAGTACATGTATATAGCCTTGTCGCAAATAGATCCTTATTCATACTGCTCATTGATGCCCTTAAGATAAGCCCTCAAGTCCTCAACTGGTTTGACTGCCTCCACTCCCTCCAGCTCTGCTGTTTCTTCCTTCTCTCCAAGCCCTTCAGTGAAGTTGAGTTCCCTTTTATGCTTTGCCTCAAACTTGAGTATCTGTAAGGCTTCCATGTTGTCTGGTGTAAGGCGGTTCCTCCTGGCTCTAGCTGTCTCCTTGCTTGCTGAGAAGACACGCTCACATGGTACTGAGGTGGCTTGAATAGGGAGTAAGTCCATGGCAAGCTTGAAGAGTGTTGGCCACTTTTTCTGGTGTTCCTACCATTCCAACTCCTGTCAGTACTCCCCAACAAAATGGTTCATTCTACACACCTCCCAGAACTCAAGAAGATTGGCATATTTGGCTGGAGCTGCTAGATAGTCATCAAGTTCATCTTCTAAGGTATCTCCCTGTGGTCTGGTGGTAGGCATTGGGCCAATACCAAGGCTTGCCAAAGTGGCTTGCATGCCAAATGTTTCAGAAGGTGGAGGGGGTACAGCTGATCTAGTAGAGGCTCTAGATGGTGTGTGTAATGGCCTGAGCTACTTAGGATTTTAGTTTTAGAGTAGCATGATAAATTAAAAGCACTCACTGCTTCAAGGAGGGAATGCTTTGCATTCTCAGCAATATGTGTTAGGTACTGTCTCTTGAGAAACTCAAGCTTTAACACAGGGTTAAGAACTGTCCACATGGCATGAGAAAATATACAGCATATTAAAATAGCCACTCACTAATTGAATGCAGATATGCTGGAGTCTCAAAGGCCAGAGTACAATAGGAATCTATCTTGGCTGCACCTTTTGTAAGAATAAGACCAATATCCAGTCCCTCAGAATCCAAGGCATTAGTCAAGGCATTCAGAGACTTTATAAAGCCCTCAAATGCAGCAACTGTGTTACAAAGTGTTGGCGTCTTCTCATAAGAGAGCATTTGCTGATACAAGAAGGGGACCTAATAAATAAATTAATACACAATCAGAGAGAGAAAATATTTGCATACCTGAAGAATTCTCTGAAGTGCTTCAAGGATCTTCCAATCTTCCTTATCTAATGGGTCCATCCCTGGCTGATCCTCCATAAACTTATCAATTGCCTAATGCAAGTTAGCATTAGAATTTTATTAAATACTTTAAATATACCTCTCATAAAACAAGTGCCCTCTTGATCATCAAATAAGAAGAGGACCACCTTGTCTGCACATCAGAAATTAATTGCAAAGGAGGTACATCTGACTCCTTTGCAATTGTAGAAAACATATCACGCCTTCGTGATGAATTGTGGATCTATTATAAATAAGTTAGAAAAAAAAAAAAAAAACTTGGAAAAAGAAAAGGAAAAGAAAAGAAAAAGAAAAAGAAAAGAAAAAGAAAAAGAAAAAGAAAAAGAAAAAGAAAAAGAAAAAGAAAAAGAAAAAGAAAAAGAAAAAGAAAAAGAAAAAGAAAAAGAAAAAGAAAAAGAAAAAGAAAAAGAAAAAGAAAAAGAAAAAGAAAAGAAAAAGAAAAGAAAAAGAAAAGAAAAGAAAAAGCATGAAAAAAAACAGAAACAAAGGAAAAACTCACATAAACAATAATTTGCTGAAGCTTTTTAACTTGGTCAAAGCCCAATTCAACTGCTCCCTCTAGCATTTCCTTGCATGCAAGATTTACAATATGGGCAAAGCATCTAAGAAGTGTCAATAAAAAAATACATTAAATAATTTGACACTCACCTAATGTGATGCTGCTCTGCAGAAAACTCAGTATTAGGATAAAGCTTCTTCACATGAGTTTCTAATGCCTCCATCATAGAGCTGTTGTTGGATGCATTATCTGTTGTTATCCAACCAATCTGTTTTAAAAAAGAAATTAGCTGAATTTGTTTTATGAGATAAGATGGACATTACCTTCTTTTCAAGCCCCATCCTAGTAATAATAAAATAAAATATCTCAGCTAACCTCTCCCCAGTGTGAGACCCAGGAGCAATGAGAAATCCAATAAGATCAGCTCTAAGGGTTAGCTTTTGCTGGCCATCTTGAGTCTGAGCCTTCTCTAGCCAGTGAGCAGTAACAGCCATGTATGGCTTGAGGTCAGGGTCAGACCACAAGTCTGTGGTAAAAGAGACCTTCCCAAGGCAGCTGTTCTAAATATAAGTTAGCCCTCAAGCACTAAGATATAATAATTTAACATTACCTGAATGTGCTGAGACAAATTTTGAAGTGTCTCTGAACAGTTCTGCACAATGCGCTTCTGCATAGTGGTCCTGTGAGGGATGTCTGCATCACGCAGCTCAGGGCGGAGTAGAAGACACAGGTGGCGGAACTCTGGTCTGTCCACAATCATTATAGCCTTTAAAAAAAAAATTAAATGGGGAAAGAAAAGAAGGGAAAAAAAAACCTGATCTGTGGCTGCAATAAATTGCACAAGGCCATCTAAAAAGTTGTCTTGAGTGAAGGGAGTGCGGTGTGCAGCTTGGCGCTCCACAGGAACTCCAGTAACTCTTGCAACAGCCTCTTCCCCCTCTTTACCTCTCAACTCAATTTTGAGCCTTTGACACTCTGCAACCCACTGTTCTGCATGGTGATTGAGCAGATGAGATCGCAGTGGACCTGTTGCAGTAGTGGAGCGATATGAGTGTACTTTGATAGACACATCTTCCTGATGAAGTACCCTATAAAAGTTTTAGAAAAAAATAAAAAAATAAAAAATAAAAACTCACAAGCAGAACTTGCACTGTTTCTTCCCTTCAACAACTTGAAAAAATCTCAGAGTATCATCACCCATGCTAGTTAGCCTAGAACCAGCTTTTTGAGCCCTCCTTGGGTGACGGGTTGGAGTTGGAGGGTCAGGGCTGCCTCCCTGATGGCCATTAGAACTAGCGCCACCCTCCTGAGACCCCTCTGACACATTTCCAAGGTCAAAAGTCTCAGGCTGAGGTGAGCTAAGGCCTCCCTATATTAAATTCATTAATATATATATATATAAAGTAATAAAATAAATACTCACTTGATTGGAGGCCTGAGCAGGTGAAGAACCTGCAAAGGGGTCCTCTCCCTCCAAATTCTCTTGTGAGGGCCTGAGGGGGCCACCTGAAGCTGCAGAAGTGGTGCCTAGATCAAAGTGCACATGCTGGCTGGCAGTTGATGCCTGAGCAACTGTGGATGGAACTAATCACAGTATGAATGCATGGACACACCATTAAAAAATGGGTACATACCATCAAGCTGAAAAGACATCTCCAGAGCACCACCAGGAAGGTGTTTGGCCCGAGTCTTCTTAGTGGTCTTTTGCCTTTTTGGAGTCTTTTTGGGTGTTGAAGGGGCCCTCTTCCTAGATCCAGCCATAGTAGGTGAAGCCAAGAGTAATACAAGAATGATTTGAGAAGTAGATGAAGCAGATCAATTGAGATCGGGCAGAGATGAGGAGTGATGAGAACGCAGCAGATGTGGCAGAGACGCAGAGATGAGAGCGTGGGAATGCACGGTGTACGTGTGGCGGATAGTGGCTGCAAAATTCACACTTCACTGTCACTGAGATGCACAACCTGCCACACAAACCACAAGTCCACGACGACACAACTACGACACACCCCTCCTTTCCCCTGGCCCTATGGTAAGAGGTGATCCCCTCTGTCTGGCCACTTACTGACCCACTTGCACGCTGCTGCGCGTACCCTCACAGGCAACAAGTCCGGCTTCTTACAGCTACAGTGAGACCGCTGCAATGAGCCCTGAGGCCGAGAACCTCGGTCAGGTCGTGCGGCTTATCCAGGATGCCAGGTACGTTTCCTCCCCCTGGCTCCCATTCGTCTGCTCCCCAAGATAGCAGCGATGATGACAATGTCTGCCCCCGGACCCTCATATTGAAGACAACGACGGAACACCCAGTGGCGGCGGCGGTGCGACCAGCCCCGGACCCTCAAGGAGATAACAACTCCCCAGAGTTGACGATGACGTCGCCCTGAGCTCCCGAGTCCTCAAGGTGGCAGCGGCGATGGTGTGAGCCCCAAGGCAGCGGCGGCATCAGTCCTGAGGCCAATGCTTGACAACTCACACATTTACCATCAAACACTTCGAAGCACGGTATCGATGGTGCATCCCAAACTTCTTCTGATTTTTATTACTGATATTAAAAAATTTAAACAGGGATCGCTGCACTCGACATGATCGCACCTGAGCCCGCGCTCAGCGCTTGGCACTGTGGGCTCGATCCCAGTCTCGAACTCGGCCTCCAAGCACTCACACACGTTCATGGTCAGCAACCTCGAGTCGCTCACGCACTCGAACTCGAACTCATCGGCCGACTGCCGCTTAGCACGGCCAAGCCCAGACGAAGTGCCGCCCACACCCGCCCCCATTTTCCACGCCCTCCCTCCTTTTGCGCAGATGGGGGCACAGGAGGGACAGTGGGTCACCTCAGTCCCCTCTGCCAGGGCTACGTCTCCCCAGCCCCCAGCCCCCAGTTTACCCCCAGCCCTTCCACGCTAGGGCGAGGAGGAGGGACTTCAGCAAATGCTCAAAGCGAAAGAAGACTTGGTGAATGGTCTCACGCAACAGGGTCCGAAGTCACACCTTTCCCTGGTGGCGCTATCGAGATAGACAAGCAACAGATCGTCAGCTCGACTGGTGCGCTTTCATTGCAGAAGGTCCCAGAAAAGATGGTCGTCATTGGCAGCGGGATCATTGGACTGGAGATGGGCAGCGTATGGCCCAAAGGTGATGACGATGCCACCAACCTGGGCCCTCAAGGTGACGACGACAATGCAACCTAAGCCCTCAAGGCGATGCTGACGCAAAGATAGCGATGCCAATGTGGCTTGGAGTCCAGCACCCGGGCAGTAGATAGGTAGACGTGTATATTGTAGTTTGAACCAATATATTTTTGTTTTATCAAATACAACATATGTGACTACAAGGGGTCCATAAAGTCAAAGCTCGGTAGGTCGTTGATACACTGTACGGAGCGACGTCCGTGTGAGTTCGAGGCAGAGAGGACTCCGTGCAGGGGTGTTGGACAGAAGCTAATGAGCCAGGAGGAAGGACCCGAGAGCAAGCGGAAGCGAGACGAGGGAGAGCGAGGCAAGGCGAGGAGAGTGAGTGAGATGTAAGGAGGTTGGAACGGCGGGTGGACTGCTATGACGAAGGCGAGGTCAATGGCGAAAGCGTTGGCGCGGCCGGGCGGTGACTCGGTTGACGAAGACATTGGCGAAAGCTGGGCGTGATGAGGCAGCGGCAGGCTAGAGGTCTGAGGTCGGCGGCTCGGTTGACGAAGGCGGTGATGGCTATGGCTATGACTGTGGCGGCGGCATGGCTTCTACTTGGCAGGCAAATCCAAGGTTGGCGGCTCGGAGGGTGAAGGCGGCGATGGCGATGGCGATGGCGATGGCTAGACGGTGGCAAGACTTCTTGGACTGGTGCGGCGTAGAATGGGACTTAAAGGCAAACGATGAGAGGAAGAGGGAGAACAACGATGCATTAACGAGTCAACGCAGACGGTTTATATACATGCGATCCAGTATACAATGCGTTCCAAGTCAAAGTCGAACGTAGAGTGAGAGAGCGATGGGTAGAGAGGGATGGGGGAAACGGTACGAGCATAGGGAAACGAATCGAGAAGTGGCACAGGCACGGACAGACAAAGGGATATGGGCGCGAGCAGTGCGACCATGAGAGAGCACCTTCCTGGATCTAAGTAAAAGGAAGTGAGCATATGAGGATAACAGACAATGGGGGGGGCGAGACACCATGATGCATGACAATGGGAATCCTTCTCCGAATCCAACGGCGGCGCACTGTCAAGCGCGTGCTCCGATGGCGTCTTGCAGGTGTTTGAAGGCAGCCGAGAAGATGGTGGGTTGTGAGACAAGAGGGTGGAGTGCAGTGAAAGAGTTTGACAGGACGAAAGTGTTTGATAGTGATCGACGTGAGGACGGGCGATGCAATGAAAGCCTGAGCGGGCTCTGCTCCTGAGGCAAGGCCATCGGGTGGCTTTGGCGTAGGTGTCTGGGGGTCGAGGTAGGTCAGCGACGACTATGAGAGCAGATGGAAACGATGACGAGACGGAAAAGGACGAGCACAGAGATGAAGACAACATAGCGAGAATTGGATTATGGCTGAGTAGTAGCGTATTGTTGCGCAGCAATGCACGCAGCTAACAGGAATGGTGTTCTCACCTTTGAGTAGGTTGAGAGACTGCAAGAGTGGAGAGGGCGCACAAGTGAGAAAGAGAGTGAATGTCTATTCGCCTCCCTCCCCATAGGAGGGTTTTTATACTCTATGGTCCTACCCTGACCATTTGCGTAAAAGTGATGAGTACAGGCGTCCACAATATCGCATTTTTACACACGCCTGATGTAAACTACCACTTCGAGATAGGCATAGAGCTTCTCTCACTTGGAGGGCGTATTGCGCCCGTTGTAGTACGTATCCCAACTACCGTAATAGGCAAACATACTACTGTAATGTCGTAACTGCTATAGATAAGGTCCTTACGTACTTATCACGTTCCAACACTCCCCCTTGCTTAGTGCAGCTTCGAAAGTGCTTCTAAGCAATTGATAGCGTCCTCACGAGCCTAGGCATCGAGTGAGGGTTGTGTAAGAGTCGATTAGTAGTGTTGTGTCCAATCCGAGTCTCTAACACGTCTCATCAAGTTGTGAATGTCCATTATAAACGACATTTTCCAACTGGGCGTGTCATATGTCATCCCCATTAGGGACAGGACATGCGAGCTCCCCTCTGGTAGCTCATGAAAGGCTTGGAGCCAGTTGTCAGCTGGTTAAAGCGACATTACACCATAACTTGAAGAGAATAAGGTGACTCTGTCCCGTTTTAAGGAGACAGTTGCTCGTGATGCACTCCTCTGAAGAAGAAGCGGTGGACGCTGTTGAACATAGAGAAACATATGTTCAGCTTCAGAAGGTGCGGTGGCAGTGGAGGGACAAAAGTTCCTTCACGCTTTCCCCTCACGAGTCACCATCATCAGATATGGTGTGTGTGCGCGATAGCGCACCAAACTCTAGCCCTAGCTGTTCCCTGAATTTAAGGAACTTAATGCGACCCAGATTCTTAGTAAAAAGATCTGCGGGGTTCTTGGCTCCTTCAATAAAGAATAGTTCTATCTTCTTCTCATGGATCACATCACGAATGTAATGGTGACGTAGATCAATGTGTTTGATCCGTTTCTCCTGAACAGGATTAGAAGATAAGAATATGGAGCCTTGATTGTCTCCGCATAATGGAATAGGTCCGAGGTTTATTCCAAGCTCACTAAACAGCGAGCGAATCCAGACCAATTGTCTGCTTGTATCATATAGCGACATGTATTCTGCTTCAGTAGATGAGAGCGCAATTGACTTCTGCGCTCTCGAGTTCCAGCAGAACACTCCATTTGCCATTTTTACTAAGTAGCCCGTGGTGGATTTTCTGGTTGTTGGGTCAGAGGCCCAATCAGAATCTGCATATGCTATTATACCACCATCGCTTTTGCCGTCAAAGACAAGCGCATAATTAGAGGTACCAAGTAAGTAGCGGCAGATATAAAGTGCACGCTTCATATGGTCCTCAGATGGGTTGGCAGCGAACTGCGCCATTTTGGTAACAGCATAGGCAATATCCGGTCGCGTTCCAATCATTATGTATAGGAGAGATCCTATTACTTGTTGATATGACGCGCGGATCTCTGGGGTTGCAGTTCCCTTATTAGGGATTGGATGGTACCCTTCCGGTAGTGGGGTAGGTACTGATTTGGCGTTAATCAGATTAAAACGCTGCAGCACTTTCTGAAGGTAATCCTGCTGATCTATCAGGATTCTACCCTTAGAACGTAGTATGCGCATGCGTAGAAATTCTTTGGTATCACCCAAATCTCTGCATTCCCAAATCTCCATGAAGCGTTTCTTCAGGGATGCTATGTCCTTTTTATTTTTTCCAAGGAAGAGGACATCATCGACATAGACGATGACTACAATAGTTCTATCGTCATTTACAAACAGACCTGAGTCTGATTGAAGTCTTGTGCAGCTAAGAGTACTCATGGACTTATCCAGCGCTCTCCACCAAGCGAGTGCTGCTTGTTTAAGTCCGTATATTGCTTTCCTCAAGCACATGACTTTGTTTTGTTGGCTAGGGTCTTTAAACCCTTCAGGTTGTTCCATGTAGAGTTCCTCATCAAGGTCTCCATATAGGAAGGCAGTTTTGACGTCAAGTCCAGAGATGTGCCAATCCTTCAGCGCTGTTACGACTTCACCCCATGTACGATACTATTTCCTCTTGCGCTTAGCTTCCCATGATCGTATCGCCTCGGCTCTTACCGTGCACCCTTCTATGGACTCTTCTGATTCGTACTTACGCTCCCCCGTTTGTCGATCTAACGTCATCTGACGCACGCGTCGTCCCGCGGGATTCCCTTGTTCCATATGCGTAGTTCCCCTTTGTTAGCTCTTTAGGACCCGTATCCTAGGATCGCGTCATATGTTTGCAACTCGCAAACATCCTGTATTAGTATATAAGCCACGCTCTACCTAGCTTGTACGGTAGACTTGACTTCTTGTGTAATACCACATTGTCTTTGCCTCACAAACGACCTTCGACTCGCCGTTGCGCTTGAGTCTATACTTTCGCTCGCCGTTGCGCTTGAGCCTTGCCCTTCTACTATTACCCTCGGTTCCAGGGAAACCGAGCGGTACTTGTGCATCACCGAACTGAGCCTTAGCCGGCTCGCGCCTTTCCGATCCCGTTGACTTAACGTGGTACACGTCGTACCTAACGCCCCTGTGGTGGCGTTACATTAAGTCAAGTCTCTCACAGTGGCGAACCTTCACAGTCGCGCCAGATCCCAGTTCCAGGCAGAATACATCGACAGATACAGCGACGACGAGCTTTCCGATAAAATCAAAGGAGCCGTCGTCTGGAAGGAACACGAAGGAGTGGAAGGATACTTTCTCTTCCACCCTAACACGCAGAAATATCGACAGGTTCACTATCTCGAGGACCTACGACAGTGGGCGTATATTGATTACTCCGCAAAGAAAGGCCAGTGGTACACCATCAGCATAGTACCTCAGGCACTCGGAGTTGGACCCCTCACAACTCACACTACTTCGGGTATTGCCATTGACGACGACTCCCCATCACCCAGTGTTTCTGTGCCTACGACAAATCTACCCACTATTGACCCGACAACTCATTTTCAAACCCACGTCATGTCTCAAACCCTGCAAGCTTCGGCTAGCACCACTCTCACTAGTGGAGCAGGAGGATCCTCCGGAGCATCGGGCTCAGGGGGAGGAGCACCGAACCCGCCTAGTGGCGGCGCGCCGGTACCACCATCCGGTGGCGGTGGCGGTGGCGGTGGCGGTGGCAGTGGCGGTGGCGGTGGCGCCGCGCCAGGAGGAGCCGCACCTGCAGCGCCAGCCCCCGGAGGAAACGGACGATTGGGAGGAAACCCCCCCCCTGAGTTCACGGGAGTCAGAGACGAAAGCAAGGCCTTCCTACGGGCATTCCGACTTTACAAAGAGATGAATCCCACCGTCGACCAGCTCGCAATTCCTGCGTCACGAGCCATGACGTTCCTATCATACATTCGAGGCCCATTAGTAAACGACTGGGTCGATGAACAAGCGCAATGGCTGGAAGACCAGATTGCGGCGGGAGTTCTCCGACAAAACGAGGTCTTATGGACCACCGTTAGAGATCGGTTCGTACAAGCGTACACCGACACATCCGAACAAACCAACGCACGCAAGGCTCTCCAAACCCTCACGATGAAGGGAGGAGACATCGACACTTATGTCGCGACGTTCCAGAATCTTGTCACGAAAGCAGGGTATAACCCCGATGAAGCTACAACGCTGGAGTTATTCCAGGACGGACTCCCGAACCAGTTAGTCGTTAATGCTGTCCGCTTCCAGCACCCTGTCAATTGGGAGCAGTGGAAGGCGGCTGCCCGGTTGCAGCAGGCTGAGTACCTTATTTTAAAGGATCGCCTCGGCAAAGGCAAGCCCCAGCGAAAGAAGGGCGGACAGAGTAGAGAACAGTGGGTCCAAGCCCTTAAAGGAACCCGCGACCCCAACGCCATGGACGTTGGACGCGCCCGAGCCTCCGTGGCCCTTACCGACGCCGATAAAGCCTCTCTTCAGAAGGAGGGACGATGTTTTAGATGCCGTGCGCAAGGGCACATCTCGCGTAACTGTCCTCAAAAGGGCGTGCGAGTGGCTGCCACCGCGTCTACCTTGGCGCCATCCCCCATGTCCCCGCGATCACCAGCCCCGACTCCCTCGGGTTCAAGTTTACCAACTCCCGCCGTCTCTTCTTTCGCCATACAATCTAGTCGCGTATTATCGAACGAAGAGCAGGCGGATCTACAGATCGCAGCGATGAAGGCGCAGACTCAGGAAGTACGGGACCTTATGGTCGAAAAGTTGTTTGGACGAGAGGATTTTCTCGACGCTTGAACCCGGCGGCCTGGGCTAGAGCATTGAACTTAAACGTGTACACTAGCAGATTTCGATCTATGCGAATTCCAGTTCTATTCAAATCAGTACACGCTACGGCCGAACGACAAGTCCTCATCGACTCCGGAGCAACCGACAACTTTATATGCTCCTCGCTTTTGAAACGACTCCAAATCGGGACACGGGAGGTGACTCACCCCATCCGTATTTGGAATGTAGATGGCACCCACAATCAGGACGGCGCCATTACTCATTACACAGACCTCACCGTACGAACGGGCACCGAAGAGAGGACGCTTCGCTTCCTGGTTACGAACCTAGGGAGGGACGAAGTGATCCTCGGATACCCTTGGTTCACGGCCTTTGAGCCCAAGATCAAGTGGGGAGACGCGACGCTGAACGAAGAGTTCCAGCCGGTCGTGGTCTCGAGCCTTCACTTGTCAGACGAAGCCACGCCCATGGAAGCCTCCATTCGGGCGTTGGAAACGTACGAACTTGACGAGGAAGCGTGGGAACAGCTCGTGGATGACGAGCGGGAACCCCAGATTGCGTTTTTACGCAAAACCACAACCGCGTCCGAGTTAGCACAACAAGAGGCGGCAAAGAAGAAGGAGCGGACCTTCGAGGAGATGATCCCCGAAGAGTATCGATGTCACCGTAAAATTTTTGACGAGGAGGCATCACACCGCTTCCCCCCGTCTCGCCCCTGGGATCATGCTATAGACCTCCTTCCTAACGCCCCCGCCTCACTGGACTGTAAAATCTACCCGCTCGCACAGAATGAACAGGAAGCCCTGACAACCTTCCTGAACGAGCAACTGGCAAAGGGATACATTCGTTCGTCTAAATCGCCATACGCATCCCCCTTCTTCTTCATCAAAAAGAAGGATGGCAAATTACGCCCCGTCCAAGATTACAGACGACTGAACGAACTTACAGTCCGGAATCACTACCCGCTCCCCCTGATTCCCGAACTCATAGATCGGATACGCGACGCACGCCTCTATACGAAACTCGACGTCAAGTGGGGGTACAATAACGTACGGATCAAGCTAGGAGACGAGTGGAAAGCCGCCTTCAAGACGAACCAAGGGTTGTATGAACCCCTCGTCATGTACTTTGGGCTCACCAACTCCCCCTCTACGTTCCAAGCAATGATGGACGACACGTTCAAACCGCTCACCCTGACAAACGAAGTAATCGTCTACATGGACGATATCTTAATCGCCACGCCCCTCGACTACCCCCACCATCGCGCTATAGTCCACGAAGTTCTCCGCTTGTGCGAAGAACACGACCTTTACATCAAACCCGAGAAGTGCGAATTCGAGGTATTGGAAGTCGAGTACCTCGGACTCATCATAGGCCATGGAAATCTCCGGATGGACCCTGTTAAAGTACGGGGTATCCGAGAATGGCCCGCTCCAAAGAATCTCCGCGAAGTACGCGCCTTCCTTGGATTTTGCAACTTCTATCGACGATTCATCCGCGGTTTCTCCGCACTCGCGCGACCCCTACACGACCTCACCCGTAAAGACGCCCCGTGGCACTGGGGGCAACGGGAGCAAGATGCGTTCGACAATGTCAGACGTAGTATCGAACGCGAACCCACACTCTTATTTCCCTGACCTCGCTAAACCATTCGAACTCGAGGTCGACGCATCCAACGTCGCCATCGGAGCCGTACTTAATCAGCTCGGCCCGGACAAAAAATTACACCCCGTCGCGTTCCACTCCGAATCCTTCAGCCAGGCGGAACGCAACTATGACATTTATGACAGAGAACTCCTGGCAGTCGTCAAGGCTCTGCGAGCGTGGCGCACATATCTGGTCGGTTCCCCCCATAAAATCATTATCCACACCGACCACGCCAACCTTCAATACTGGAAGGAGCCCAGAAAGATCAGCAGGAGAGTCGCGCGCGAGTTCCTGGAACTCTCGGAGTACGATTTCCTCCTAAAACACGTCTCCGGAGTCAAGAACAGTCGCGCGGACGCCCTATCGCGAAGAGTAGACTACGCGGCCCACGAAGAGGACAACAATGACATTATTGTCCTCCCCGCGGACCGCTTCCTCCGAGCGACGGAAATGTCCATGCATGATATGGATATTTGGACCCAGATATCGCAAAACCTTGATGAGAAGGAAGTACTGCGATGGGTCGAACCCCATAACCTACGAAAGGTGGGAGGACTGTGGTGGAAGAACGACGCACTAGTTGTCGTGGGCGACAACGACCTTAAACGGGGGGTAATCACCTTTTTCCACGATACGCCAGCCATGGGACACCCAGGAATCGCGAACACCTACGAGCTGCTACGCCGCGACTACTGGTGGCCCAACATGCGCAAAGACGTAGAAGACTACGTCAAAGGATGCGCGACATGCCAGGCGAACAAGATCAACCCTCACCGACAAAAACCACACCTCTTCCCCATCACCACCGACCCAAACGCCGAACCATTTGAGGTGGTCGCTATGGACTTCATCACTAAACTCCCCCCGTCTGACGGATACGATTCGATACTCACAATCACGGACCATGACTGTTCGAAAGCCTCAATCTTCATTCCGTGTAACGAATCGATCACAGCAGAAGGAGTAGCGCGACTATACCTCCACCACGTGTACCCACATTATGGCATACCCCGGAAGATCATCACGGACCGAGACCCCCGGTTCACCTCCGCTTTCATGACCAACCTCTGCAAAGTCCTCGGAATCCGCCAGAATATCTCATCCGCCTATCATCCCCAAACGGATGGGCAGTCAGAACGGACAAACCAGTGGTTAGAACAGTACCTCCGACACTGGAGCAATGTGCAGCAGGACAATTGGGCGGAAGCCTTGCCGGTTGCCCAATTCGCGCACAACGCTTGGCCCAACGCAACCACAAAGGAGTCGCCCTTTTCGCTCATAATGGGGTGGGAGCCACGTACTGTATGGACGCCGAAACCCACGCCATCCCCATCCGTCGAACAACGTCTAGAAGACATGGTCATCAGACGACAGCATGCGCAAGACTGCATCAAACATGCGCAAGAATTGATGGCAAAAAGAGGCAAGACGCGCTTCATCCCTTACCAAGAAGGCGCAATGGTTTGGCTAGAAGGTACAAATCTCCGAACCTTTTACCCGACCGCAAAACTCGCTCCTAAACGCCACGGACCGTTCCGAATAAAGAAAGTCCTTTCTGATGTGTCGTACGAATTGGAGCTTCCGAACACAGTGGAAGATACATCCGGTTTTCCACGCGAATCTCCTTACACCGTATAAGGAGACGGAGTTGCACGGCGCAAACTTCACGCGCCCACCTCCGGACCTGATTGATGGAGAGGAAGAGTTTGAAGTGGAGCGCATCCTACAATCCCGATCACATGGGCGCAGGGCGCAAACTTCAATTCCTCGTCCAATGGAAGGGCTTCCCGATAAGCGATAGCACATGGGAACCCCTCGAAAATGTCCGACACTCATCTGACCTCATTGCCGACTTCTACCGCCTGAACCCTACCGCCGAAGGGGCTAGGACGAAAGATATAAGACACGCCTCCTCGATACCGCTGCCCCCATCCCTCTCTTCTTCACTCCACCATGACTACTACCCCCATCGTCTCCACTGTCCAAACCCGTCGCCCAGTCGAGATTATTCTCGAAAATCTAACCGTACCCTCACAGGACCTTGGTGTCCCCTCCGAACCAGAGGGTCGTACGCCGTACTCGGTTATTCCAGACTCTCCCCCACTCCCTGTCCTCGCACTCGCTACTTCGGCCCTAGCCTCATTGACCAAAGAATCTACGACGACTACCGAACCACCTGAACTCCCCCAACCCATCATCGTCCCCTTCTCCATCGACACCCCCGTCACTGTCCACGTCCCCGCTACGCCGACATACCCGCCTGAATCCACGATCCCCCTCTCTCCTCCACCACCGCTGTCACCCCCTGCCGTCCCTGCGGCCCACATCCCGATACCACCATTCCCCGCCGGAATGGATCACACTTTCACGCCAGTCCTCAGACTCGTAAGGTCGAGCCCGACCCCGCCCTCGCTCTCTTGGACGATGAGGAGGATAAGGAGAACGAGGACCCCGGCATCCCCTTCTTCCTTAACGACCCCACGTTACCCACCTTCTTCCCACTCCTCGTTGGCGAGACGGGGACCGTTAAAACAACGGCGCGCTACATTTACTATCGTCATAACTACCAAGAGGTTGTCGGAACCATGGGGAAAGGACATCCCTGCTACGCGTCACAGGTATTTCTCAACGAAGTCTACACCGGCCAGCTCGCGCAGCACATCACGGACAACCAGTTAAACATGTTCCATCCTCATGACCCCCGCACTATTGTCCTTAACGAAATACTAGTCGAGCTTCGCAACCCCCGTCTCCATGCCGAGATCTCCCATCTCCGCGAGTGCCTCACGCGCCGGGACGCCATCCGTACTCGCCAATCGGATATCCGACGTCTCGAGACAGAGCTGACTGCGGGATCAGTTCCATCTCGACATGGACTTCTCCTCCGTCCGGAAGCGTCTTCAGTACGCTCGGAGCCATCCCTCTCATTGCCGACAAATACGCCGAGCTTCATGCGAAGCCCGTGCGACCCCGGGGTTCACCAGAGCCCGTTCCCCTCGTCCCTCGCGACGCTGGACCCAGCGAGATGCCCCGCCTTCAGGGGGAAGGCGGCAAGCGTCGACGCAAGTGTTTCCAGTGCAAGTCGGAGGATCACTTGGTGGCACAATGTCCTGAGCGGCGAGCTCGGGAACCGTGTCAGTGGTGCGGGAGTCGAGCCCACCGGCTCGACGTTTGCCTCATTCGACGCCTTTCTCCGATGACGCCAGCACACGTAGACCCGGACTCTCGCCCTAGGTGGTGCGGGAAGTGTCTGAGGTACGACGCCACGCACGAGGAGATTAAGTGTCCTATGTACGAGATGTGCTGGGACTGTGGGGAAAGGGGACGCTTCATGTTCCTTCGTCGACACACCTGCCCCCGCACCCCCTCTCCCGTCCCCGCGAACATCCCTGCCGAAGAAGATTACGCCTATACTAGTGACTAGTTGAAGTCGAGGCGACTTCAATTCTGATGGGGGGGTAATGTTACGACTTCACCCCATGTACGATACTATTTCCTCTTGCGCTTAGCTTCCCATGATCGTATCGCCTCGGCTCTTACCGTGCACCCTTCTATGGACTCTTCTGATTCGTACTTACGCTCCCCCGTTTGTCGATCTAACGTCATCTGACGCACGCGTCGTCCCGCGGGATTCCCTTGTTCCATATGCGTAGTTCCCCTTTGTTAGCTCTTTAGGACCCGTATCCTAGGATCGCGTCATATGTTTGCAACTCGCAAACATCCTGTATTAGTATATAAGCCACGCTCTACCTAGCTTGTACGGTAGACTTGACTTCTTGTGTAATACCACATTGTCTTTGCCTCACAAACGACCTTCGACTCGCCGTTGCGCTTGAGTCTATACTTTCGCTCGCCGTTGCGCTTGAGCCTTGCCCTTCTACTATTACCCTCGGTTCCAGGGAAACCGAGCGGTACTTGTGCATCACCGAACTGAGCCTTAGCCGGCTCGCGCCTTTCCGATCCCGTTGACTTAACGTGGTACACGTTGTACCTAACGCCCCTGTGGTGGCGTTACAAGCGCTGTGAGCGCGAGCATCATCCGGACTGTCTCAAACCGTACCACTGGTGAGAATATTTCGTCATAGTCAATGCCTTCAACCTGAGAGAAGCCTTTGGCGACTAGCCTGGCTTTATTACGGCCATCTGACTTTAAGTCAAATACCCATCTATTCTTGATCACCCTTCTGCCTTTTGGCGGGTTGACAAGATTATAGACTCTGCGTTTGCGAAGAGAGTCAAGCTCTTCTTCACAGGCATTACGCCACTCCCCCTGGGATTCACTTGGCATTTTAAGAATGTCCTTATAGGTCCATTCACGTATATTAGAGGTATCAGGTGACTCTAGATCCACTGGTGAAACTGCTTTGGCGAGCAGAAGATCTAGAAATTTGACTCCCCCTTCCTGAGCTAGGCGGATCAGAAGTTGCTGATCAACTTCGTCTGAATCATGCGGATTATCACCCTTCGCACTGGAAGAATCAGAATCGGCTGGGTCAGGATTAACACCGGAGACCATCTGATCTTGACGCGAACGCGGCTGGGAGCTACCCGGCTGCGGTGCAGTCAACTGTCGCCATGTGCGAGTCCGCGCAATGTCTCGAATAATCGTAGTAGGAGGCCTATCTCCATAGACATTTTCAGGACGAGTAACTGGTTTCCTTATACGCCCCGATCTCCTAGGTTCACTAGGACCAGGTACTGGAACAGGGGGTAAAGGCGGAGGTAGCTGCGATCCAGATCCTCCAGTAGAACTACTAGGAGGAGGTCCAGCGGCCGGCTGGGGAGCGCTTCTCCCTTTGGTATTAGGAGGCTCAGGTGGTAGGTCGTCATCATCACCGGGAGTGGTATCGTCATTTAACAGCTCATCTGGAGCTGTGTCATCTAACTGAGTTACACCACGGGGCATACTCCTAGAAGTATTTCTAGGACATCTAGGAAATAACGCTTCATCAAAGAGAGCCTTGTCTGAATAGAACAAGGTATTTGGTGTGCGCATGAAGACGTCAGCCTTCATTCCAGCTCCTCTTCCAAGGTAAATCATTAGCTCGCTTTTGGGAGAAAGTTTATTCACCCGGCGAGCTTCTGGAATATGTACATAGGCGCCACAACCAAATACTCTGAGATGCGATATGTCAGGGACGTCATTGTGTAATAGTTTGTAAGGAGTCTGCCATTTGAGGCGACTTATGGGGGTTCTATTGTAACAATGTGCAGCATGTTGTACTGCAAATTCCCACCAACTCTGTGGTAAACAAGCATCAAGGCGCATGGCCTGAGCTTTGTCCATTATGGTACGCATAAAGCGCTCAGCGCGCCCATTTTGCTGTGGCGTATGTGGCGCAGACTGTAGCACTGTTATGCCGGCATCCTTAAGCTGCTTTAGGAAAGCGTCCGATTTATATTCACCGCCGGCATCAGACATCCATTCTTTTATGGTAGCGTTAAATTGATTTTTTATTAACGCAAGCCACTGCTTTAGTGCCGTAATAGCAGAGGCCTTATCCCGTAAAAGAGTAATCCATGCAAAGGAAGTATAATCGTCAAAGAAGACGATAAAATACTTGTATTTGTGGTATGACGGTATAGGGAAGCTTTTCAAATCAGAATGAATTCGATTGAAAGAGGCTTTAGCCCTTGTATCGGACGGAGGATGTGAGGCAGCAGGCATTTTGCCTTGTGCGCATCCAGGACATATTACATCAGAGGTGGGAATTGTTATCCCTTCTGGAAAGCCCTTAGTGTGTTCCTTAGCTCGTCTTAGAACCTCTTTGGATGGGTGTCCGAGGCGACGATGCATAAGGTCATAGTCTACATTAATTAACGCAGACTGGTTCGCAATATGCGACTCAGTTAGAGTGGATATAGAGGCATCTAGCCAATATAGGGATTGTCCGTGAAGAAGAGGTTTACATTGGACAATCTTTTTATTTTTACGTAGCAAGTTAATATGCCGCGAATTCCCCAAAACGCGCAAACCTTGCTGTAGAAAAACTCCCATAGATAGAAGACGCGTGCTCATAGAAGGTATGTATAGAACCGGATATACCCGAGTAGTAACAGGTTTGTCTGCGATGTAATGTTCTAGCAAGACTGTTCCGGTTCCTTCAACATACAACATTTGAGCTGCTGTCTTTACAGGAATTCGTTCAGACTTAGCAATTTGCTTGTAGTCGATGAAGTCACTAAGTTTATTAGTGAAGTGTGCTGATGCTCCTGAGTCAAGGAGCCACATATTTTGAGTGCGCTTTAAACACTCTGCGCATTGACTGAAGTACTCATTGTGCTCACACTCAAGTAAATCGAGGAGAGCGCTGTTAATATTGTACATATCGAGTGACTTCGGTACTATTACATGCGAATCCCGTAGATATACGTAACCGTTACAACTGCCATCCCTTAGACTTTTTGGGGGCAGGGCTAATACTGTAACGTTATCAGCATGTGGTGCGCAAGGTGAAGAGAAGACGTACTCTTCTTCATCAGATCCCCAATCAAGGGAGATCTCGTCATCTGGTCCGGTTAGAAAAGACTCCGGAGTCAGCGAACGGCCAGTAGAGGCCGGTGTCGGGATAAGAGGGTCGAAACGGGGGTCCGTTGGACGACCATTATCGTACAGGAACTGCTGGTTACTGCGCCAAATTGCTTCAATTTGGTCGTTAGAACGTGATCCACCAAGGGTGTCTTTTTCGCGAGTAGCCTGCTTGACTGTTGCTTCAACAATTGAAGCAGGGTTGACGTAAGGAGGCATGGGGGCACGGTTTTCTTTATCAGAATCCCCATCGCTTATCGTCAGTCCCGATAAGTCAAGTTGGAGAGCGTTAGAACGCTCACCGAATATTTCCGTGTCATCTAGCCCGGCGATATTCATGATCGGTTGTGCGCTGCCAGAAGGCTGCTGCGACATATCGATATCGACATCAGAGTCATACTCCTCGTCCATGAATTTTTCGATACGGGGACGCATCTGCGCGTCAATCTCGGCAAAGCGCTGCTCGAGCGTCTTTACGGTCTGGACTGTAGCGGGTACATCAAGCCGTTCAGCGAGCGTCAATGCCTTATTGACGGAAGGGAAGAAGCCGGGGGTCCTCTGAGGTGAGGAGGATTCGACTTCGATTCGCGTAGAGACACCAGATGACCCAATATGAGTCACCTTGTGGGAAGTAGGAGGGGCTAATGCGGCGACAGAAGCAATATGCGAGTGCTGTGGAGCACGGGCAGGTGCCTTGCCTTTCCCTTTGCCTTTGCCTCTTCCGGAACCACGTCCTCCGCGCTGCCTAAAAGGCTGCTGCTGATTGGACGGGCCAGGAGCGCTAGGCTGCTGCGACGTACCCTGCTTCGAAAAGCGAGGGTCGGTGCGCTTCTGTTTAACGGCAGAAAGCTTCTGCGCGTTATGAACGGCCTTATGCTGTCCTCGATTAGTCTCAGTCTCATACTGGCTTTCAACGCAAGCCGAGACTGTATCGAGCTTAAGATCTGCAATGGGAAGGTTGTTGCACATGACAGGGATAAGGTGCTCCCATTTCTGGGGCAAAGTGGACATGGCGATAAGAGCCTGCAGCTGAGGCTTGATGGCAAGTGTGGTGGCGGCAGCACCAGTTCCGATAGTAATGGAACCAAGACGAGAGAAGGCGGCAGCCATCTTCTCGAATTGAGGGGCAGGGTGCTGATTAGAATTGAAGCGAATAGAGATCGCTTCCTTGAAGTCTTTGTAGATGCGGGGCATAGATACCACACCATACCGGTCTTTTACAGAGTCCCAGAGCGCCTGGGAAGTGTTCCCAGTGACAGCCTGCTGTATAGCGGGCGAAAGGCGGAGGGTGAGATTACCCCTAGCCATCTCATCGCTTCGATCCCAAGCTGGCTGTTCAGCAGCAGCAGCGGGACGAGCGATGGTACCAGCGACAAAGCCCCAAAGTCCTTGGGACATAAAGAACGCGGTCATCTGCTGAGACCAAGTGGCCCAGTTAGAGCCATCGAAGACGGGGACAAGCTGAGTGAGTTGAGAGGACATAGTTTTGATGGATCTGTTGGCTTTGAGAACGTCAGCATTGCGTTATTATAATAACAATACTGAGTGAATCAAAAAGAATTGCCAACGCCAGAGCACGGCTAATAGCAATACAATGCGTGACAATAGCCCAATATTAGGCTGTTTCCAACAGAATGGGCAGCGCCCATTTTGACATTTGGATCACAAATGCCATGCGTTGGACTATCCTGCTCGACGTCACCCCAAGGTTGAGCTATTCGACACTCCAAAGTTAATTGGAGCCGTAATAGAGCCTTGTTTAGTTAGGCGATAGGCCAAGTCTGTGTACTCCTCAAGAGCACAATACTGAGCTCGCTATTAACCAGGGAGCCTCCTTGAGTCTAGTGCCTACAACCGCACGAGTACCTCTTTGCAAAGGTAACAACGTGGTGGGCGATGACCTCAAGGCGCAACTCTGTCAAAGAGTGCGACGGCAAACCCTGTAGCAGGGCCCATAACCTGTTGCGCAGCAATGCACGCAGCTAACAGGAATGGTGTTCTCACCTTTGAGTAGGTTGAGAGACTGCAAGAGTGGAGAGGGCGCACAAGTGAGAAAGAGAGTGAATGTCTATTCGCCTCCCTCTGTGATGACTCACTGTCACTCGACAGGGAATCACGACGGCGGAAGCGGAAGACCGGGGGTGGTGGAGAACGCGAGGCGGGGCACAGGGACAACTGTGATGGAACGCTTTGGCTCAACCGTCAGAACTGGCGCGACGGCTCAGGGAAGTGGCGCTAAGTGCAAGCTACTCGACTTGCAGCTGAAGGGGCACAGGCTCGAGGCTGGGAGAGGCAAAGGGAGGATGTCACAAGTGGACAGTCTGAGGGACTGTCCGTTCTATTGCGCTAGCTTATATATCTACAGGGATGGTCTGTGCGTAGGTTTAGGGCAGGCTTAGGGCCACCCACGGGTGCTGCGGAATACTGCGGAATGGAACGTTCCAGAGACATCTAAATATAACGTCCAATGAGAAATCAGTATTGTATCATACGACTGGCCCGCAGTCGATTGCGCCATAGTGGTGTGACTGCTCCGCAGTCCAATGGGAATAATCGTAGAAGTGGTACGACTGCGCTCCGCAGTCCAATCAGATAAATCCAAGGAGTGGTACGACTTGGAGTCGTCAGGTGACTCGATAAACAATGAGAGATCACGTGACCGATCACGTGATCGTCGGAGTACAAAATTCAAACTCCGACTTCGGATTTCCCCTTTAGGAAGGAGATTACATAAGACCGGGCCGGCGCGGACCGGTCTTAGACGCCTGAGTCACGACCCAAACTTTTAGGTTCGTGACACCCTCCCCATAGGAGGGTTTTTATACTCTATGGTCCTACCCTGACCATTTGCGTAAAAGTGATGAGTACAGGCGTCCACAATATCGCGTTTTTACACACGCCTGATGTAAACTACCACTTCGAGATAGGCATAGAGCTTCTCTCACTTGGAGGGCGTATTGCGCCCGTTGTAGTACGTATCCCAACTACCGTAATAGGCAAACATACTACTGTAATGTCGTAACTGCTATAGATAAGGTCCTTACGTACTTATCATGTTCCAACACGTATGAGGCCTATATGAGGGACGGTGCATAGGCGAGAGGAGGATGGGACAGGGGAGAGTGATGTGGCGTAGGTGAGGACGGAAGAGCGAGGGAAGCGAGAAGGTGACTCACCCGGTGTACAGCGAGCAGCAATTCACAGTGTTCAGTGGACACGCGCAGGCTGCGCAACCCACAATTCTCATTTTCCATTTTCAGCCGGCTCGTTCCTGGCTGCCAGACAGTGCCAGTTTCCAGCCAGGCTCAACCTGCCTAATCTGGTCATGGCCGTAATCGAGCCTTGGCTCAGCGGCTCAGCCCAGCTCGTGAGCCAAGCTGAGCCAGGTTTGGTCATGAGCCGATTTGTCAGCTTGGCTCAGCTTAAGATGGCTCAGCTCGGCTGGCTCAGCCGTTTTGAGCTGAGCCACGGCAACACTAGGCAGAGGCCGCGCGCTCCTTCGTGCTCCGGCAGAGACCGGCCAAATCTCACGGTAATTTCCAGCCCAGGCGACTATCATAGCTCCGAGCTGGGCCTCCCTACAGTAAATCCCCACTATACATTGACAATACCGATACCGATCGGTATCTGTAGTACTTGTTCTACGACACCATATCGACACCCGCCACCTTCCACTTTTTCATCAATCATGCATCATGGCTCAAATCCTTCGAACCCCGAAGTCTTGTAAAGACTGGACTGCGAACGAACTATGCGCGTACAACATCACCGTCGTACCTCAGAGTAAGGAGGTGTCCCTTGGGACTACCAACTTCCTCGATCCGACTGATCCGTCACTGACGGGTTTCATGGTCACCGAAACTAGACACGGCGCGGCGGACAAAAGGACGAGGCAACTACTGCACTATCTAGACCTGGCGACGGACCTGAAAACCGGTCAAGAGGCAGCTGTGGTCAATTTTGCGGCTGAGCTATTGAGCGGCCTCGAGTACGACGAGGACAATAAGATCGTTTTCATCCGACATGCCATCCCTTTCTTACTTGTGGAGAAAACTCAATCGATTGACGTCTGCATCATGGACGATAATGAAATTCTGCTGCTGTCGCAAGAGGATAAGAGGTTGGCGAGCATGAAAATTCAAAACCTCAGGTCATCGCAGAGGCCATTGCAGCCCTTGCGCTGAACAATCGGAAGCGAGAACGCGACCTTAATCTCCCCCCTTGTCACTCCATTATGTTCCCTTGCATCACCATGGGTGGCACCACGCCGGTCTCCTACAAAATCACCATCACTGCCGCACTGAGCAAAGAGCGTGTTCAGAGTGTAAGGGCCAGCGCATACAAGACGAGGTACGACACAGAACCTGGTGGGCACAACCTCGCTGCATCCCGTAGGCATTCGATGACTTTGTTACGGTTTAACGACTGGACGGACCGTTCTCGAGCAATTTCGGTTATGACAGCTCTACCCAAGAGCGTAAAAGCGGCGATAGGAAAGTCTGCCGATATGTTGGGGCTGAAGAATTCGCGGCAGAGGTCCACCATCTCATTCACATCCTGTGCCTCATCCCCAGCTTCCGACTCGGACGCAACTTGAATATCCAATGCCCAGATCAGTGACGCCGCAACGGTGTTTCTGGAGATGTCGAAAGACTCAAGGGGGAGTCCTCGGAGGTAACGGAGGTACTCAATAGAGTATTTGACATCCTCGGACTGTTTAAAGTTCTCGGAGCGATATAGAAGAGCGCTTGCGAGGTCAAAAAGGAGTTCGACAATATTGAGGGAAAGTCTGTCCCGGGAAACTGGCGGAAGGAGGATCGCCTCTGTGTAGTGTAGAATGGATTTGTCAAGATCTTCCTTCTGTTTTGAGAGCTTATAGCGCAGCGAATCGTGCCATCGCGAGAGAATAAACCCCAATAATGTGCCCTGAGTGGGATCGGGGGAGTAGTGAGAGTAAATTTTGAGCACTCGTGATATCGCCGTCGATGTCGGTAATCGAGTCTTTAAGGAAACGGGACATGGCATGAATTTTACCAAGAGGATTGAACCTGGAGATTCGGACCTACGTTTATGTGTCATACTCCAGCCTGAGTGCGAGGAAATGAGAAACGGTGGGTTCAAGTTGCCTGACAGTGTATCGGATGGTTGGATGGCCCATTGGGAAGGCGCCGAAACTTGAAGGCTTCATTAGCTCGAGGCCAGGCCTTAAACGTGCGTATTCGCACGGCAACAACACGGCGCACATGTGTCCGGTGTACCCGGCTCATTGTTCATGGAAAGGCTGCCCTCTTGGCTAGGAATACTCTAGGAATGTTGAGATCTCTCGGATCTGGGGGACGCCTTCTGGACCACCTCATCACCTTTGTCAATTTTCACAACCATTTATATTGAATGTTGATCGACGTTGATCTACTAAGATCTTAATTTGCAGATGTGGGTACATTTGCAGGGGTATAGTAGGCATAGTACAAACGGCCGTTACAAATTACCAACGAGCCACCGTGACCTCTCCATTCCGCAAAACCTTGTACCTTCCCCCCCTCCATTCCACTTCGTCCCCCATTATAGCCAGGAGCCATATTGGGAATGCGAGCATCTCTCTTACCACCCACGCTACTAGAAATTCCCACCGCATCGACGGGGGAAGGGCGCGTCCAGCGAGAGATGCATAAACGTCCAAGTCTATCAGTATCCACATAATAAAGTGTATTGGGAGAAACAGGTGATGAGTGGCCCCCGTCAAGAACTGCGTGCTCGCTGCTCCTATGACACCTAACATTGCCGATTCGGTAAAAGGCTCGACTAAGGTGGCAACGAAGGACGTATACTTCCTAACCCGTATCCACCGGACCCGGCGACAGACATAATCGGAAAGACTCATGTCTCCCAAAGTGTTGTGTGCAACATCACAAGAGAGGTCGTGTCGTAAGTCTAGTTCGTGCCACAGGGAGAGTCCAATCATGTTGTCTTCTGCGAGAAAGCGACTAAAAGCCGCAAGTCCCCGCCGTTGCCCGCTATCGCGTTGTTGCTGCTGCGGAACAAGCGAGCCATCGAGGCGTTCGAGATCGGAGCGCCGAAAAATATTTGACTTTCCCACTACGCAAGATTCCACCGCAGCTGCGTTGATCGCAATATACAACTTGGCAAGATTCGTGTTCAGGAAGGCCGCTTCGACTCGAGCTCCAAAGGATGATCCTCGGGTCAAAACGGCGAACACGACGTGATGAACAAGTGCGATGCGCCGCCGGGGGGAGTTTGGATGAGAAGAAGGATGGCCTAATATGTCAACTGCTCGGGCTAACGTTCCAGGGGCAACGGCGACATTAGAGTCGAGTACCCAGAGGATGTCATGAGCAGCCTCGTTATATGGACGTATCAGATTGTTTACTTTGGGGTTGGCGCCAACATCCACCACGTCGCCTAGATCGCACGTTCACAAAACTTCTCGTTCGACTATGTATTAACGCACCTATGATAACCCTCGCGTTGACACTAGGATATTTCGCAAGTAATTCGTATACAACGGGGAGCGCCTTGTCGTGTTCATCCGCAACGGATAGCAAAATTTCAAAGTTGGGATAGTCTTGCCTGAACGAGGATTCCAGATTCTCCAGAAGGTTGGTATCTAGGCCTTTCAAAGGTCGCAAAATGGATACACCGGGGACAGATGACAACATGGTGGTGGCGGTTTGATGGTTTGGTCGGTTTCTATACCTTTTACGACTATCGACTGCCGTGTCAGAATTCCTCAAATACAACAGTCGACGAGAGCTTACTCACGCGGTCCAGCAACCTAAGAGTCCTGCACACCAAACGAACACATACCAAATCAACCCGACTATTGCGAGGCAAACACTGAAAACGTGGTGCCAATCCTGTGCAGTTGGGTCATCATCGACAGTCGGGCTGATCATGACAGTGTTGTGCCAGTCGACGGCGGTAGTCGATAGTCACGTCGCGTCTGTACTCGACTAAGGCGACTAAGACGACGATAGTTGCCACCAGATAGGCCCATGATATAAGTGCCACATAGGGCCATGTACCCCAAGGCGCGCTTTAATGGATTCGAATAAAGGGCCCACGACAATCGATATACAGGCTAGTACAGCTGGGTTTTAATTCAAGTTCCTATAGCGTTCCGGTTCCGTACTCCAATTCTGACCTGCCCTCAAGTAGAATCAGTCACATTACGCGCAAAGGCCCAGTACAGTAGCGACGCGCACTCCACCCATTAAGGAAAGGCAGTTCCTGGCTGTGCAGCCATGCACAGCCTGGGTCTATGCACAAGTCGATGGCAATGGAGGCTGGCCCCAACGGCGGGATACTAATGGACCCCAACTTCGGAACAGAACAAGTATACAATGTAGTGGCAGACACTGGCATCATTGTCGACCTGTCAGTGAGTGCCAGTGAGTTTCTACGCCAAGGTCTACGCGCGCGAATTTTCCACTTCCAGAAGAAAGCAATCTCATGCAAACAGTGCCAAACACACTGGCACTAAACTCAGGTTCACTGGCAGGGCTGTACAGTCGAAATTGTCATAACGCATAATGAGTTAGAGCTATTTTCACGTTCATGGGCTCCTTGACGACTCGAAAACAACTCTAACTCATTATGCGTTATGACAATTTCGACTGTATAACCGATCTCATCCCGAGACGGCACAGTAGGCTACTGTAACTTAACTTGAACGTCACATTTACGTCTATGAAAACCGCTTTGGCTGCTATCACCTTGAGACCGTGATGCTTCCAGTGATCTCTTGTCCAAACCCCCTACTCGTTTTTGGGACAGGCAATAGTAACTAGGTTACTTGATACACAATGATACTTCTTGGTTCTCAGTAAACAGCCCCGACTGTTAGGGTATTAACACACAGGTTTACTTACGGTGGTCTCTCCGTTCATTGGTCATTCAGGACGCCAACGGGAATCTTTCAGGGATTCAATATTGGTCAATACTCGTCTCATATTTAACAGAAAGTAACGGTGTAATAACCACTATGATGACAAACAAAGCAGGCAAGGGTTCTGGTGTTGTGGTGTAAGTTAGCTGTAGTGTACCATCGAGGACTATTTACACGACAAGTGTATCTGTATCATACAAATGTATATGAAACAAGGTCCCAATCGCAATTGCGAAGTAAACGAATCGAATACTAGATGCATGTCTGGCGACTACCAAGTACCCGCCGAGCTCATTGTCATTGAGATCGTGCAGGACCGCAGACCGCTCCGTCCCTATTTGCCGTGTGATCTCGCTCTGTCGGGTCAGAGGAAGATCCTTCAAACGACTCCCGTAACCGGCCGTCCAGGATTCCATTATCCATACGACGACGGTTTCGACACATAGTCATTGCGAACGAGGCTGCGGCGCAGTCAGTTAGTCTGATTGGACGAGACGACAGGGTCACCAGAAGGGCGCACCGGAAAGCCCGGCGATTCGACCCCGCGGTGTGCTGGACATTTCGCGTCAGTTGGCCCTGGAGAAGGTGCAGACGCTTGAACGTCGCCTCGTCGACCGGCACGAGCGCCGTTAATGACCCGTCGGGGCGCCCTGGCAGTGCCAGATGAGGTGGGGATCGGAGAGCTACGCATAAACCTACCGCATATCAATTTCGCCTGAGGCGCGACCATGTCTTCGCCCTTCATACGGCGCGCGATCGTCACGGAGGAGCGGTACTCTGATTGGCCGTGAAATTCCGTACGACATAGCAGGTTTTGCTCATTATTTGACTCGGGACCTGCAGGGAATGAGTGGTGCGCGAAGACCTGGTATACGACTCGCGCTTACTATGTGGGTCGTACTCGTCATCCGAAACGCTCCCTCTTCGTCGCAGGTGACGATGGATAACCGTTGATCGAAGAAGAAAAAGTCGGCGGCCGTTACGCAGACCTTGTGAGGATCCTTCGCTAAAACCGCGAGTTTATATAGATCTTCCTGCATCTGGCCAGCTTTATCAACACAGTCATTCGGAACTCGCAAGCTCGGAAAGAGGGCACCCGGAATGCAACGAACCAGACACTCTTATGACGTCCCCAATGATGAGTACTGTAGATCTTCAAGCTTCAATGCCCGCAGGGTCGTCACATAAACGCCGACCAAGCGCTCATCAAGGTCAAACACGCCACGAAGATCTGGAACGGAGACGCGAACCATGGTTTCTTGAACCAGTCGAGAACTTGGGAGGACGGATGGAAAAAGTAGCACGAAAAAAAGGAAGAAACTTCAAGTTGGCCGGGCCGCCACTGAACACGTGCCACCTCGCTACACTCAAAGTCTCAAGATCTTGCTCCGAGTCAAGACCACGCTCAGGCTCTAATACTGGGGGCCTATGCCACCCGGCCAACAATCATGGTAATTTCCAGCCCAGGTGGCTAGGCCAGACACGGTGACCCGCCACCTTCCACTTTCCCATTAATCATGGCTCAACTCCTTCGAACCCCAAACTCCGGTAGTGACTGGACTACGAACGACTCGGAACTTTGCGCGTACAACATCACAATCGTATCTCAGAGTAAGGAGGTATTTTTTGGGGCTATCGACTTTCCCGATCCGAGTGAACCGTCAATACCGGGCTGGTTTCGTGGTCGCCGAAACTAGACAGGACGCAACGGACAAAAGGACGAAGCAATTACTGCATTACTTAGACCTGGCGATGGGCCCGAAAATCGGTCGGGAGGCAGCTGTTGTCAAGTTTTCAGCTCAGTTATTGAGAGGCCTCGAGGACGACGAGGACAATAGGATCGTTTTCATCCGACGTGCTATCCCTTTTCTTACTTGTGGAGAAAACTCAATCGCCCAGATTGACGTCTGCATCACGGACGATAATGAAATTCTGCTGCTGTTGGAGGAGATGTTGATGAGCATGAAAGATCCAGAACCTCAGGTCATCGCAGAGGCCATTGCGGCCTTTGCGCTGAACAATCGGAAGGGAGCACGAGGCCTCAATCCCCCCCTGTAATTCCCTTGCCTCACCATGGTTGGCACCATGCCGATTTTCTACAAAATCACCGTCACTGCCGCACTGAGTAAAGCTGTCCAGACTGGCACTTATCCAGACGCGGCAGCGCGTGTTCTTCGTTACATCCCTGCCCTTGCAGGAACAGCGAGGGAATGCGCCTTCTAATCTACCCAACAGACTCGAGATCTTGCGATGCCTTGAGGCGTTCAAATGGTTCTTGGGAGACTGTTTTGAAACTCAACTGATATCTTGGTACAGTTCTCAGGGGGAGACAAATACACGAAGAGATCCTGGAATGAGTAGGTGTGTGTTTTTCGAAGCGGGTGTTGTCCAGCGAAGTCATTTCCATTGTGAATCTTTCGTGAAATCAAGCTAGACGATGTGCGTATCCCGCAACAAAGAGGTTGGCCACCTCATCGCTGGTCTTAGAACTTGAGCTTAAAAGTTTGAACGCTGACTGCTCCCGAACTTGGTCTTATTCTAGACAGCCTGAGGACCGACTTTTTTCTTACTAGGCTATTGTAGGCCGCTACACGATACAGTATCGGGACAACAATAAATCGAACAACTAAGTATATTCAATCCAAATAATCTGCATCGCAGCAGTGAGGTGAAGCGCCTCATCGATAACACTTTTTCAGTGATTTCCGAGTCTGCGGAGTGATAGCAAGAAAGGAACGCGAATTCTGCATCGGGGAGTTGAGACCTATACTACAGTACCACCAGGCAGTGTGAGACGCGAGCCCCTGTGAAGTTAAATTTGAACGAAGTTTCGAACGGCTTTCCTGTTTCCAATTCTCCATGGCATAGAACATGGGCAAACCGGTTGCTTTGGTGGCCCTCGACCACGGAAGAGGACGTGGCCTCACTCGAGACAAGGCTTATCGTCGTAACTTGTGATCTGAGCGATCGTATGACCTTGATTTTTCCGTTCTTTTTTTTTTTTTTTTTTTTGATCCATGTTTATTCTGCCGGTCATAGCGCGAACCACCACATTCAAGTTTAAGAAACACGTTCTCCGTTCACGCCTGGAAGAGAGTCGTCTAGAGAACTAATATATTGGGAAGACAGGGTGCCAAGAAAGTGTTGATCTACTAAGATCTTAATTTGCAGATGTGGGTACATTTGCAGAGGTATACTGTAGTAAGAGCCCGTCCGGGTTTGTCGCACCTGTCATCATCCAAAAAAAGCAATGTTTTTTATTTGTTGGTCCCGGAAACGTGTGTCGTGTTCGGTGCAGTTAACTTAGTCGCATAGTCGCATCTGACTGCGGCCGAGATCGTGCCTGACCGCTCTGCAAAAAATGAAGACGGGTACAGCATGGTCCCGTTTTTTTTTTGGTGTGCATTTATAGTAAATTTGTGCATATGTCATCGCTAATCAACTTGTCCAAGGCACAGGATTTGAGGTGTAAAGTGGCGCATGCAATCGTGCAGGCGCCCGCGCAACGCAAAATCTCGTGAGTGTGTCTGAAGCATTCGCAGATGCGTCCATGTAGAACCTCTAAGGCCGCGAACGAGTGTAGCGAGGTCGGGAATCCAAACAGTGGTCCTTTTTAGTTTTTTTTTTAAAGATAAACAGTGGGCCATTTCCGAGGAGCGATTCTGCACCGGACGGGCTCTAAGCATAGTACAAACCGCTGTTACAAATTACCCACGAGCCATCTCTCCATTTGGCATAACCTTGAACCTTCTCCCCCTCCATTCCACTTCGTCCCCCATTATAGCCAGGAGCCATATCGGGAATGCAAGCACCTCTTTCACCACCCACGCTACTAGAAATTCCCACCGCATCGACGAGGGAAGGGCGCGTCCAGCGAGAGATGCACAAACGTCCAAGTCGATCAGTATCCACAGAATGAAGTGTATCGGGAGAAACAGGTGATGGGTGACCCCCGTCAAGAACTTGCGTGCTCGCTGCTCCTATGACGCCTAACATCACCGACTCGGTAAAGGGCTCGGCCAAGGTGGCAGCGAGGGACGTATACTTCCTGATCCGTACCCAACGGACCCGGCGACAGAGATAATCGGAAAGGCTCATGTCTCCCAAAGTGTTGTACGCAACGTCGCAAGAAAGGTCGTGTCGTACGTCTAGTTCGTGCCACAGGGAGAGTCCAATCATGTTGTCTTCTACGGAGAAGCGGCTAAAAGCTGCAAGTCCCCGCTGTTGCCCGTTATTGCGTTGTTTCCCTCGCGGAATGAGCGAACCGTCGAGGCGTTCGAGATCGGAGCGCCGAAAAATATTTGACTTTCCCACTACGCAAGATTCCACCGCAGCTGCGTTGATCGCAATATACAACTTGGCAAGATTCGTGTTCAGGAAGGCCGCTTCGACTCGAGCTCCAAAGGATGACCCTCGGGTCAAAACGGCGAACACGACGTGATGAACAAGTGCGATGCGCCGCCGGGGAGAGTTCGGATGAGAAGAGGGACGGGTTAATATCTCAACTGCTCGGGCTAACGCCCCAGGGCCGACGGCGACATTAGAGTCAAGTTGCCAGAGGATGTCATGAGCAGCCTCGTTATATGGACGTATCAGATTGTTTACTTTGGGGTTGGCGCCAACATCCACCACGTCGCCTAGATCGCAC
The DNA here is from genome assembly GCA_024734325.1 of Lactarius hatsudake. Lineage (NCBI taxonomy): Eukaryota > Fungi > Basidiomycota > Agaricomycetes > Russulales > Russulaceae > Lactarius > Lactarius hatsudake. The sequence continues at coordinate 703,785 of JANSJP010000010.1, read as the reverse complement.
GTTCACAAAACTCCTTGTGACTATGTATAATAACGCACCTATGATAACCCTCGCGTTGACATTAGGATATTTCGCAAGTAATTCGTATACAACGGGGAGCGCCTTGTCGTGTTCATCCGCAACGGATAGCAAAATTTCAAAGTTGGGATAGTCTTGCCTGAACGAGGATTCCAGATTCTCCAGAAGGTTGGTATCTAGACCTTTCAAAGGTCGCAAAATGGATACACCGGGGACAGATGACAACATGGTGGTGGCGGTTTGATGGTTTGATCGATTTCTATACCTTCTACGACTATCGACTGCCGTGTCAGAATTCCTCAAATACAGCAGTCGACGAGAGCTCACTCACGCGGTCCAGCAACCTAACAGTCCTGTAGACCAAACGACAACATACCAAATCAACCCGACTATTGCGAGGCAAACACTGAAAACGTGGTGCCAATCCTGTGCAGTTGGGTCATCATCGACAGTCGGGCTGGTCATGGCAGTGTTGCACCAGTCGACGGCGGTAATCGATAGTCGTGTCGCGTCTGTGACTAAAGGCTAAGAAGACGGCGATAGATAGGCCCATGATAATCGATTTATAGGCGAGTGCAGCTGGGTTTTAACCCAAGTTCCTATAGCGTTCCGTACTCCAGTTTTGACACCTGTCTCAAGTAGAATCGGTCACAATACGATCCAAAAAAAAAAACAAAAAAAAAAAAAGGTCACATTACGCGCAAAGGCCCAGAGTAGCGATGTGCATTTATCTCCCTGGCTTGTCCACCCATTAAGGAAAGGCTGTTCTTGGCTGTGCAGCGCCTAGTTGGAAAACTCGTGCACCGCTGAGTCTACGCACAAGTTGATGGCAGTGGAGGCTGGCCCCAACGGCGGGATACTAATAGACACAGCTCCAAGTTGTAAATCGAAACAGAAGAAGTAGTGGTAGACGTCATTGTTGAACTGTCAGTGAGTGCCAGCCTAGTGAGTGTCTACGTGACTTCAAGACTTCGTTCAAGTTCACTTCGAGGCGAATTTCCACTTCTGGAGAGCAAGTTCATTGACATGCAAACCGTGCCAAACACACTCGCATAACTCAGTTCAACTCCGTTCGGGGTTTATCACTTCTATTTAAAAACCACCTCGGGACCGTGATGTTTCCAGTGAGCTCTTCTTCAAACCTCTACTCTATTTTGGGACATACGATAGTAACTAGGTTACTTGATACCTCTTGGTTCTCGTAAATTTAAACGCAAGCGTTCAAGCGTGTCTCAGTTCATTGGTCATTCACGAATCAGGACGCCAACGGGAATCGTTCAGGGATCGATATCGGTCAATACTCGTCTCAATTGTCGCATATTTATCGGAAAGCAACGGTGTAATATATACCCTAACCAGTGACCACCACTATGATGACAAACAAAGCAGGCAAGAGTTCTGGCGTTGTGGTGTAAGTTAGCTGTAGTGTACCATCGAGGACCATCTACACAAGCGCATCTGTATCATACAGAAACAGGGTCCCAATCGCAATTGCGGAGTAAACGAATTGAATACTAGATGCATGTCTGGCGACTACCAAGATCCGCCGAGCTCGTCGAGATCGTGCAGGACCGCAGACCGCTCCGTCCCTATTTGCCGTGTGATCTCGCTCTGCCGCGTCAGAGGAAGATCCTCAAACGACTCCAGTAACCGGCCGTCCAGAATTCCATACGATAACGGTTTCGACACATAGTCGTTGCGAACGAGGCTGCGGCGCAGTTAGTTTGAGTGAGCGAGACGACAGGGTCGCCGGAAATGCGCACCGGAAAGCCCGGGGATTCAACCCCGCGGTGTGCTGGACATTTCGCGTCAGTTGGCCCTGGAGAAGGTGCAGACGCTTGAACGTCGCCTCGTCGACCGGCACGAGCGCCGTCAATGACCCGTCGGGGTGCCCTGGCAATGCCAGATAAAGTGGGTGGATCGGAGAGTTACGCATAAACCTACCGCATATCAATTTCGCCTGAGGCGCGACCATGTCTTCGCCCTTCATACGGCGCGCGATCGTCACGGAGGAGCGGTACTCTGATTGGCCGTGGAATTCCGTACGACATAGTAGATTTTGCCCATTATTTGACTCGGGACCTGCAGGGGGAATGAGGCGCGCGCGCAAAGACCTGATATACGGCTTGCGCTTACTATGTGGGTCGTACTCGTACATCCGAACTGCTCCTTCTTCGTCGCAGGTGACGATGGACAACTGCTGGTCGACGAAGAAAAAGTCGGCGGCCGTTACGCAGACCTTGTGAGGATCCTTCGCTAAAACCGTGAGCTTATATGGATCTTCCTGCATCAGGCCAGCTAATTCAGCACAGTCATTCGGATCGCAAGCTCGGAAAGAGGGCACCTGGAATGCAACGAACGAGACGCTCTTCACAGTGTCCCCAATGATCAGTAGATTCTTTAGTGCACGCAACGTCGTTACATAAACGCCGACGTCGAGGAACGCAACGCCAACTAAACGCTCGTCAAGGTCGAACGCACGCACGAAGATCTATAAAGTAGACGTGAAATCGGTATGTTCGCCTGGAGATGTTGCTCACCTTCTGGCCCATTGATGACACGAGATAGCAGCCTATCCCGCATACGGCAGTCACAGGCCCTTTTGCTTCGTCTCGGCAGCGCAGGCGAAGTTTGAAGCTACGTTTCATGTCCGACTCGAGGTCTGGCACTACTTCTACAATCTCGAATACGTATGTCTGTTCGCGAGTATGAGAAAAATAGGTGGGCAGTGTTCGGATACTGATTGACGCACCGCGCCCTTGACGGCCAAGTCTTCGCCACGATTGATCGTCGTGCCTACGGCGATGAAGTTTTTGTGCCCCGACTCTGTGCTCAAGGTCTCCAGAGGCACGCACGCGAGCGAGTTGATGAACTCGTTTGGCGCGAATTCGTACCTGAGATATCCGGTTCATGGGCACGACGATTAAGTGACAACCACCGGAGGACATACCCATCGATAGCAATGAAGTCAGGACTGAATAACTCAAGCGCGGAAGACTCGCTCATCGGATACGAGACGTTCGGGACTTTAAAAGAATTGTGTGAGTATGTGAGCAGGAATACAGAAGACACAACTCACCGTCGGGGGCCCACTGCTCATTTCCGTCCTCGTCATAGGACGAGAACGGGGCTTGCATGAGCGATGCAGCGACTATCAGACAGTTTGTTGGTTCAAACACGACGTTCGTGTATGACCGTCCGCGATGGATGTGTCGAGAGGGCATATCCAGATTAAGATCGACGTCTGGCATCCATTCGAGCAGCGTCGGCCCCTGACCAGACAAGTCAGATGACCGGAGTCAGTCGGCCGAGTGGGTGATAAGCACCGCACCTCATCAGAGTACAACAAAAAGTCACCCTTCCCGTCCCAAAGCGAGGTCGCCGTAAACGCGTGTACGACGGCATGTCCCGAAGGAATCACCTTGACGCCCGCTCTATCGGTCTGCAAGATCCAGGACGGATTTTCACCCGTCAGGAACACGCCTGATAGGGTCTTATCGGGCGCCGGTGATGTGACAAAGGGAATCAGCTGCCGCGAGATACGCCGATGCTCGGCGAGCGCCGTTGATTCCTGTTCCTCAGGGTGCTGGATCTCAAACGCGCGGGAACACGTCCTTGCAAATTTTACAGCAAGCGTGCTCGTCCGCGCTGGCGGTATTGGCTCCGAGCTAGGATCAGCCGGGAGCGCTTGATAGACGGCAAGCTGGCCACATCGGAGGAAAACCTGGGGTCGTAACCGTCGTCAGCATGCGGAAAAGAAGCAGGGAATTAGGTGGGGGTCGTACCAGCAGATAAAGCCAAGGTACCGTTTCTCCAATAGGGGATATGAGAATCTGCTCAATATCGAGCTCCTGAGGTCTACGGGGAGGATCTTGGGGTAGGGAAAGGGCAGGGGGGTCGAAGGAGTCAACTAGGAGGCTCTGTAATGACGCAATCGCAGTGGTAGAGAACGCCAAAGTCAATTTTGGGAGGGTCCAAATCTACACGGGCGGAACATCACTGTTGAGAACGGGTAGCGGTCACGTGACGCGCACCTCAACGACACCCTGCGGCCTGCACAGCATGAGCCACTGGGTTTTTTGGCCTGCGTTCATAGCAGATTGGAGAGTTGACGTAGCAGGTTGTGCATCTCCGTTGGCAGACGGAGCATGCTCGTTAACACGAGTTTTAAATATGCCAGTCGAATCCGTGAAGAATGAGCCAGCAATATAGCGCGAAGTCTTTTGACATGAAGATTAATGTCAATAAATGCAGAATGAAACTCACTTTCTCCCCCATTGGCGACATGTCTTTTCGTCGGATCTTGCCACGCTCGGGTTCCCCAATAAACAGACCGATGGTGTCATCCTCGCGCAGAATGAACACGAATAGGGTCACAGATGCTACAATATTTGATCCTGGGGCGCTGGTTGTTGCCCTCCATGTCTTTGATGCTCTGTCGCTCGGTTCCATCTATCGTAGGATCAGCGTTAGCGCTCATCAGAGCGAGGAATTGTGCGACGTGCCAGGCTCAAGGCACCCGTATGGCGTTCGATAGCACGTGAAGGATAGCAGTGCCTTGGAAGAACGGTGCAGCACCGACGGTAACCCCCTGTACGCGGGTCGTGATAGTAATGTCCCCCTTGGGCGTGCGGGTCCCGAACTGCCACACAGTCGTTAGCTGTGCCCGACAGGAGGAGGGACATACGCACACGCGAGAAGCCTGGCGACGGGATTGCGTCCGTCCCCAGGATTAAGGAGTCGTTCTCTGCGTGGAACGGGTTCGCGGGACGGTCGTATGGCACGCCATTGACCTTCACCGCCGTTCGCACAGGGAGGGACCACACGCCCCGCGCGCCACCGATTGCGTGGAGCTTGCGCTTCGTGCGGGTGGGCAGGTCGCGCTACGCAGTCCAGGGGTGAATGTGCCAGTAAGCGGTGGGTCGGTGGGGAAGGTCAGGGGGTGATAGCACAGACCTGGAAGAGGGTGAAACCCCCTAGTGAGTTGGACCCTGTGGCGGTGACGAGTTCCGGCACGAAGCGGTCCTGCAGTGAGGATTACACGGGGAGTTCATTAGCGTGGTGGCACAGAGCCGGCTCTACACGGGGCTTACCCCGTTCTTCGCGAGGGCAAATGTAAGGTCGGAAATAGGCCCATACGCGGGAAGGGAATCGCATAACGAGAGATGGATCACGGTCCGCGTCTTCGCCGATGGTGCAGCCGAGGTAGAGGGCAACGGGTCGGGGCTCGATGTACCGTATATGTCTGAAACGCACTCATAAATGATCGGCTGTGACACACGTGGGGGGGTCGGACATACCGTCATCGTCATCGAGGTCCATCGCGTTTCCGGCATCGACTACCGCAGCGGGCCCAGAAGTGGCCATTTCATCTGAGTCAGTGACTGGTTCCTCTACGCTCGCGGTCCGGAGTAATGCAGATGGGCCTACTGTGCTCCCTACAAACAGATGCTCGCGATGCACTTTGCGAACAACCGTGGGAGGGGCCGTTTGGGCTAGCGCCGCACCGGTCACGAGACGCGATACTACTTTGCCGTCGACGACAAATTCAATGGGGATTATGGTTCCGTCTACAAGAACAACAAAAAGAGTGCGCTCCTCGACGAATGCCATCCGCGCACCCTCGAGGCGCAGTTCACGCATGTCCGCGGGTGCGGAAAGGGTTGGCATGTCGCTCACGCGTGGCAGCCAGCCGTTCACAGGGAGGGCAACACGCCGCGTTGCTTGATCAACATGGATGACCGCATTGCTCGCTAGGATAACCACTCCACCCAATGATGACGAACACGGGATAAGAGACAAACAATCATATGGCAAGCCGTCGACCTTCGTTATGGTGGGGTATATGCGGGAAACAAGATCGAGGGTGAAAATGTACAGCGACATCGTGTCTTTGAATTCTTTCAAGCGGCTGTGGAGATCATAGAGTTAAAATGAAAAGGAAGTGTCGAAGTAAATTTTTTTTTAACAGCTCACCCTGTCCATGTCTGCTGGGCCTGGAACAATACCGCAACAGTGGGATTGTTGAACCCGGGAAGGAAGACGAAATCGACAACGTTTTTGATGTGTTCATCTACACCCGCGGCAAGATCGAGGACGAAACTGGGGGAATAAGGCACGTCCCTGTCCCACGGTGAGCTTAATGGTGGGGATCGCAATGCGTGAAACACACCTTGCTCTAAAGTCTTGTTCCATGACGTCGAGATCCGCTTGGGATTGGTAGAAGGGTAATATGGCGAGGGCATCCTTTGGAAGAGATAGTGCGGCGCACCGGGATGCGGGGTCGGACCGGAGTTCTGATTTGAATAAGACCGAGTCGAGGGAGAGCTAGACCAGTGAAATGAAGGTGAGATTCCGGCAATGATGCTTATCAGAAGCTCACAAGTTGGGGGGCGCGTTCATACGTGTGGATAGAAACGGTGATCAAGTCATGTACGGCGGTAGACCACTCCAATAAGGCTATCTGGGTGATGTCAGTAGACTTAGCGGAAGATGAATGGGGAAAGCGACGTCAACCAACTTTTGCGTCCTTGAATGACACAAGTAGACGATCGAGTCTATCTTCAAACGACGACATGATGCGGACGCTCTCCAATCCAGTGACTGTTCCGTGTAGACGATGTTCACGGACAAAGTGGAAGCGGGTGACGGTTGGTGGTTGGCCTGAGTCCCGAGGGCCGGTGAACTGGGGGAATGACGACGGAGAATCAGCTCAATTGTTCCAAAGACTGATGACCATGCCCAAGAATCGGGAGAGAAGTGACTGTCATTGGGGAGGGGCGAGACATCGACATAAATATTCAAAGTTACCTTTACAGAGCCCATGTTGACGAAACCTTCACCCTGACCGTCCATCTCAACCTCGCCCTCAACAGCTTCCGTACCTCTCAGCACGTCTGACCTTCGATTGCGTTCGTCCTGGTGGGACGACATCGGTGCGGGATGTTCCGTGACTTCGAAGACGCGAAGAATGTTAGCGCGTGCGACGACGACATTGTAAAGCGCGCAGTAAGAAGGATGGGGAGAAGTTGAGGTTGAGGGTACGGCGGAGTCAGATAGAGTCGCGGGAGTCAGTTTGAGAGTTGTGGCATATTCGACACCACTTGGCGGAAGAATTTCCTGATGCAATGCCTGCATTACTGAGGAGTGCGGGTGCAGAAAGAAGAGGGGCCACTAGCTAGATAGGGTTGTCTCCTCCAATCGTAGTCAACAAGCAAGCCAACCCCGAACCCAACACTCGACTTGGCCAACTCTTCATCACCAGAATAGGCGTGGGAAAACAACCCAATTATATCACGTGGGCATCCTTCTCTTTATGGTAAGCGACTTGCGTAGTTTACATCCACCATAATCTCTTGAATCTCACACCTGGATCTAAAGGGACCACGAACCTGTATCTGTAGACCCCGTCATACCTGATCATGGTCCAGCCGACTGGATTTCGACTATCACACCTCACCAGAAGGGGCAGACCTTCTCCTCGCTGTTTGCGCGTGTACCTCCTGCGCTCCTTTCTGGGACTATATCAACGCCTGCCCCCCTAGTAGTCTGGCTCGTGTTAAAAGCATGATATCTTGGGCTAACCCAGGGGTTTTCTTCCGACCATAAGACCCTCCCAGTCTACGTGACTTGGTCTGAACGCCCTCTAACCCTCAACGCCAGTCATATAATCGTGCTTCCCTGGCTCCATGGCGTCTTCAAGAATCTCTCGCAGTGTACCCGCCAAGGTAGGTTTGTCGCAACCCCGCCTTCCCCCTCCACCCCACCCTTTCCCTAGATACGATTGCCTAATTCATATCTCAGAACTTCGTCATGAACCTACCCAGTAGAGCGCTTCGCATGTTCGATAACACTACAAATGCTCCCTCTTCCTACCCCACCACCGACCAAAAGTCCGCCGGGGCGCTCACCCACATTTCGAGCGTTTCAAAAGTCCCCACCCCTCCCATTGAGACCTTTTTCAATCCCTCCAACTACATTCACCGCTCCGCAATCGACACGGCATACGAGCAGAAAAACTCAAATGGTTCGCGAAAATTCGGTATCTATCCCTCCGCTGCGAAGAACACTTTTGTGTATGAAGCCTCCGTCTCATCAAAATCCGACTTCTATGACGACGGAGATTCCTTCTTTTCTGCCCCAGACGACGCCTCTGTCCTCGCCAGGAGTAGTCTCGAAACTCTTCAAGGTGTCTGGGGTATGCGGGACGACGGTTCGGATTCCGATGGCTCGGGTCATTCTCCGTCCCGCATTATCCCCCCAAACCTACCAGCTCTTATTGAAGCCCAAAAAAACTTCAATGCCGGAGTCATCAGTGTGGCTTTGCCAGAGGGTGTGGTCGTTCTTTTCTTGTGGCCCATTCTTTTCGTCTTAAAATTCCTTCCGCCACACAGGCTCTGTATCATCAGATTCCGACACCGATAGCACTGTCACAGAAGGTCCTTACAACGACCAGGATTCTGCCCCTGATGCCCCTTCGACCGCCATGCAGCGATATTATGCAATGATGTCATCCCGTCCTCCCGTCTCTGAGGACCGTCGTCTCCTGCCCCCGCCTGTGCAATCACAACCCCAGAATAGCGTCATGGCCCCGCGAGCACCCACGATCTCCCAGCCTCCAGGGATCGCGCGGCAATCAGCGCCCGTCCAACGCCGGCAGCAGGACATCCAGACCCCCCTGCCTCGCGACAGCCTCGTGCTTCCGCCTGCGGCACCCATGCAACGGCGAGATTCCGGCTACGCAGGGCGTGCTGTGATTCCCCGGCGCCCATCCCTCGAAAGGGAGCAACGGGCGATCCTTCCCCCAGGGCTGTCCACCTCACCCGGCGCTCACTCCTCCATCTCGGGACAGCCTCCAGCACCACCCGCATACACTCCAGGAAGACCCCGCCGGGACTCCCTGACCCAGCAGGCTCGCCGTGATTCCGTCTCTACCGCACCACAACCCCCCATACAGCCCGGCCGCCGTGACTCTGTCTCGGGACCTCAGCCCCCTCCACAGAGCGTTCACCGCAACTCGGTTTCTGCTGGCTCCCAGCCCCCGCTCCCCGTGCGCCGGGCCACTGACCCCCTTCCCGCACCTAATCCTTCTCCGCCAGTCTCCGCACGCCGTTCGTCCGAGTCTGCGCCGCGCGGACAAGGGCTTCTGGTGTCCACGCGCGTGCGATTCAACGACGAGAACCTGATCTGCCCGTCGCCGATCCCGATGCACGAGCGGCGCAGGGGCTGGCACAACCGCCGCGGGTACGTCCCTTTTTTAAAACCTTTCGCTTCGTGGTGTGCTGACGACGGAATATTCTCGCAGTGACCAGCTCTGGACGAACAAGGGGGATTACAAGCCGGCGCCGCCGGGGCAGGAGTACCCCCCTGACCTCGCGAACTACCCGGACTACGGCGAGGGCTGGATGAACGAGGAGGGCATGCGCATCGACATGCAGCACCGACTCATTCCCAAGCCCCCATTGCGATCCGCGCTGAAGCGCCCTCGCCAACCAAGTAATGCTGCCGCGAACCCACCCCCATCATTTATGCCCATGCGACCCTGACCCTGGCCCGCATCGTAGACTCTTATTTTTGCTAATTCCTTTTCATATTAAATTGCCTCCCCGCCGTAAGCGGGGGCCCCACCACCACCATCATCATCACGATCTAACTTATGAGCTTAGCCGCTTTATTTATTGTCGTTCTGCAGTAGCTCAGAACGTCATGGCCTTATTACCTCCCGGACGACGTAACGGCGTCTGCGTCGCCGCCCTCCTCATCCCCGAACCATCCCGTAGTTACCGTTGCACACACCTAGTCGAGATACCTGGCATGCATACCCGCATATTATCCTCCATAGCAGCAGCAATAAATAAAATATACAATCCACCTATCATAACCCATGGGAGCCATCACACGAGGCGCTCGGCGACCCTGCATGAGTTCCGGAACGAGGCAGGGGCTTGTGACACCAACGGAAGCTTCAACGTATCCCCCCTTGATTGTATCGATGATATCTTGGCCTCAAAGACATCATCGACAGAATGACACATACACTGACGCATATTTTGGGCTCTCTAGCGTGGTGTTGGTCTCTTCAGTTGTCGCGTCGTGCGACTTTTCCCTCATATGATGTGCACGTGACTGGCGAAAGTTCCTTCGCGGTCTGCATTTTTCTTCCTTCTTGTTCTTCGTCTTTCTAATACGTCCTTACGTTGTACGAATGTTTCCTTCTCTCACTGGTCTTATACTAGCGACACACGGCTCTTCGAGAAACAGGTTATTTACAGCGCCTCCTGTACACTTTTTTGGCGAGGGTTCATGTCATTATCAAGGTCATTATACATTTCCTATCCTCTGTTCGTTTATCAAATGAATGATGACAGGCGTTTGCTAGCTTTGATTCGATTCGAGATGGGAGCATGGCCATGCTCACAGCGCACAGCACGTTCGGGGACCCGACGTGGAGAAACGCGAGTCCGTCGAGCTCCACGCTCTCGTCGTCTACTACATAGCATACAATCACGTTTTCGTGGGATCCGTCCCCCCGTTGACAACACAGAGATATATGGCTCATCTTGAACGGCAGCAACGAAAATGTATTACAGTGGCGTTTTGCATGCCAACGAACGCAGGAAGTGAGGATGCTTCGCCGCCTTGTACCGATCCAGACACATGATAAGGACATGTAATAGCTTTCGTGCATAGTAAAGGCAGTAGTGAGAAAAATCTCAAAGTTGGCGGATTGCACAGAAACCGGGAGAAAGCACCACGAAGTGCTTCTCGATCGGGGATGAGGGGTTTACGTTTCCGAGGCGAAGTCACGACTGCAGATGGGACCCTCCTGGAACGAGCTGATGGGCCTCATCACCGATTCTGGCAATTACTGGGCGTAGTGGGCAAAATAATGGGTTCTGGTCAGTCGAGAGCTCGGGGGGACAGATGGCCGCACGAAAAAGAGGAACGACCACGTGCCGCCTCTTCGTCCACTCAAAGACTACGCTCTATGCCAGAACGACGAAGGAGCGGCGGCATAGACCGGCCAAATTTGCAGACAGAAGATGCAACCCGTGTACATGCAGCACTGTCCATCTTGAACGATGAGGGCGCAAATGGCTGCCGCGAGCTTGCTAAGGCGGAAGCCAAGTACTATACGGGGGGCTTGCAACTTATGAAATCTTCGCACTCTAAAAGACGGTCCGAGACGTGAAACTGCGAGTGAACATGTCGAAGGAACAGTAAGCAAAGGTCAATAAAAATGTTTGCATTGCACAGCGGGGAGACAACGAGTAAGCTATCATGCTGCCAACACACTATAAGAAAGGACGTCAACGGATACTAAGGAGCATACGAGAGGAACTCACCTAGAAGGAAGATAGTCTACGAGGTCTACGAAGAGAACAATTCTTCTTTTGTGTCTACGCCTGGAGCCGAAAAGGGAAACATCAACGAGAAGCCTACACGATACAAAATAAATAGGACGCACCCAGCTCTTCCCGAACCGGCTTAAGTTCATCCAAATATGCCTGGTATTGAGCCTTGTTCTCCACCTTCTCCTTGATGCCCTCGAAGATTCTAACGGCAGTAGCAAAGTCGTTCACGCGACGCGAGGCACGAAGTGCCGACTCGACGACGGCGGGGGCAGGCACGAGATCATGCGCAAAGCAGTTGTTCAATCCGCGTTGCACCTCGAAAAGATCCTCCGCCGATTGGAAAAAGGTGACATAGCGCTCCGTGAACGACTCGAACGTCTCCTGGTGATGTGCGCTTGACGATGAGCGGGCAAGTCTGGGAGCCACGCGGGAGGCGAGAACGGGGCGGGAACGAAGGAGAGTGGAAACAACTTGTGTGCGCATGGCTGGCTGAAGGAGAGTTGGTGGCAACAGCAGCGACAACGACGGTGGGGGGCTGGGGAGGAGAGATAGAGACGGGCGCGTCGGCGAGTATGGTGGGTTGTTTTCTTCTCGGAAAACTCCGGGTCTCGGTGCTATCAGAATTAGGAAATAAAGACGTGGCTCCGCTACCCGTACGCCGGGCCACATGCAGCAGCATGATGCAGCACATCGATATGCAGCACCGACTTATTCCTAAGCCCCATTGCGCTTCGCTGAAGCACCCTCGCCAACCAAGTAATGCCGGCGCCAAATCACCCCCGTCATTCGTGCCCATGCAGCCCTGACCCCGGCTCGCGCTTTAGACTCTTAATTTCTTTTCATATTAAACTGCCTCCCCGCCGTAAGCGGGGGCCCCATCACCACCTAACTTATGAGCTTAGCCGCTTTATTTATTGCCATTCTGCAGTAGTTCAGAACGTCATGGCCATATTACCTCCCGCGCGATGTAACAGAGTCTGCGTCGCCGCCCTCCTCCTCATTCCAGAACCATCCCGTAGTTACCGTTGCACACACGTAGTCGAGATACCTCGCATGCATACCCGCATATCATCTTCCATAGCAGCAACAATAAATAAAATATACAGTCCACCTAACGCATGGGAACCATCGCACGAGGCTCGGCGACCCTGCATGAGTTCCGGAACGAGGCAGGGGCTTGTGACACCAGCGGAAGCTCCAACGTATCCACCTTCAAAGTAATCACGCACATGACCCTGATCGACCCTGAAAAGATGCGGATGCAAGAACGATCTGCCCGTCAGTGACAGTGACGAAGCCTCCATTGGAAAGGTGAAAATAGTTGCGATCAACTGTAGCGATCAACTGTAGCATGGTGGCCCAGATGCAAGTGGACACGCCGACTCGGACAAGTGAGGGCACTGTATTAATGATAACGGTGCCAGTGTGTCAACCAAGGTTAAAATCGGGGGTACTCATCACCCCACTTCACCAACCTAGACTCCAGCGAAGCGCGCATAGTGATACACGCGGATTCCCTCTGCCAGTGTCACAGGCGACTGTGTGCTGGATTTTTACACAACACGACATGCGGAACATGACAAGTGGTACCCCAGGCTGCCAGTGGGATCCGGCGACTGATGTACAATAGTCAGCAGGGAGATCGAGTGAGACCCGTGTCCTCCTCGACAGTAGTGCACCGTTATTTTGTCGCAGAGCGTAGAGCGATATTACATATCTGCGTTTGCTTCCAATCAGACGTCCCTCTATGGTGAGCGCTCAAAAACAACAGGCCGACTGCGCCGGATCGAAAGGCCCATCGAAAGGACGAACAAAAAAGAGAGGAGGAATTTCGAGTAGTGTACGCCTGAGGAAAAGAAAAAGGAAGCGTGGGAGGAACACGTGCACGTGCTGCTGGTTATAACCCGGTGGCATGGAACGTTCAACGACCCTTCTGCCTCCAAGGTGCTAGTAACCGTACGAGCGCCAACCACCCGGAGGGTTGCCGAACGGGCCTCCTTTGATACCGAAGCCCGCGAATGTGCCGCCCGCCCGAGCCACTGCTGGCGGGATAAGGGCCACCCTCAGGACCAGTCATCGGAACCACCGGCCATATCGATTCTGAGTACCATCTCGCAAACGCTTTCTGATGAGTCAAGTCATTTTGCTGTTGTTTCCTGAGTTCGCCGTACTGTATCACAAGTTTATGTCAGGCTGAGGCCACCTGTGGGTGCGACGACATTGAGAACTAGCACATCTATTCTGAAAATAGACGGCGTAAGGCTCAGGCCGTCTTGATCTGTGCGCCTCGTTTTGTTGCCGTGTGAATACGAAGTTCAAGGCGTACGTAGTCCCTAGTCCCTGCGTAGTCTCCACAGCCTTTCGCTACCGTCTAGCTTTTCTTCCTTCCCGATTGCCTAACTTACCCTCAGACAACCCACTTGTCTTCTCGTGCTAAACCATGGACCCACAACGTAAGCACGAATTATCTATCCTAACCTTCCTGTCGGTAATTCCCGTACCTCACAGTTTCCATCGACGACATCGACGATCGCATCACTTTCTTTCAGGGCACACGCTCACAATTCCCTCGATCACATTGTATCAACATCGTTGGTGTCCAAGGTCTCGCTATGGGGCGATTCATGCGCTATGGCTGGTCAGAGGAGAAGGAAGATCTCGACAAGTGCATTTTACACTTCACCGAGGCGATCTTGCTTCCTCCCATTCCCACGGCTGCTCCTGGCCTCAATATTGTTGAGCTTCTCTTCCGACTCGCGTCAGCACTTTTGCATCGCTTCAAGAATCTCGAACAGCTCGACGATGTCCGGTGTGCTGCCGAGTACCTCCGGTATCTGCGAGCACTATCCCTTGATTCCTCCGACGTTTTGAGAAACAGAGTCACAGAATCACTCATCGAGGCATTGTACTTTCACGTTCACCTGGACACCCAAGACCCAAGACGGAATATGGATGAGATGCTTGTGCTCTTCCGCGAACTCCTCGCCTCAGACATTTCGACAGACTTTCCCACCACAGCTTTTACGTCCTTATGTCTTGCTATCCAGACCGAACTCTTTCGAGGACGGCATGGCCCGTTGTTGGACGATGTCATTGAGTGCCTCCGGGACGCAGTCAAGGCGTGCCCACCACATTCACATTCACACCAAGTCCACTTCAGCCTTGCCACTGCGCTCCATCACCGCTTCTCCGTGACACATTCAAGCGATGATTATGAGGGTGCAAGAGCGCTCTTTGAAAAAATCGTCGATCCCAATCACTCTGGGGAGAATCTTGACTCTGAGCAGTTACTAGCGTTGGTGGGTCTGCACGGGCTCGCATTTAGCAGAGCAAGCTACTTCAAGAACCCGGAATATTTCGAAGAGGCAATGTCTCATTGTTGTTCCATGCTCGCCAATGCATCCCTTCCAAGAAATATTCGTTCTTTTCTCACCGGGAGTTTGGTGCTTTGCGCAAGAAGGCGCTTTAAATATCATGGTCTTTCTGACGGCTTTCAAGATGCAAGTTCCTTTGATCCAGAACTTATCAGGATCGTGTCCTCTCAAGGCCCAGCCGTACTTGAGGATCTCTCCTACTTTGACGTTATTCGAGAGACTTATTCGAAGGCGGCGATAGAGGAGAAAATTCTGGAGCTCAAGGATATGCTTTCTAATACACGTCTAGGGACCCCAGGTCATAGCGAATGCCTTGATAGCCTTGCGGGGTGGTATAGAATCAAGTTCTCCCTTACCAACGATACAATGGATATCGACGAATCCATCAAATATTGGCGGCTCTTACTTGATGCAGCTGATGTTCTGTCAGATTCAAGATCTGGTTACCTCAGTCGGCTCTGCACCGCCCTCAAGGTGGCATTCAGAGGTACCAACGAAATCCGCTACCTCGACGAGTCGATTATCGTCTGCTATGACATCCTCAAGCTTGAAGGCACAGAGCGCATGCATTTTGACATTATTCGGATGCTTCTATCATCGTTATTCGCGCGCTTGTCTCTATTCAACCGAACAGAGGATGTCAACGAAGTCATGCGATTAATTCCATTGGCCATCGATGATCGATACGCACAGGCACCTGCGCGATTCCAACTTTCATGCACCTGGGCATATATTGCGCGACGCATCAGGCATCCTTCTATTTCGGTAGCGTATGCGAAGGCCATGACGTTGATGCAAGATTCCTTGTCCTTCTCACCCACAGTACAAATTCAACATGACCGTCTTGTCGCGATGGACGATATGTGTAGGAGGATGCCATTGGACTACGCGTCGTACCAAGTGGGTTTGGGTCGACTTGAGGCGGCCATCGAGACACTTGAGCAGGGGCGAGCGTTACTATGGTCTGAGATGCGTGGCCTCCGTACCCCGACAACTGAACCCAACGAGGAAGACCTGCCGTTGGCAAGGAGATTGACGGAGATTAACCAAGAGCTCGAGACGGTGGCCATGTCCATCGCACCGAGCAGGAGGTTAGAAACCGAAAACAGTGTAACTCGGGGTAGCGACGGTATAGACGCTTTCGGGCGTCTTTTCCTAAGGCAACGGAAACTCCAGGAGGAGCGCGATGAGCTCATTTCACAGCTCCAAGGCCGTCCGGGGCTCGAGGGATTTTGGAAGACGCCACCATTTGCGACTCTTCGATTGGCCGCATCGCATGGCCCGGTGATTATCATCAACCATTGCGAATGGCGCTGTGACATCCTCATCCTCCTCCGCAACGCACCTCCTTCACTTATCTCAACCCCGGAAGATTTCTTCGATCGTGCAAATAAATTGAACGACCGTCTCTTAGATGTACGAAGCAATTGTGGACTCGACTCGCCGGAATACGAGCTCACCCTAGGTTTTGTGCTATCGGAACTGTATCAGCTTGTTGGCAAACCCGTCATACAGAGACTGCGCGAACTTGGCATACCAGAGCAATCGCGAATTTGGTGGTGTCCCACATCTGTATTTTGTTCGCTTCCTCTCCATGCCATGGGTCCTATTCCATCGACAAATGAAGTCAAGGCCAAGTCACAATATTTCTCGGACCTGTACATATGTTCATACACGCCGACACTCTCCGCGCTCATTGAATCTCGCGATCGTGATTCACACCCTCCGGGAAATTCCTCACTACTCCTCGTAGCGCAGCCAGACGTATCTCTTCCAGATGCGCAAGCGGAGATCAAAATCATACAGGCCTTATCACTGCCAGTGACGAGCCTCGTCTCAGAGAACGCGACAAGCCCTGCAGTGGTCGATGGACTCAGAGACCACACACTTGTTCACTTTGCCTGCCACGGTACCCTTGAGAGAGCGAAGCCATTTGACGCGTCGTTCGAGCTTCACGGAGGCGATCGTCTCACCCTTCTTGAGATCGTCCGCTCCCGACTTCCGTCCGCCGAATTCGCGTTCCTCGCTGCGTGTCACACCGCGGAGCTGACGGAAGCCAGCGTCCCAGACGAGGGACTGCACCTCGTGGCGGCGATGCAATATTGCGGATTCCGGAGCGCAGTCGGGACGATGTGGGCGATGGCGGACATCGACGGACCAGACCTTGCGAGGCACTTTTACAAGTCGATGCTCTCTAAAAAGAAGGAAGGCATACCGTATTACGAGAGAGCTGCAGGGGCACTCCGGGACGCGGTGCAGAAGTTGCGGAGGAAGAAGAGGATTTCTCTTGAGCGGTGGGTGAACTTCGTGCACTACGGTGCGTGAACACAAACAGATGTCCGGTTATTACATGGGTACAGTAATTTGGCGTGTCTGTGCATGACGATTCTCCTTACTTGCTGGCTGCGTGACAGGTGGAATCGCGATTGATCGTACCGGAGCTACAGTATTGTAATGATATCGATTTCTCTGGGCGCTGTATGGGTCTTGGCTGATGGTTGATGTAATGCTATCCGACAATCATGCTGCAGTGATGATCCAGTAGAATAAATATTTTTGAGCAGAGTATAAGCTTCGACCGGAAAAGACGAACCCACGAGCCAGATAAAATTTTCCCCAGACCGCTACAAGCGTCAGAGAATGCCCGTAGACGAAGAGTGGTGTGTATGTTTTCCATGGATCCACAAGCCCTGTGGATCCATGGAAAACATCCAGACAACACTGTGAAGGCATCGAGTTACCTTGAGGGGCGGTTCCCCTTGGCTGGCTCTTCGTTCAACGTTGTGGTTCGTTGATGAGTCCAGTTGGAAGGGCTGTCATAGTTGGCTCCGTGTGAGCGCTTCAGGGAGGAGGTGGTGGGCGCTAAGTGAGTAACAACGAGCAGGAGAGCCGAGCAGGACGGCTAAAAGCGGGCCGTGGGACATGGGACCGATATTTTATCGCGTGACTACGATTACAAAGCGACATTATTGTCCGGGGGGGGGAACGAAAAAGAGAAACACTGATACAACAGCTGGTTACATTCGACGACTTGTAGTTATGGACATCCCTTCCTTCTCCCTCCACAACCCTCCAAGTTAAAGGGTGTGTACATATCGCGACTAGTATGAATGATTAGGACGCGCCCCGCTTCGAGCGCCAGCCACCACCCGGAGCGCCACCGAGAACGCCGCCGGTGACCCCGAAGCCCGCGAATGCGCCGCCCGGGCCACTGTTAGCGTTGGCGGGGCCGGGACCGGGGGCCGGGGCAGGGCCGGGGCCTGGAAGTTCGCTGGGAACAGTGACTGGACTGCCCGTCTTGTGGAATGTGGGCCTGAAGGAAGACTGAGGGACGGCCTGGATCGAGAGGAACTTGTTTGGAAGCGGACGGTCTTCCGTGTTGTACTAACCAGGGTCATCGTAAGGCATGCGAAAGGGGAGAGGGTCTGGAGCTTACCTGGAACTCGAGGCCGATGCCGTCGGCCTCGGAGACGTCGAGGAGCTTGACGAGCTTGCGCCCGATGCTGTTGACCCTCTCGACGTCGTCTTTTGAGCGCGTCCAGAGCTGGATGCGGTCGACCTTGGAGCGGAGGCTGACGACGGCGCCGCAGATCTCGTCGCTCTCGTCGAGCTCCTCGCCGACGAGCGCCATGGTGAGCCACTGCCAGCACTGGTCGAGCAACGTCGGGTTGTTCTTCATCGTCAGCACCCACTTTCCGCCGTTCGCGTTCGCCTCGTCCTCCCACATCGGCTTGATGCCCGACTTGAACAGGTGGTAGTTCGAGTTGCGCTCCAGCTTGGACGGCGGCTTGAGCCAGTTGAAGTACCGGCAGTACGACTCGACCGTCTCGAAATCGCCCACCGTCGTCAGACCGGCCTCGTATGTCCCCGAATCGGCCGGCGCCGGGTACGAGCTGTCAGAGGCAGACATGGGCGTGAAGGGCATTCTTGCCTTGGTGTCGTGATAGATCGTCCTACGTTGGTAGATACCGGACGTTAATTGCTTTATTTTCCAAAAAAAAAAAAAAAGGATAGCGAAAGGTGGCGCACCACGAATGCTGCAACGGGTGCTCGTGAGGCTTCGTCATCACGCCAGGCGTCTGTGGGTCCTCGACGGGTTCAGCTTCAGGCGGCACCGCCGTGCCATCGACACTCAGGGTGCGCGCCCGCGCATAGCGCGCTGTGATAGCGTCCAGGGACGGGATGTTCTTGTAACCCTTGGCCTTCTTCACTGGCTTATCTAGGACGGCGGTCTCCTGCGCGAGCTTCTCCACCTTCTCGGCTGTGAGCGGCTCCCCTGGACCCGCAGCGGTAATCGCATCGCCGTTGACGGAGCCGTTGGTCGAGTTCGGGGGAGAGGTGGAGAGCGCGCCGGGCGAGGTGGAGCGTGTGACTGGGGCATTGACGGCGACCGAATCTGCGAGCGAGGTCGTGGTCGATACGGACGTTTGGGAGCCCGTGCGGAGGAGAGAGGCGGCCAGGCGAGGGCGGTTGGCGGGCGAGTGGGTCGAGGAAGGGTTATTCACGCCGATGCGGGCAGCGAGTTGGTTGAGGGATGGAAGGCGGTTGGAAGAGGAGGGCCGGTCGATCCTTGGGGCATCAGAAGCCGATTGTGAGGCAGCGGACGTGTTTGTGCTCATCGCGGGGAGCAGTGGTCGATTGTGGTGGCAAGCACAACAATTGCGATGTTCCTCACTGGGAACCGTACCAGCTCCGATCTATCTTACGTCAACACCCTCCACTTGAACAGTACTGATTGGCCCAAAGTACCGCATTCCTCCACCGCCAATCCAGACAATAGGGTCATTAATCACCTCTTACCTACTTAATGCGAAGGACACGAAATACACGAGATCAAAGCAGGAATTACTGTCCTGACTGATACTAAGTTAAACCGTGGACGGATAGGCCGCTAATTGAGCTTGGGTCTATCGGCGTTTCTTTGTTTGCTGTATTTTACTGGCAGTACTACCTGCCGGAGGCATCAGTTCCCCGCAGCCCATCACTGCACCACGGCAGAAGGCCAAGATATGCCTTTGGATATGCCAGTTCGTCGGGGACTCGAAAAAAAAAAGTCTGCCAACGTAGAGGACGAGTACAGTACTGGCCAAGGCGCCAGTCAACGTGATATTCAGAATCCTCTCCGGTGTCAATTAGAATGGCAAGGACCTCGGCCGGCTCTTCGACACGGAGCGGGCGGATAGAGACCGCGAGACACTGAAAGAGCCTGAGGCGGTAGGCATATCCTCGTTTCGTCTTCTCAATGCGCTCGTATGTCGCGTCCAAGGTTGCAGGTAACTCGTTGAGAGCATGCCGAAGCGCCTGGGGATATGTAACAGCCACGCAATGCTTTCAGTTGACAGAAAACCTGTACAGTCAAATGAAAAATTGTCAAAATAGGAAATGGTGATTACTTAATCCCCTCGGACCGAGGGTGATAACTTGCGATAACCAGTTCCTTATTTATCGCGCCTTCCATTCCGCATCTTTCGGTCAGACTGGACAACAGAACTGTCTAAGATATCCCTGATTTCTGCCGTTTTCATCATGAAGAGAAACCGAATAAGATGTTGATGCTTGATTCGGCCCCGAGCTATCGCCCTTGTTATCACGATCCATGACCATCGTCCTGTTGGCATAAAAGCAGAAGACTTGAAAATGCAAGGTTCCTCTCACAATTCCGAGTCCACAGTCTCATCCATCTCACAAAGTCTAGCCGTGGACCATGGTGTCATGATTCGAGGTACAGGATACCATCAGCGAATATGTAGAGTCTCATTGGCATAAACTCTCGAGTCTCGGTTCAAGCCGTTCAGAACGTTCAGGCCTTTCAGTCCCGGCAGTTCCAACCCACCAAACCCACGACGATTGCTCTGGATGGCTTGCACTGCACCAGCACTACTAAGAAAAGCTCATACACTGTACTTGACGTCGTGACTTCCGTCGCGCGGCTTCCTTCACCGTACGTGTCCTTGTCACCCAAATTCTTTTGGGTCTCTTCATAATTTCTGGGTTGGCTGGAAGCTACAGAGTAGGTGCGAAATCGTACCGAATGGTTTCAAAAGAGTGGGAGCGCAACGGGCGACAGTCCCGCATACCAAATGGATGCAATAGAACCGTAATGTCCACGTACGGAACGTACCCCTATAGGACGCGCGAAGGTGATCACACACTGAATCGCTGGTCGCGGTGCGCCGCTCGCCTTGCTTTGACCCACCAGTGCAAACATATAGGGACTGTGTTATCTTATCTACTAGGTCGTCCACCATTCGAGGCCTTCTATCCCCTGATTAGTTTACGATCCCAAGTGTCGAGTGTCTCATAAGGAGAACATTTCCTTTGAAAGGAGGTCCATTCCGTGACTGCATGGTAGCTATAAACAAAGTCATTTCAGCGATAGAATGACAAGAGCTAGAGCCCCGGAACTTGAAGTCGTCAACCTATTTCGAATGATACATCGAGAGCGGCGCATTGAGGGGAACTCACTGTGCATACAGCAGGACGGTCCTCGTTCCCAACATTGTTCTCGTAGAGGTAGAGGCTAGAGCCGTGCAGTTTCCGTTGCCATTGACTATGGGTAGAGACGTTCACCCGTGAAGAGTTTTAGATCGCATCCCGGGATGCGGACAGGCCATTGCATGTCATTCAGTAAAATTGGGACAGTAGTTCCCTTCGACCTCCCGTATCTCGAGTCCTCCGAGTCATCGGGTATTCTCGACCACAAGGCGAGGGTGACTTTGTGTTGTCTGGATTGGTAGTGGAGGATCGCGCAACTTTGGGCCAAGCAGTAATCGTAGTCGTAGCAAACAGTCAACGTAGATTTCGGGTCTAGTTTCCAGCGGCTGCCGCTGCTACAACTGATCGCCGACAGTGATCGCGCTGAAGAGTGATGGCCTGTGTGGTAAACGACCCCGCGAACTGCGGGCTCTGCGGGCTCTGCGGACTCAGGCCCACACCGCACGGTCTCCTGTTGATACGGGTGACCGGTGGTCGTCACTTGCAGGTCCTACAGTGGTGGTACGCACATCCAGGCTCGGGCTCATCATCCAGGTTTACAATTGCCTCGTTTTGAGTCTAATCGCATATAAGTCGCCGTCGCCTATGATAGCCACCCGAATACTGTCACTGCCACGTTTCGGCCCGCACGCCACCAGTTCTCGGAACAGACGACAGCGTTGATGTCCGGACATGGACAAGGAAAGCTAGGGCCAGGACGCCACGAGATACTACATTCGCAACTTCATTTCGCCCGTTCCCGAGTCCCCGTGCTCGCGATGCTCGTGCCCGTGTGCCTCTTTGGGCCTTGTCCGCTCCTCTTCCTTCTGGATTTTAATCTTGAGCCAAGCCGCGCCTAAAACTTGCTGCGACCTGCCTATGTACTGTACCCCTATGTTTCCCCTCATATTTCCTTGTGAAATTAACTGCGCCGTTGGCGTTGTCATGGGACGTGTGAATCTGTCTAATAGTACAACGGACGACATATCGTCATGAGCATCTTGTCTTTCACCTGTCAGAATCACCTGGCACGCCTTTACCCTGCTTTCTCTGTGTTTCCCTGGCAGCCGGAGACTGCACTATCCGAGAAGAATACTGCACTTTAAGTAAGTAAGTCGTCGCCGCGTCACACGGGTGCTTTTTTTCCACAATTGGCGCTGCCTAGCTAATAAAGCGCCCAGATGCTAGGCAATGCTGTGAAAAATCCTACATCAGCCGCCCTCGGCAACAGTTCACCCAAACCGGCATGGCAGGGAGCAATGAATGATGGAGCCAAGCATTGAAGCTGGTCGTGAAGCAGGTGCACCACGTTGCGTGTGGGATACCCCAGCTGTCCTCATACATAGACCCGGTGGATACAGTCGTGGCGCTCCTTGTGCCCTTTCCGCCCCTTTCTCTCTTCTTTCCCTTCCCTTCCCTTCCCCCTCTTTCCTTCCCCTTTTCTTTGTTCTAGTCTTTCAGCGCAGCGCGCTGCTGGTTTTGTTTAGGCTCTGGCACGACATCGCGGTTCGAGATTTCTTGCAATACATCGTATGTGTTGGCCATAGGGATGGAAGGAAGGCCTGCGTTCTCACCAGTCGGTCTTCACAGATCTACAATATTATATTTGGACCAGGACGACTTCGCTCCATCTTTCCACATCTCGGATTCATCGGGTCATCTGGCAAGACTCGCATCTATGCACGGTGACGGCGGATCCAGATTTTTCTCCGAAGGTGGGTCGACTGTGGTCTTTTGCCTTGATGCGGTCCTTACACTACTGCGATCAGGGCACGCACCGTACGTCTCTGGGCGTGTCACCTTGTCCATGATAGTTCGTAGGTTGATCGGTACCTTCAGTGGTTATGGCACCCCCGCTGTGGCGAACCAAGGTCCCGCCTCGCGCTTGAAGCGCGCGATACCGGGTCAAAGGGACCAGCCAGACTTGGGTTACATCTCGAGGTTAGGCAGTTTCATGTCCCGAGAGGGTCTATGGAGCTGATCAATGACAAATGAAACGTATTTAGTGGGCTGCCTGCACAGCGATTCGTCTCAATTTCCAAGAGATCAAGGTATGTCCTTCTCCCAGCATCTGTCGTAATTCAACATAACCGCAGGCACTCTCGCTAGCTCTACCGTGACGGGTATTGGTGTCATTGCGGGAGGGATTCTGGTCGCATGTTTGGCTGTCCTATTGTTGGGTCTACTCCCTTGCTACCTGAAGCGTCGCCGCGACCGCCTGCGGAAGCCAGCCGTCGTAGACACCGAGAATGGGGCAATCACGCAAGTCCACCATGAGTCAGACAGCAGCGTGACCAAGAGCGTGACTGTGCGTTCTTTCAGCTACTTGAACCGACTTCATTTTTGGTGAATGATGGCTAAAAGTCGTTCGCAAAGCCTTTGAGCGTTGTGAAGGAGGAGAGTATTAGATCGGTCTCGCAGGCCTCTTCCGAAACCGCCGTCCCTACTGGTCGAGACGGAAGAACGGTGGAGCCCACCGCCGTCCTCTCGACCAGTAGCGAGAAAAGGCAGTCTCCCCTCGTCGCCCTCGTCCTCACTCCGCCGCTTTGGAGACAGGGCCGGAGGGGCACCCATGCCGGCGCCACCTCCGGCTCTTCTGCTGAGTCCCGGCAGTCCCAACAGTGATTATGACCGAGGGTTTCTCGATGGCAGCGCCTCTGCTCCCTGCGAGATCGAGGTCTGTCAGATTCGCGGAGCGGAATGGCAATGGCCGAGTGACCCGTACGCCGTCCTCCGCACACAGCATATTGCCAAATCCGTGGGACAGGGACAGGGGTGAGAGTCCAGCCGCCGCTACCGGGGTCGTCATTCGAGCGGCCGCGGTACCAGTTACCCGCCGTCCCCGAATCAGCGCCGCCCGTCCCGCCCCCGCGCCGCGCTTACTCTCTCAGGGCCCCCGGACTACCCCGCAGTCCGCGTGATCCGCGCGATTTTCCGGTGTCTATGCGGGCCGAAACCCGATCGCCGAGCATTCGCGAGACGGCGTCGGAACACAGGAAGAGTTTCGCTGACGCCCGACGACCAATTAGGCCTATCTGATAGGGTTTTACAGTTTCTTTCGGTTATTTACTAGGTAGAAGATTACGGGTATTGTTCCGACTTGGTGCATGTAAGTTACAGTAGTTGTTGTATTTACGGTGTGTGAACAGTCGGCTTGGACCGGAAGCTTGAATGAGCGATGGACGCGATGGACGTCACGCGATACGGTTAGTATTAGATCATCCGACCAACCCCACCGTTTGTCCGTTCGACCCTGACAAGTCTCTTCAACGGTTCATTCCTGTCGCATTCCCCCTGTCGACACTCTCCTTTGTCCGTTCCGGCTTGGAGCCCCACGAGTGCCTCATTCACCTGTCGCGATTGCCCCTCGTGGGCTCCTCCGTGATCGACATCCATTTTTGCGCTTTGACCGCTTTGAAAAATAACAGGAGGCGTTACTCTGCAAAAAACATTTCGGTTCAGTAGTCATGCCAACATCCAAGCACATCGTGTCGTTCTCCGACGAGGTCGCAGAGGTGTCCCCGAATGTCCCAGCTCCACGCCTTCGTGTCACCACCAGTCCCCTCCAAACACGGTTCCCCCCCTGACTACTACGCACCCATTGTCGCTTTCAAGAGTCGTCAGCAGAATATGTCTGTGGCGGCTGGGCGCTTGCCAGAGGAGATCTACACTAGCACACTGCCATCGTGGCGTGCGGCTGTCCGGCGTCAATGCCTCGCGGTGGTTGAGCGGGAAAGCGAGATCATCGCTCATTGGCAGGTCCGTTCCCCTTTTTTTCCTTCGTGGCTTCACATTAAAATAGGAGATTACAGTCCCGGGTACGGACCCCATGGCTGGACACGTACTTTTTGCACTCGTCGATGCTCGGCACGCATACCTTCTTTCTCGTATTTCTCCCGCGTTTTTTCTTCTTCGGACACGACGACCTAGGGAGAGGGTGAGGATTTGGTTCCCAATTGACTAGGGTCTTCAGTACTGATATTCTTCGGCAGGCTTTGCTATGCCCTCGCCTTTGGCGTTTATATGTCGTCCTATTTGAAGGATCTAGTGTGCTCTCCTCGGCCCTACGCTCCACCGGTCGTGCGACTTAGTAAGTTCGTGCAATGGTTGCTCTTTGTATTATAACTAAGTCTCTGTTCGCTAGCTGTTGGAAACCATCACCTTGAGTACGGCTTGCCTTCAACTCCACTCTACCAATTCTACCTCTATGGCGTTGTTCCTCGGTGCACATGTCTACGACCTCCATCGCCTCGGCACTCCTCTCTACCACCGCTTTCGCAACATGGGTCGTCGTCTTGTTTATATACGTGTTTTCAATCGTAGGTCGGCCGGCTGTATACCGGAATGCACGGGTTCATGGATTGTTCCGTCGGGATCGTACTCGGGGTGATCAGCTGGCTGCTGCAACACCTAGTGATGCCTGAGGTAGAGAAATGGGTTCAGAGTAGTGATTGGAGTGGTGCGTAGTCATTCCCGTGTCGTCTACTTCTCTCCTCATCTCCTAGCAGCGCCCTTGGTCGTGACCGTGGTCTGCCTCCTCTTGGTCAACCAACATCCCTTCGCCCGTTGACGACTGCCCCTGCTTCGAGGATGCCATCGCTTTTGCCTCGGTCATCCTAGGCATCATTACCAGCTTTTGGTGCTCGAAGCGCGTCCCCGCGCTGAATACAGACCTGTTCACCTCTGTCACTCCCGGCGCCGCGCTCGACTCTCCCGCCGCAATTACGACCTGGGTGCTATTCGCGCTCCTGAAGCTTGGTTACAGGGGTACTGATCATATTCTCGTGGCGGATTCTCGCCAAGCCGAGCGTGCAGACCCTACTGCCGCCGCTGTTCCGTTGGCTTGCATGGGCGAGCCCCGTGCGCCTGCCGCACCGCCGGCACTACACGCCCTGCGACGGAATATGTGCACGGCCCGCCGCACACGCTGCGGGCGGTGCCGAGTATGATTGACCTCGACTTGGCCTGTCGCAGAAGTCGTGGACGAGGATGCTGGTGTTGCGAGCGGACGGCGTGGGCGCAGCTCTGGCGCGGTTAAGCGGCGCGGGTCCCCGTCGGGATCCGTGCAGGAGAAGGCCGTCACGTTTGAAGAGGCGAGCGAGGGCGGCACAGGGGTGGACGGCGAAGTGAAACATTATGATGCCGATGGTACGTCTGCTCTTTCCGGCGTGTGCCTGCCTGCTCGTGGTTGTGCTGACGCGTTTGGCGGGGTGTGCTAGTTCTGACGAAAGTTGTGGTATATGTGGGCATTGGCGCTATTGCGACTGTGATGGTACCCGCTCTGTTCGAGGCACTTGGGTGGGGCGTCTGAGAATACTTCTACTTTGTATAACCGTATACCCATTCAACAATAGGATGGTCGTGTCTGTGTTGTTATCTATAGGATTTGGTAATGATACTATGCAAGCTGACGTCCAGTCAGTCCACGTTGGGACGCAGGCTTGCAACAGAAAGCAAGACCACCCGAGGGCGTTCGAGAACCAAACGTCACTGGCATGAGGAAAAGGCGTTTTCGTACGGGGTTCCCCTGGGCCAGAGCTTATTTGATAGACCGTGCTCGGCGAGATGAGACCTATTCGTGAAATCACTTGCCAGAATTCGACTCGAAAATCGCTTCTGAACGCCTCCATTGCTGCCGCATCCGAGTCTCCGGGTCTATAAGTTACTATATCACAAGTCAATCTCAGGCGTGTCCGCCAACTCGAAGTCTCGAGGCCGTTGGTGCCAGCCTCTATTAACGCATGCGTGGGCTGTACAGAAGTTTTCCAGTCTAGCATAGCCAAGAGGACAGCCTTTCCACTGAACGATGGGCTGGGTACACATGTACGCCTCGTGTCGTTGCCGTGCACCTGCACACATTTAAGGCCTGGCCTGTGAGCTAGTACGAGGCTTTTCGTCTGCCCATTTGCCTTCCCAACCCCAACCGTCCAATTCACTGTCAGGCTACTCACCGTTTCTCATTTCCACGCACTGGACCATGAAACCTGAAGGTAAGCCCGAATCTCCAGGTCCGAATTGTCCTGGCAATTGACACCGCGTCCCCCTTCCTTGCAGTCTCGATCACCGATATTGACGATCGATATCGCGAGTATTCAGAATGTCACTCTCACGGCACCCTCGATCCCACATCATTGGTGTCGATACTCTCGCGATGGCACGATTCATGCGTTATACCCTGTCACGACAGAAGGAAGACCTCGACAAGTCCATTCTACACTACACTGAGGCGATCCTCCTTCCGCCAGTTTCCCGGGATGGACTTTCCCTCAATATTGTCAAACTCCTTTTATTCCTCGCATTCGCTCTTCTACATTCGCTCCGAAGACTTCGAACAGCCCGAGGACGTCAAATCTTCTATCGAGTACCTCCGTTACCTCCGAAGGCTTCCCCTTGACTTCTTTCGACCTCTCCAAACACGCCGTTACGACGTTGCTGATCAGGGCATTGTGTGTTCAACTTAGCTTGGAGGCTGGGGATGGGACACAGGACGTGAATGAGATGGTGGATCTCTGCCGCGAATTCCTCGGCCCCAACATATCCGCTGACTTTCCAGCCGCCTGCCTTTGGGCGCTTAGGTAGCGTTGTCCTGGGCGAATGGGCTCGAGGACGGACCGTCCAGTCGTTAGACAAAGTCGTTGAATGCCTACAGGATGCGGCGAAGTTATGCCCACCAGGTTCTGAGTCGCACCGCGTCTTGTTTGCGCTGGCCGCCGCATTCTGGGTACGCTTCCTGGAAACTCATTCAAATGAGGATTACGAAGAAGGAACGGCGCTATTGGAAAGAATCCTTGATCCTAACCAGCCTGGAGAATGTCCGGATTCACTTCGGGATAAATTTTTGCTTATCGCTAGCGGGTTCGCATTCACCAGATCGGTCATCTTCAAGAACCCAGAAGATTCCGAAATCTCAATTTCTCGCCTCCGTACATCTCTTAGCTCTTCTTCCATTGTGGGGACATCTCGTCTTATGATCACCAGGGCCTTGGCGAGTCAAAACAGAGAGCGCTTTAGACACTACAGTCTTGCTGAGGGCCTTGAAGAAGCGAACTCCTATACCTCACAACTTGTCGACCTTTCGTCCTCTGAATCTCAATACTTTAGGGAATTTTTACTTCAATCAGATGCCGTTCAAAAGTCATATCCTATGGAGAGGGTGACGGAGGAAATTCAGCATTTTGAAGCACTGCTTTCGAACATTCCTCTGGGCACCCCACAGCACCTACGCCTCCTCAGCGAACTTAAAAAATGGTATCAATCGAAGTACTACCACACCAACGATATATCTGATATCGAAGAGTCCATCAAGTATAGCCGTCTGTCACTCGACGCCACTCATTCCCATGACCACTGGAGATTCATTTCCCTCATTTCCCTACGCGATGTTCTCCTCCTCGCATTCGAGAAAACCAGCAAGATCAACTACCTCGACGAGTCAATAACCATCGGCTATGACCTTCTCGAGTTGAATAGTGCACGATCTATCCACTTTCACGCAATTTGGTCGCTTGTGTCATCTCTCCTCACCCGCGGGCGGTTGCTTGGGAGAAGAGAGGACGGACTCGAAGCCATACGGTTAATGTCAATGGCCGTCGATAATCAATACGCGCGGGAACCTGACCGATTCCGGCTGTCGTGTCAGTGGGCCATCCTTGCGCGAAGTACCAGTCACCCCGCCACCTTGACTGCCTACAAGACCGCAATGTCATTGGTCCAAAAGTCGTTGTCCTTCGCTCCGACGGTATCCATCCAGCACACCCGTCTCGTCGCAATGGGCGAGTATTGTCAGACCATGCCACTTGACTACGCATCCTTTCAGATCAAGTTAGGTCGATTTGAGGAGGCCGTCGAGACACTGGAGCAAGGGCGAGCATTACTTTGGTCCGAGATGCGTGGCCTTCGTACCCCGATGGTCCAACTTGTCGAAGAAGATCCGCCATTGGCAAAGAGATTTGCTGAGATCAATCAAGAACTCGAGGCGCTGACCACATCAATCACACCGAGT
Organism: Lactarius hatsudake; assembly: GCA_024734325.1. NCBI lineage: Eukaryota > Fungi > Basidiomycota > Agaricomycetes > Russulales > Russulaceae > Lactarius > Lactarius hatsudake. The sequence continues at coordinate 674,563 of JANSJP010000010.1, read as the reverse complement.
GGGAGGCCAGAAATGGAAGACGGCGTCGGTCAGGGTAATGTTGGGATGGACCCGTTCGGTCGGCTTGTGGTCAAGCAGCGCAAACTGGTGGAGGAGCGGGATGCGCTGATTTCACAGGTCCGAGACCGACCGGGGTTGGACAAATTCTTGACGACGCCATCATTCTCCTCTCTTCGCTCTGCCGCCTCGCGTGGCCCGGTCATTGTTATCAACCACTGCCGATGGTTCTCTGATATCTTGATTATCTTCCACAATTCTCTTCCTTGCACCATTCCTACCGCCGATGATTTCTACAATCGCGCCAAGAAACTACGAGATGAGCTGGTCGAGGCGCGGAAGCATGGTCTCGATTCAGGCGAATATCAGGCTGCTCTATGTTCTGTATTGAAGGGCCTGTATGAGCTCGTTGGAAAACCGGTGATCAAGAAGTTTCGGTTGTTAGGCGTGCCAGAGCAATCTCGGATCTGGTGGTGCCCGACATCGGTCTTCTGTTCTCTTCCCCTTCACGCTATGGGCCCAATCCCATCGAGCGGTAATCGTGACCGGTATTTCTCGGATCTGTACATTCCTTCATATACACCATCTCTCTCCGCACTCATCGAGTCTCGCAATCATGATGCAAGCCCACAGATGCTGGACAAGCCGTCGTTACTGCTTGTTGCCCAACCAGAGGATTCGCTTCCAGGCGTGAAGGGAGAGATCAAGGCCATACGATCGCTCGAACCGCGGGTCACGGTGGCGGGTCTTGTGTCGAGTGAGGCCACACCCTCTTCCGTGGTCGAGGGCCTCCGGGGCAGTCGGTTTGCGCACTTTGCATGTCATGGAGTGTTGGAGACAGGAAAGCCATTCGACGCATCGTTCAAACTTCACGGAGGCCCGCGTCTCACGCTGCTGGACATTGCACGGTCTCGACTTCCGGACGCAGAATTCGCGTTCCTCTCTTGCTGTCACGCTGCGGAAATCACGCAAGACAGCGTTGCCGATGAAGCGCTTCATCTCACTGCTGCGATGCAGTATTGTGGATTCCGGAGCGTAGTTGGGACGATGTGGGAAATGGCGGATACGGATGGGCGAGACCTGGCCAAGAGCTTTTACAAGTCATTGTTCTCCGACCAAGAGACGAGTGTGCCGTACTATGAGCGATCTGCAGGGGCGTTGCGGGATGCGACACAGAAGCTTCGGGGGAAGAGAGGAATCACGCTGGAACGATGGGTGAACTTTGTGCATTATGGGGCTTGATGGTGCATCTTCGACTCTTCGGTGAGTGTCGAATTTTCGGTGCACACATGACTGTAGCGCTTACTGGTTTTCGGAAAGATTTGGATATGTTGTCTCAGACTAGTACTACTTGGCATCCATCGGTATCGATTTGATATGAATAGTTGTTCATTTTGTTGTTGTCTCGATATCGCTCGTATAGCGCACGACCTCAATAAGGCCTCAATTCTCGATGTAATTTGATTTGCACCGACGCATGAATTACCTTGGGTGATGCTTCTCGTCCCGACAGCAAAACGTGATCGCGAAAGAAGCACGACTTTGACTCTTACTCGCTGAACCTTCGACCATGCCTTCGATAGTACACTCCTCTCAACCGTGTATCAGTTCCCGCTTGGAGCTACGAGTGCCACGTTTGTCGTGATTACCTCGAGTCCAAGTCGGCTCTTCCATGACCGACACCAACTTACACTTTGACCATTTTGACAAATAACAGGAGGCGTTACTCAAAGAGCAGTTCAGTTCAGTAGTTATGCCAACATCCAAGCTCTTGATGTCGTCTCCGACGAGGTTGCCTAGGAGTCCTCGAATGCCCCCACCTCCGTGCCTCGTGTCAGCTCCAGCCCCGTCCAACACGGTCCTCCTCCCCTCCCCCCCGACTACTATGCACCAAACGTCATGATCAAGAATCATCAATAGAATACCTCTGTGGCAGCTGGGCGCTTTCCAGAGGAGATCTACGCTAGCATACTGTCATCGTGGCGTGCGGCCCTCCGGCATCAATGCCTCGCGGTGGTTGAGCGGGAAAGCGAGATCATCACTCAGTAGCAGGTGCGTTTCCCTTTCCATCCTTCGTACTTCGCATTAAAATAGGAGATTCAAGTCCCGGGTACTGGCCACGTACTTTTTGCATACGTCGATGCTCAGTACACATACCTTTCTCGTATTCCTCTCTGCGTTTTTCTTCTTCGGACTACTCGACGATCTAGGGAGAGGGTGAGGATTTGGTCCCGGTTCTGATCAGGGCCTTCATGATACTGATTCCCTTTGGCAGGCTTTGCTATGCCCCCGCCTTCGGCGTTTATATGTCGTCGTATTTGAAAGACCTAGAGTGACCTCCGAGACCCTGCGCTCCGCTAGTCATGCGACTTAGTAAGTTCGTGGAAATGTTGTTCTCTGTCTCACGACTGACTCCTGGTTTGTTAGCTGTTGGAAACTAACACCCTGAGTACAGCTTGCCTTCAACCCACTCTACCAATTCTACCTCTATGGCGTTGTTCCTCGGTGCACATGTCTACGATCTCTATCGCCTCGGCTCCCTCTCGACCACCGCTTTCGCAACATGGGTCGTGGTCGAGTTTGTACATGTGTTTTCAATCGTGGTCAGCCGGCTGTGTACCGGAATGCACGGGTTCATGGATTGTTCCGTCGGGATCATACTCGGGATAATCAGCTGGCTGCTGTAACACCTCGTGATGCCTAAGGTAGAGACATGGGTTCAGGGTAACGATTAGAGTGGTGCGTTGATATTCCTGTGCCGTACATATACTCTTTCTCATCTCCTATCTAGCAGCGCCCTTGGTCGTGACCGTAGTCTGCCTCCTCTTGGTCAACCAACACCCGTCGCCCGTTGACGACTGCCCCTGCTTCGAGGACGCCATCGCCTTTGCCTCAGTCATCCTAGGCATCATCACCAAACTTTTGGTGCTCAAAGCGCGTCCCCGCGCTGGATGCAGACCTGTTCACCTCCGTCACCCCCGGCGCAGCACTCGACTCTCCCGCGCAATCCCGACCTGGGTGCTATTCGCACTCCTGAAGTTAGTCACAGGGGTACTGATCATCTTCTCGTAGCGCATTCCCGCCGAGCCGAGCATGCAGACCCTGCTGCCGCTGCTGTTCCGTTGGCTTGCGTGGGCGAGTCCCATGCGCCTGCCTCACCGGCGCCATTACATACCCGCGACGGTGTATGTGCATAGCCCGCCCCACACTCTGCGAGCCGTGCCGAGTATGATCGACCTCGACCTGTCGCAGAGGTCGTGGACGAGGATGCAGGTGTCGCGAGCTGGGGCCTGCGTGGGCGAAGCTCTGCGGTTAAGCGGCGCGGGTCCCCCGTCTGGATCCGTGCAGGAGAAGGTCGCCGTGTTTGAAGAGGCGAGCGAGGGCGGCACATGGGAAGGACGGGAAGATGAAACATTATGATGCAGATGGTGCGTATGCTCTTTCTGACGTACTGCTTGCTCGTTGTGCTGATGCGTTTGGCTAGTTCTGACGAATGTCGTGGTGTATGTCGGCATTGAGGGATTGCGACCGTAATGATGCCTGCATTGTTCAAGGCATTTGAGTGGGCTATCTGAGAGTGGTTCTGCTTTGTATAACCGTATATCAATTCAACAATAGGATGTGTCTGTGTTGTCATTTATAGGATTTGGCAACTTGCGAATGATATACGAGCTGACATTCTGTCGGTTTACCTTTGGAACGCAGCCTTCAGTTTGCAGCAGAAATCAAGTTAATCAAGACCTGAGCGCGTTGTCAATCATGATGGAGTGCCACCGACAGCCGAACATGCAGTATGAAGGACACGTATTTTCGCGTGGGGTTCCCCGGACCAGAGCTTTGATAGATGTGATCGTTCTCGATCTGAGACCGAATCTCTCACCAGAATTCGACTCCTAGTCGAAAATCGCTTCAGTAAGAGAATGGGTGCTCTAGATGGACCCGGACGTGCCGCCACATGATCTCAAGTCAATCTCAGGCGTGTCTGCCAAACCATTGGGTCGGCTTCCATCGACTTATCCGTGGGTTGTGCATGAGTTTCCCAGTCTAGCGCCTTAGCCAAGAGGGTAGCCTCTCAGGTTCCATCGATGAATGGCCCGGGTTAGGGTAGCCCTGTCACGGTCCGCCTCGTTGCTGCGCGAATGCACAGCTTCAAGCTTCAAGGCCTGACCTCTGAGTGAGGCTTTTCGCCACCTACCCACCTGCCTTCCCAATCCCAATTGTCCAATTCACTTGTCGGCCGAGTCAGGCAACCTACGGTTTCTCATTTCCCGCGTTGGACCATGGAACCTGACCGTAAGCCCGAATTTCCAGGTTCGAATCGTCCTAGTACAATAATTGACACTGTGTCCCCCTTCCTTACAGTCTCGATAACCGATATTGACGACCGTATCGCAATTTCTCAAAATCTGCTCTCACGATACCCTCGATTCCACCCAGAACATATCAGTGGTGTTCATACTCTCGCGGATGCACGGTTCACGCGCTATAAGCTGTCACAACAGAAGGAAGACCTCGACAAGTCCATTCTCCACTGCACTGAGGCGATCCTCCTTCAGCCCGTTTCTAGGGATGGACTTTCGTCCTATATTAGTCGAACTCCTTTTTGACCTCGCATTCACTCTTCTACGTCGCTCCGAGCGCTTCGAACGGCCCGAGGATGTCAAATATGCTATCAAGTACCTCCGTTACCTTCGTGGGCTGCCCGTTCCCCTTGATTCTCTCGGCATCCCAGGAAACACTGTTACGAGATCACTTGTCAAGGCATTGGCTGTTCAAGTTAAGTTGGAATCTGGGAGTGGGACACGGAATATCGAGGAGATGGTGGCCCTCTGCCGCGAGCTTCTCACCACAAATATTTCGACAGATGACTTCGCTTTTGCATTTCCACCTCTGTATGAGGCTCTCGACGCCGAATTTAATAGAGGGCCCGTCCAGTCATTAGACGAAATCATTGAATGCCTACGGGACGCGGTGAAGATGTGTCCACTCAATTCATACCACGTCCCGTTAGCGCTGGCCTATACACTTAACTTTCGCTGGATGCAAACTCACTTAATCGACGATAATGAGGAAGCAGTGGCACTATTGGAAAAGCTCCTCAATACCAATCAGCCTGGGGGAGTTCCAGATTCAATTCGGCGTCAAGCTTCGTCACTTGCCGTTGGTCTCGAGCTCGATAGATTGTCCATGTTCGAGAACCCACTCGATTCCGAAGTGACAATTCCTCGCCTCCGCGCCTTACTCAACTCTTCATTCGTTGACGAAAAACTTCGTCTTGAAATCACCGATACCCTGGCGGAACTAGCCAGACAGCGCTTCATACAATATGGTCTTGCCGAGAGCCTCGAAGAAGCGAACTCCTATACTTCACAACTTGTCGACCTCTCACCCTCCCAAAGCCCGCAAATACTTGAGGACATTCTTCGTGCAGACGCTGTTCTTGATTCACATTCGGTGGCGGAGATGGCGGAGAAAATTCAGGATCTTGAAGAGCTGCTCTCGAATACTCCTCCGGGGACCGAACGTCACAGAATGTGCCTCGAAGACCTTGCAAATTGGTATGGATCAAAGTTCTCTCGTACGAACGACATATCGGATATCGAACAGTCCGTCGAGTATAGCCGCCTGTTCCTAGATGCGACCCGTTCCAGTGACTGGCTGGGCATTCCCCTTTATATCCTGCACGACAACCTCCTCAGCGCGTTCGAGCGCACCGACAAGACCAACTACCTCGATGAGTCAATTACCGTCGCCTATGACATCCTCGAGTTGAGGGGTACAGAGGGCGTCCGCTTCCACACAACTTGGAAGCTTGTGCTATCTCTACTTGACCGCGAGAAGATACTTGGGAGAAGAGAGGACCGCCTCGAAGCCATACGATTAATCTCGACGGTCATTGATGATCAATATGCGCGGGAACCTGAACGATTCCGACTATCATGTCGGTGGGCTAACATTGCTCGAAGAATCGGTCACCCCACCACTTTGACCGCCTATAAGCGCGCGATGTTATTGTTGCATAAGTCGTTGTCCTTCGCTCCAACGGTATCAATTCAGCATGCCCGTCTCGTCGAAATGGGCGAGGATTGTCAAACCACGCCACTTGATTACGCATCCTTTCAGATCAAGTTGGGTCGATTTGAGGAGGCCGTCGAGACATTGGAGCAAGGGCGAGCGTTACTTTGGTCCGAGATGCGTGGCCTTCGTACCTCAATGGCCCAACTTACCGAGGAAGCCCCGCCATTGGCAAGGAGATTTGCTGAGATCAACCAAGAACTAGAGGCGTTGACCATAACCGATACACCGAGTGGGAGACCAGAAATGGAAGATGGCGTCGCTAAATGTGGAGATTGGACGGACCCATTCGGTCGGCTTTTCGTCAAGCGGGAGAAACTGATGGAGGAGCGGGATGCGCTGATTTCACAGATCCGAGGCCGACCAGGGTTAGAAAGACTCTTGAAGATTCCGTCATTCACCACTCTCCGCTCCGCCGCCTCCCGTGGCCCCGTCATTATTATCAACCACTGCAAATGGCACTCCGATATCTTAATCATCTTCCACAGTTCACTTCCTTGCGCCATTCCAACCACAGATGATTTCTACCCTTGCGCAAACAAGCTACGGGACGAGCTAGTCGAGGCGCGGAAACATGGTCTTGACTCAGGCGAATACCAGAACGCTCTATGTTCTGTATTGAAGGGCCTCTATGAACTAGTTGGAGAACCAGTGATCGAGAGGCTTCGGTTGTTAGGCGTGCCGGAGCAATCTCGAATCTGGTGGTGCCCAACATCAGTCTTCTGTTCGCTCCCCCTTCACGCTATGGGCCCAATCCCATCGAGCGAACCTCGCGAGCGGTATTTCTCGGATCTGTATATCCCTTCATATACACCATCTCTCTCCGCACTCATTGAGTCTCGCAAGTCAAGCCCACAGGCACTGGAACAGCCCTCGTTACTGCTTGTCGCCCGACCAGACGACTCTCTTCCAGGCGTGAAGGGAGAGATCAAGGTCATACAAGCGCTCAAATCACAGGTCACGATGACGAGTCTTATCTCGAGTGAGGCCACACCCTCTTCCGTGGTTGAAGGCCTCCGAAACAATCGGTTTGCCCACGTAGCATGCCACGGAGTGCTGGAGACAGGAAAGCCATTCGACGCATCGTTCAAACTTCGCGGGGGCTCTCGTCTCACGCTGCTTGAGGCAGTACGGTCTCGACTTCCCGATGCGGAATTCGCGTTTCTTTCTTGCTGTCACACCGCGGAAATCACTGAAAAAAGCGTTGCCGATGAGGCGCTTCACCTTACTGCTGCAATGCAGTATTGTGGATTCAGAAGCGTAGTTGGGACTATGTGGGCAATGGCGGACACGGACGGGCGGGACCTGGCCAAGAGCTTTTATAAGTCATTATTCTCGAGCCAAGAGACAAGTGTGCCGTATTATGAGCGATCTGCGATAGCGCTGCGGGATGCGACGCGGAAGCTGAGGGGAAAGAGGGGAATCAGCCTGGAGCGATGGGTGAACTTTGTGCATTATGGGGCCTGATGGTACGTCTTTGGTGAGTGCTCGAGTTTTCGGCGTGCAAGAGACTCTGGCGCTTAACTTACTACTGTAGTTCCCTCGGTAGTTCCCTCAGAAAGATCGGGATATGAACAGTGTCATCGGGGTCCGAGTCAGACCAATTCTTGTGGTCGGCATTTAGGTCGGTTGTTCGTTTTGTCGTCGTCTCGATATCACCCGTGAAGTGGCCTAATACCCAATGTAATCTGATTGTACAGGCGCGTTACTGTCTTGGTTACTGTTACAGTATTACCTTGTATGTTGTTTTGTCAAATACTTCGGGGCCGGTCGTGCAATCAGGTTTCTTGGTGAGTATTGAGAACATTGGTGAGTGTTCAATTGACATCTATGCGCGGTGAGGTATATATGCGCGTTCGAGTAATATTTTATTTCATCCTCGAGGGGGTTCTCGATCAAGGGGGGTCAGCAAATTTTAAAATCGCACGGGGTCGGTAAATTTTTTTAAGGGGCCGAGCCTCATCCCCCCCGGTGAACCCCCAAAAAAGGAAATTTTATCCAAATATAGAACAGGGGCAGCTCACTTTTCGCATTTCTGAACGTGCTACACTTAGTGTTGCCGCGAGTCGATGCGGTCCAAGTCGAGTTGGCAACTCGACGCCAACTCTAACTCGGGAGTTCACACCGGTGCAACTCGGGAGTTGGCCCCAAAAATGCCCCGCAATTTTTTCCTTTGTTGAATACTCTCCGTTTCTCTACCCTCTACCAAATAACAACTTCTCATGGTCTGTAGTATACCCTGTACCATAATAGTGAATGAATATACTGTAATCAGCGAAGACCTGGGGCCCTGCAAACGGAAAAACTATAGTGCGCGTGCCCTCTTTTCCATGCAATTTCACTGCCATGAGCGGCTTTTTCCATTCCGCAAAGCTGTAGATGTCCTTCACAACCTGCACTTCAGCGGGGCAGCTATCCTTCAGGGTATTGTCCACGATCATCTGCTTCATTCCAGACACCGTCCTGAGCTCTCACAGCAAACCTTTCAAGTCGCTCACCCTTCACTCCTCCGGACCCTTAGATAAGTTTTTCTCTTTCTTTTCCCTCATGTAATTTATCATCTGCAATTACCGATTGTACTCTTGTCAAGAAGCGTGTTGGTCAGGATATGATACATTAGCACAGGTATGCTTGAGCTCACTCCCTCGCGTTCCCAGCGTGCCGCACTCGCGCGCGGCCTTAGCGACTCGAACCCGATGCGTTCCCAACCCCAGCGGCCACTCATACGAAGTTTCACGCCACGCCGACGCGTGCGCGACCGTTTCCGACCACCCACGACTAGCCGACCCGTTCCCCCTCTCAACCTTGCCGCACTTGCGCGCGGCTCACGCCCTTCGACACCGACGCGTCCGCGATCGCCGCGGACCCATATACGACATCTCGCGCCCCGCGGAGGCCTGTGCGACACCTCGCGACGCTTCACACCCCCCAAATCCTGTGCTCGCCATAGACCGTTTCCTAGCGATCGGGGACGGTTTAGGGTATCAGTCGTGCAACGCATCGACGACCTCAGCCTCCTTTTTTCTCTGGTTCAACCCAGCTGGGTTCTCGGCTCTAGGGGTGTGTGTGGCTGGTGCGATGGAGGAGCGGATAGACACGGTGGAAGGACGCATGTCGCGATGATGCCGGTGTCTCGCGAGTATGGGTAAAACCTGCGGGGATCGCATGCCTGGCACACACTTTGGTGTAGTCCATCCACACAACAGAACCACTATGCCGGTGCATACGACTACAATTGCAACCTCAACACCCTATCCCTTGCCATCCGCCCCTCCCTCCAGTCACTCTTGATGGACACCTACCTTTTGCTCGACTAGGGTTGCCAAGCGGAAGGCTGGTACCACTGCACCTGGGCCAAAGGCCATCAGCAAAATAGACCTGACTAGCAGGTACTAGATCAGATTCGAGAGCGCAACGGTGGTAGCAATTGGTGAGCTCGTTTCTCTCAGGAAAACAGACGAACTTCTGGATTTACTGCACAGCACGGATGAGCCCGATGGTAGTACTTAGGTTACAACTTGTATAGACTATAATTTCCTTGAGTACAAGGCGTTCTACCGGAGGACGCTGGACAGAGGGGGCGTGGGAACCTTCAGAATTGAAGGCTTCCCATTGGTTCACGTTTGCAACTGAACTCCCGAGTTGCACCGGTGTGAACTCCCGAGTTAGAGTTGGCGTCGAGTTGCCAACTCGACTCGGACCGCATCGACTCGCGGCAACACTAGCTACACTCCCGTGCGGCCTGAGTTATTACACCTTGCAAATATCTGTACAAAGTGGACGATCGAATGGCTCAGGGATCGACGAGGCACAGCACGAGCCAGTGGCACCGAGGAATCGGCAGCGTCCATTGCAATGGGGCAAAAAAACATGTATATTTAGCAATAAAGGAAACCTATCTACGCTGTGCTAGGTGTAAGTAAGGGCCAACGACATCACATCGCCTTCCGTTGTCGCGGTGATCGACTCGTTGTCGGCGTGTGGTTGTCATAACCATTGTCGTGTTCGTCAGTTTGCGTTGCCCTTGCCATGGTCGCAGTCCTAGTTGCTCCGTCGTGGTCGCGGTCATCGTCGTCACGTCGTTGTCATCACCGCACGTCACTGTAATGGTCCAGCCGTCGGCAGGTCGTCGTTGTTCGTGGCTTGCGGGGGCTTGCACACTGTGTCGTGATGGCGTCGTGGCGTGGCATTGTGATGGTGTCGCAGTGCGACGTCGTGACGGGTCTTGCGCACTGTGACAGGATGGCGGTGGTTGCGGGCTCCCATGGTGAAAGGTGTATGCGGCGACCCCGGGCTTGCGTGCGGTGAGACGGAGGGTGGGGTGGTAGTGGCGGCGGGCTTCCGTGAGAGGGAGCTCGTGGCCTGTCAGTGCGTGAGTACCTCTCGTCCTACTGTAATGCGAACCCACCTTTGCTGAGCTAGCATCCGCAGACGTCTCGCCGCCTGCGTGGGATAGTCTCTGGTACGTTGCTGCTGCAGTACCACATCCGTCTTGCCGCGTCTGGCATGCACGATGGGTCACTGAGCGAGGCCAGCACGGTTGAGAGGACGGCAGCCTTGCGTGAGTACACCGACGCCTGGCGGGACCTTACCTGGTTCGCGTACGACAAGATCGACATCCCTGGCTGTGCGATGCCGCAGTTCTCAGACGGCGTCATTGCGTATCTATCTGAGGACCGGCGAGCACTCACCGTACACCAACTCCCGTCGAAGCTACGCCGGCTCGCCGTGCACCGCTGGACGCTCGAGTTCGACTTTGTGGTCGCCCGATTTTCCCTCGACGCCGCGCAAGACCTGCTCGTGCTGGTCCCCTTCAGCGCCACGCCCGGCCCCTCGCAATGGTACGTTCCTCATGCCGCTCGTGCCAACCCCATTCGCCCTGACTCTCCTCTATCAGGTTCGAGCCTCGTATCCTCCTCCACGCTCTCTCGACCGGCCAGCCGCACCCGTTCGCCTCCCCGAGCGCAGCCTCGGCAGGCGCCATCGAGCTGGCCGAGAGCAAGCTGCAGGCGACCATGGACGGCGACACGACGAGCATACACGACTCGTTCCTCGGCACTGTGGTGCACGGGGGCGCGACGGACGAGCTCAGGTACTACAGAGGCGAGGGACAGAGTGAGAAACACAATAAAACCAAAAAAAAAAAAAAAACTTATCTTGATCACTGGGCTGAAGCCCAGCTCGTTCGTCAGCTACCTCTTCCTGATGGACGCGAATGGTGGTGGCAGGTGTGGGGGCTAGGTAATGGCAGAGTGACAAAAGGCGGAAACGAACCAGTAACAAACCCAACGGATCAACGGGCCGGCCTTCCAAACGCCCAAAAAGTAAATTTTTTTAAGGACTTTCGGCCGACCCCCCCCCCCGCATCGGGTCACGGAACCACAGCCCGGACCCCCCTTGTTCTCGATACTGTGAATCCGTTCACCTCGTCCGTTACCGGCGTTTCCCGAAGGATACGAGGATGAGATGAAGGAGAGAGTCTCTGCCCTCTTTACATCGATTTCATGGGGTCTAAATACTACAAGATATTGCGCTTGCACGTCGCGCTTACGCGTCTGTCCTACTTGTACAATAATAAGTATCTAGGACTTTCCTTATAATATTTGAGACCATCTGGGACGTATAATCACGGGATCGTCACAGAAATATGCTGACACATCAACAATACTGTACCCTTTGGCGGTGGAGCCGGACCGGCGATGTCACGAGATTAGCCGGTTTGGTGGACCGAGCTTGGTGAGTGTCACGGCCCGTGATAGTACCGACATGGTTCAGGGAATATCGAGCGACTTTGCGACTTTGACCACGACTGCGACTGTCGACGGCACATTCTCTACCCGAATCACAGATCAGGGTCTCGTCTTTTCATCTCAACGGATTTTGAGCTTCTATAGTCCGCAGTAGACTCTTATTTGGCTCTTGTAGGTTCGAATACTTCGCCTGTATGTTGACCTATACCTATCAAACAATCGCACGTTTAATTCCCCGCACAAAGATTTTTTCGTACAGAACCCCGGAGAACCCCTCAATGGGTCATTCTCTTCAGAACCTCACCCTGCCACCTCCGTCTACAGGGCCACCTTGCCAGAACCAGTCCCGACCATCCCACCCTTCTTGCGCCCTTCAATTGACAATCAAAACGCCCCTGCGCTTACACCCACGACACCCACACTACAGTCTCCACTTACAGTAGAAAAACATTGTTAAAAGCAGGCCAACGCGAATGCTCCCCAACCCGCATTGGAGGACCAGAATGGCTTGACGGACCGTCAGCTCAATGTCACTGATGCTCTGAGCTATCTAGATGCCGAGAAGATCCAGTTCCATTACTCGCCGGATGTGTATGGCGTCTTCTTGGATATCATGAAAGATCTTAAGAGTCAAGTGTGAGCTTCTTTTCACTCGGCTGGTTCACCCGGTCCCTAGCGCCCGTAAGTATCGTGCTGTATTTCTTGCAATACATATTCCACAGGATCGATACTCCCAGAGTAATTCAACGCGTTGCAACCCCATTCCATGGTCACCATTTCCTCGTCCAGGGTTTCAACCCTTTTCTTCCTGTCGCGTATCGAAGTTGGCTCTGACTCACGTCATCTGAGTTCGTCACAATCACGACCCCGTTGGGGACAAAGTTAAGGTCAACCATTATTCTCAGCATTCCGGCACTGCTTCCACCGTTATCAGCACCACCCATTCGGCTATTTTCCGTCATCGCCGACTCATCGGGCCAACCTGCTGTGTTTGCCCCGCTCCCGTCTACATCTGCGTTAGGGTTGTCGAACACGCCGAAGCTGTCTAGCGGTTCCACTGACCTTCTGACTCCTGACGACCATGAACGCCAAGTTGTAAGCCCGCAATGGAATACGCCCGGCGGATCAAGACACGTTTCAGTGATGATCCGGACACATACAAGCGATTCTTAGAGGCCCTCTCCAATTACAAGTCTAGTGCAAATAACGTTCGTCTTCTCGTATTCCTGGCTTATACTAACGCCTGTGTTACGACTGGCTGAAGTTGTAGTAAAAGTTGGAGAACTGTTTAAAGATGCGCAGGACGTGTCCTCCATGTTTCTGGACTTCTTGCCTGGCACAGGTATATAGGATAATGACGGACTCAATGCGCTCAGGGGGCCTGGCACTCCCAGGATGCCAACTGGTGAGCACACGCCGGTGAAGAAGCAAAAGCAGCCACCAGAGCCTGCTGCACTTCCATCTACATCTACTCCCGCACAAGGACGACGGAAAGCGGTGGATAGAGACAAAAAGAAGGAAGGGGACAGTGGGCGTGTGACTGGGAGGCGGGTGAGCATCTTCTTGATTCCTCGTTGGAACAGGATTGACGTTGCAAGAGGTTAACAGCTGCCAATTGGTTGCGAACCGCCAGCGTTTTCCCATTTCAACACTACTATCCCCGCTTCACCATCGCCACGTCGATCGGGCTACACCTATGCACACCATGCACCGCCGCCACCTACACTGCAGTGCTGCGTGTAACCAGGCAAAGCCGTTGCACTACCGCCTCAACCGCTGGCCTCAGTGATCAATTTCGACGAGACGCAATTCTTCCCACGCGTGAATGCGGCATTCGACTCACGCGAGACGTAACTTACCATGAGTTCCTCAAGCTGGTGAATCTTTTTACGCAGGATTTCATTGATCGCGCACGCCCCATACGCTAAAGCTGTTCGTTCCTTGGAGAAGGAGCGTGTCATATTCCTTCTCATCTCCCAGCAGCACCCTTGGTCGTGACCGTAGTCTGCCTTCTCTTGGTTAAGCAACACCCGTGGCCCATTGACGACTGCCCCTGCTTCGAGGATACTATCGCTCTTATGGCGAGCGAGGGCAGTACAAGGGAAGACAACGAGGTGAAGCACTACGATGCCGATGGTGCCCTTTCTGGTGTGCCGCCTGCTCGATGCTGTGCTGATGCGGTTGGCGGCTGTGCTAGTTCTGACGAGGGTTGTGGTATATGCCGGCATTGGCGCGCTGCGACCGTGATGTGCCCGGACCCGCTCTGTTTGAGGCTCTTGAGTGGGGTGTCCGAGAATACTTCTGCTTTGTATAACTGTATACCCGTTCAGCAATAGGATGGCCGTGTCTGTATTGTTATCTATAAGATTTGCTAAATTGCGAACGATATGCGGGCTGGTCAGTGCACATTTTTGAACGCAGCCCTACAACATTCAAGACCTGAGGCATTCGACTACTTGGACATCTCGTCTAGGGCCAAGCCCGAAGCTTGGAGCTTGGAGCTCCTACTCTCGATCATCGACGAACTCACATCAGGAAGTCGTGTCCGCGTTCACCCACAAGACAGCCATTTCCATCATTCGGGAAGCTTTGATAACAAAGTCCTGCTATTCTCGAACGTTCGCCAATTTTGGAGCCAGCAGAGCAGGACCACCAAGCGGAGTTTTCGCACGGGGTTCTCCGGACCAGATCTTAGGCTATTCGTGCAATCGCTTACCAGAATCCTTACTCGGAAATCGCTCCGGAGAGAAGGTGTCTGCCTCTGCACAGTATGCCTTGTTCTGTTGTCACCTCCGTTGTTGTCCACCAAGAAATTGCGGCCAGCCCCCATCGATTTTGCGTAGACCGACTCGGACCATGAGTTTGCGAGTCCACCGTGGCTAAGAGCGCCTTTCCGTAGTACTGGGCGAAATGGAAGCGTGCACTTCTTGCCTATGATACCGTGCGAATATGCTCGTATACAGTATTGACGCCCGTCCTGTGCAGTGCAAGCCTGAGGGCTTTCGTCTGCCCACCTTTCGTCCATCTCAATCCTAATCATTCAACTCACCGACAGTCTCTGGCAGACGGCCTACGATCACTCATTTCACACACTGGAGTGACTGGACCATGGATCCCGAACGTAAGCCTGGATCCCCGGGTCCGAACTTTGAACCTTCCTGATATTGGTAATTGACACTGTCCCTTACAGTCTCGCCGATCGCCGCTCTCGACAGCGACATCACATTTCTTCAGAAGTCACTCGCGTTGTACCCTCGATCTCATTGGAAGCGCATCCCTTGCGTCCACAAGCTCGTTACATTGCGATGGGAGCGTTATCGACTATCACGAGAGAAGGAAGACCTTGACAAGTCCATTCTACACTGCACTGAGGCCATCTTACTTCCGCCCATCTCTCAGGCCACACTTTCCTGCGATGTTGTCCGACCACTCTATAATCTCGCATTTGTACTTCTAGAACGCTCCGAGAAGTTCGAACAGCCCCATGGCATCGAGTATTCTATCGAGTACTTCCGCTACCTCCGGGGACTACCCCTTGATTCTTTCGACCTCTCCAGAAACATAGTTACAAACTCACTCATCCTGGCACTAGCTATTCAGGTTAAGTCAGAAGCTGGGGATGAGACACAGAATATCAAGGAGATGGTGGTCCTTTGCCGCGAACTCACCTCCGACTTATCGGTGGGCAGCGGCTTTCCCGTCGCCGCTCTTGAGTACTTGGGTGGTGCTGTCAACGCCGAATTCAATCGAGGACGGTACATCCAGCCACTTGACGAAGTCATTGAATGTCTACGGGACGCGATGATGATGTGCCCACCAGGTTCGCACATTGTCTTGTTTGTCTTCGCCAACGCACTCTTCATTCGCTTCTTGGAAACTCGTTCAAATAACGACTATGAGGAAGCAACGTCCCTATTAGATAGGGTCCTCGATCCCAATCATCCCGAAAAGTGTCCGGATTGGATTCGGGTTAGAGCTTCATCACTTGCCGTTGACCTCGCATTTGCCAGGTCGACCTTCTTCCAGAACCCAGAATATTCCGAGGTGTCAATTTCACGTATCCGTACCTTACTCGGTTCATCTGCCATTGATGAAGAGCAACGTCTTTCACTCACTGAGATGTTGGCTTTTGAAGCCAGAAAGCGCTATTTCCGATACAGTCTCGCTGAGGGCCTGGAAGAAGCGAACTCCAATACTTCACAAGTAGTCGACCTTTCACCCTCTCAAAGCCTGGAAGAATCTGGGGAACTATTTATTGAAATAGGGTCATACTCGATGACGAGGATGGTGGAGAAGATCCAGCATCTTGAAGAGCTGCTCTCGGTTACTCCTCCAGGGGCCGGGCGATACATAGAGTACGTCAGTGACCTCGCAAATTGGTACGAATCAAAGTTCCACCGTACCAACGATATATCGGATATCGAAGAGTCAATCAAGTATAGCCGGCTGTTACTCGATGCGGCTGAATATTCCAATGGCCTGTGGAGGTCCAACGCCCTTGTTTCCTTGCGCGGCATTCTCCTCCTCGCGTTCAAGGAAACCAGCCAGACCCGCTACCTCGACGAGTCGATCGCTGTCGGCTATGAAATCCTCGAGTCGGAGAGTGCGCAGGACTCCCACTATCGCGAAATTATGTGGCTGGTGTATTCTCTAAATACCCGCTCGCTGTTGTCCGGTCGAACAGAGGACCTCCTTGAAACCTTCCGATTAATACCAATGGCCGTCAACAATCAATATACACCGGAACCTGACCGATTCGAATTCTCATGTCAGTGGGCCCTCCTTGCGCGAAGTTTCAATCACCCCACCACCTTGACCGCCTACGAGAGCGCAATGTCATCAATGGAAAGGTCGTTGTCCTTTGCTCCGACGGTATCCATTCAGCACGCCCGTCTCGTCGCAATGGGCGTACTTTGTCAGACCATATCACTCGACTACGCATCCTTTCAGATCGAATTAGGTCGATTTGAGGAGGCCGTCGAGACACTGGAGCAAGGGCGAGCATTACTTTGGTCCGAGATGCGTGGCCTTCATACCCCGATAGCCCGACTGATTGAAGAAGACCTGCCGTTCGCGAAGAGATTTATCGAGATCACTCAAGAACTCGAGGCGTTGACCATATCCATCACACCGAGTGGGAGGCCAAAAATGGGAGACGGCGTCGCTCAGGGTGGTGATGTGATGGACCCATTCGGACGGCTTGTGGTCAAGCGGCAGAAACTGGTGGAGGAGCGGAATGTACTAGTGTCACAGATCCAAAGCCGACCAGAGTTGGGAGGATTCTTGCCAGTGAAGACGCCGTCATTCTCCACTCTCCACTCCGCCGCCTCACGTGGCCCTGTCATACTCATCAACCATTGCATCTGGCGCTCTGATATCTTGATTATCTTCCACAACTCTTTTCCTTGTACCATTCCTACCACTAATGATTTCTACACCCGCGCAAACGCACTACGGGATAAGTTAGTCGAGGCGCGGAAGCATGGTCTCGATTCAGGCGATTACCAGGACACTCTATGTTCTGTACTGAAGGATCTCTATGAGCTTGTTGGAGAACCGGTCCTCAAGAAACTACGGGAGTTAGACGTTCCAGAGCAATCTCGAATCTGGTGGTGCCCAACGTCAGTCTTCTGTTCTCTTCCCCTTCACGCTATGGGCCCCATCCCATCGAGCGAACCTCAGGCTTGCGAGCGGTATTTCTCGGATCTGTACATCCCCTCATATACGCCATCTCTCTCCGCGCTCATCGAGTCTCGCAAGTCAAGCCAACAGACGCTGGAACAGCCCTCGTTACTGCTTGTTGCCCAACCAGACGACTCTCTTCCTGGCGTGAAGGGAGAGATCAGGGTCATACGATCGCTCGAACCGCGGGTCACGGTAGCGGGTCTTGTCTCGAGTGAGGCCACACCTTCCTCCGTGGTCGAGGGCCTCCGGGGCAGTCAGTTTGCACACTTCGCATGTCATGGAGTGCTGGAGACGGGAAAGCCATTCGACGCTTCGTTCAAACTTCATGGGGGCTCGCATCTCACGCTGCTGGACATTGCACGGTCTCGACTTCCGGATGCGGAATTCGCATTTCTTTCTTGTTGTCACGCTGCGGAAATCACGCAAGACAGCGTCGCCGACGAAGCGCTTCACCTCACTGCTGCGATGCAGTATTGTGGATTCCGGAGCGTAGTTGGGACGATGTGGGAGATGGCGGATACGGACGGGCGAGACCTGGCCAAGAGCTTTTACAAGTCACTATTCTCTAGCCAGGAGACAAGCGTTCCGTACTATGAGCGGTCTGCAGGAGCGTTGCGGGATGCGACACGGAAGCTGAGGGGGAAGAGAGGAATCACGCTGGAACGATGGGTGAATTTTGTGCATTATGGAGCTTGATGATGTGTCTTCGGTGAGTGTCGAATTTTGGGCGCACACATGACTGTAGCGCTTACTGGTTCTCAGAAAGATTCGGATATGTTGTCTCAGATTAATGCTTTGCATCATTGGTATCGATTTGATATGTATAGTTGTTCGTTTTATTGTTGTCTCGATATCGCTCGTATAGCGCCCGACCTCAACGCGTGAATTACCTTGGATGATGCTTCGTCCGATGCGTTGTGTTCCATTAGGTTAGGACGGCACGGTGTGAACGAAATGCGCGTTGGAGGGAATTCGGGCCGGCTGGACTGCGGCCTTGACGCTGCCTTGCCTTGACTGACCAGCTCCGTTTTACAGTACTTTTATTTCACTCGTACTTAATCCTCAACAGTTCATTCCTGTCTGCCGACCCCTCCCCTTTCAATCCGTGTCAGTTCCAGCCTTGGGCCACATGGGTTCCACACGAGCTCTATGTTCACCTGTCGCGATTGCCCCGAGTGGGCTCCTCATGATCGACTCCATTTTTGCGCTTTGACCGCTTTGACGAATAACAAGATGCGTTTCTCTGTGTAAAAACCGGTCCAGTAGTTATGCCAACATCCAAGCTCTTCATGTCGCGCTCCGACGGGGTCACAGAGCGGTTCCCGAATCTTGCCCCGAATGCCCCCGCTCCGCACCTCATGTCGGCTCCAGCCCCCTCTAAACATCGTTCCCCTCCCGACTATTACGTACCGACCGACGTTGTCAAGAATCGTCAACAGAATACGTCCGTGGCGGCTGGGCGCTTGCCCGAGGAGATTTATGCAAGTACATTGCCATCGTGGCGTGCGGCCCTTCGGCGTCAATGCCTCGCGGCGGAAAGCGAGATCATCGCCTAGTGGCAGGTCCGTTCCCCTTTCCTTCCTTCGTCTTTGCATTACGACAGGAGATTTCCCGGGTGCGGACTCCATGGCTTGACACGTACTTTTTGCACACGTCGATGCTCGGCACACATACCTTCTTTCTCGTGTTTCTCCCCGCGTTTTTCTTCTTCGGACATTGCATGGGTTTTGTCATTAGAATGCAGGGCTCCAAGATCAAAGAAACAAAGACGGCGTTGGTCACCCAAAGGCATGGTTTATGGCTATGAGGGTTATTTTCCGTATCTATACTGTAGTGTACATTTATTGCCCTGCTTTTGACTCCGGAATGAAATGCGTTTTCAGTATCAGTACAGATTCCATGTATGTGGAACCTGCTGTAAGCGCACTACTGTACTGTCGCGGCTTCCCTTCTGAACAATCGCACGAGCGCGCGCTAAACAGATCGATGAACGCACGTCTATCAGGGTTCGGAATCTTCTACAACATCCCTGCGTTCTGACCATGGCATCCCAATCCCAACAACCAAAGACGCAAGACGGTGTTCCCCTCTCGCTGGATATCGCCATCAACATAGTAAATATCGGGAAGGAGGTTTCCAGCATGACACCGGCCCCAGCTGTTTTCGGCGCTTGTCGCCATGCTTCTCACTACCATCCGGGTGGGCTCCCTTCTCTTCCGCGATGGGACATTCCAAGCTCATACCTCGCCAGGACCAGATGGCCAACGATCAGGATTGCGTGGACCTCGGTGTACTCTGCGCGAGTGTCTGCGATGCTCTTAAACGAGGAACGGATGGAAAGAAGCTGGAAGACCTCAACGAGTCCGTGCGTGATGCGATAAGGCGGTTGGAGGCGTGAGTCCATCCAACGACATACACTTCGAGTCTTCTCACCTACTAACCCTGTTCTCGATCGCAGTACTGTGGAGAAAATACGACAAAGGATCGACAAAGTGACCAAGCGGCATGAAATCGTTAAATTTTTTGCTGCGAGCAACGACAAGGGGAAGATCGCCGGTTGGAGGTTAGAACTCAACGAGATCCTCCAAGTCTTCAACGTGTGTTCGGTTCGGCTCCTGCTTTGTCATTGCTACTTACCCCTTCCTCAGAGTGAGCTAATTCTAAACACCAACACCAAGGTTTCTGACACGCATCAGGTCGTGTTGAAAATCTACGAAGCCGTTGGCGGTCAAAATCTGGCGGTAAGTGACAAACTTGACCCGGCACTACACGCGTCCGACACTATGTCGCGCGAAGAGGGCCTTCAGTCACTCGACCCTTCAGCGCCTGAACGTGAACGTTCGTCCATCGAATGTACGGTACCCTAACGAGACAAGCCTCCCTCGCGCAGGTACGTATATAAGTAAGTTCTCCAAACCCTTTCCTTCCCCCAATATGATGTCCATACTCATCCTCTCACCTAGTCCCCACCTTGAGGGCCGACCTTGCCGATATCTGTAGACTTTGGGCAGGATGGAGTCGCTATACTCCGTAACGGCTTCAACGTTCAATCCTTCCTCGCGATCAAAGACTACGGTTACAACGCAGGAGGATGGCCCATCGAAAACCACGTCCGTCTCGTTGGCGACGTCACTGGTGACGGAGCCGATGACCTCGTTGAATTTGGAGAAGCTGGTGTCCTAGTCTCCATCAACAACGGCGACAACACCTTCACCAGCCCCGTCAAACTTGTCCTCAGAGACTTTGGCTACCATGCCGGGGGCTGGCGGGTCGAGAAGCACATCCGCTATCTAGCTGACATCCGAGGCGTCGGGCGATCCGATATTGTCGGATTTGGGGACGGTGGAGTTATTGTTTCCAAGAACGACGGCAACGCGAAATTCAACCCCAGCTACCTCGCTCTCGGGGACTTTGGCTACCACGCAGGGTGGCGCGTCGAGCGTCACCTGCGCTTTATCGGTGTCGCAACAGAAAGTGGCCGTCCAGACATCATTGGATTCGGCGATAAATACGTCTTCATTGGCCGCAACAACGGAGACGGAACCTTCGCGCCTGCCCAGGCAGTCATCAACGACTTCTGCTACATCGCGGGTGGCTGGCGCATCGAACAACACCCCCGCTTCATCGCAGACTTGACCGGTGACGGGAAAGGTCGACATCATCGGTTGCGGGATTGCTGGAGTATCGGCTTCTTTGAACACAGGAGACGGTACTTTTGGTCCCGTCAACCTCGTGGTCAACAACTTCGGAACCGGGCAGGGATGGGAGGTCGACAAACACCCTCGTTTCATTGCCGACTTGACCGGTGACAAACGAGGAGACTTCATCGGATTCGGCGAAGCAGGAGTCTACGTCGCGTACAACAACGGAAACGGCACATTCCAACCTGCCAAGTTCGTTCTCAGCGATTTCGGCGTCCAGCAAGGATGGCAAGTCAACAAGCACCCGAGATTCGTCGTGGACTTGACGGGAGATGGTCGTGCGGATATTCTTGGGTTTAGAGAAAACAGCGTCTTCGTCGCATACAACGATGGCAAGGGAGGGTTCCCATCCGTTAGAACCCTCACCAGCGAGCTCTCATTCAGCGGTGGGAAATAGAACGTTGACGAGACCGTGCGCTGGCTTGCCAACTTGGACCAGACTAGGTAATCACTTTCGAACTTTCTGCGCCGTCGGTCGACCTGTAAAATTACTTGAAACACATTTTATTGTCTTGTACAATTACCTGGAACTTTCAGTGTCGTCGGCCACCTTGTATTCGAAATCAAATGT
The DNA here is from genome assembly GCA_024734325.1 of Lactarius hatsudake. Lineage (NCBI taxonomy): Eukaryota > Fungi > Basidiomycota > Agaricomycetes > Russulales > Russulaceae > Lactarius > Lactarius hatsudake. The sequence continues at coordinate 652,784 of JANSJP010000010.1, read as the reverse complement.
AAACACTGTTTTATTGCTCAGTGGTCCGCCGCCAAAGCAAGGAGTGTGTCGCTTGGGGCGCCTGCAAATGTGACTGTCGCGCTTGATTCCTGGACGACCAAAGGGCAGATCTCGTTACAGAGCCGGTTGGCGCTTCGATCGCCCCCTGCGCTTCCTCACTCAGTGACATCACAGAAAATGGCGGATTCAGGCGGGAGCCACGTCTTCGGAGTCGTTGGTACCCGCCGTGGTTACTACTTCCCGTCCACAGTACAACCAGTAGTTTTACCAGCGGATTCCGGGAGTGGTAAAGTTCATCTGGTATGATCGGACCGTTCGGACGAACTTGCAGGTTTTTCAATGCTGCGTGCTTACTCTAAGCGTCGGAGAGCAGCTCTGCGTGTCAGCGCATGTCAACTTCGGCTCGGAGCCACATGCGGCATCCATGGCATGGCATGTGTGGCGCCGCGACACGAGCTCTCCGTTCACCTCTTGCCGAGTAGGCTCCTCCATGATCGACATCATTTTTGCGCTTTGATCGTTTGACGAATAACAGAAGGCCTTTCTCTCCAAAACAAACAGATCGGTTCAGTGGTTGTGCCAATATCATGTCGCTCTCTGGGCCAAGTCCGACGGGGTGGCAGAGCAGTCCCCGAATGCCCACGCTCCGTACCTCGACTCAGCACCGGCCCCGGGGCCCCTCCGGACACGGTTCCCCTCCGAACTTTGTTGTCGAGAAACGTCAGCAGAATACGTCCGTGGCAACTTGGCGCTTTCCGGAAGAGATCTACGCCAGCACGCTGCCATTATGGCGTGCAGCTTCCGGCGTCAATGCGTCGCGGTGGTTGAGCGAGAATGCGAGACCATCGCCCAGTAGCAGGTACGTTCCCCTTTCCATCCTTCGTACTTCGCATTCAAATAGGAGATTAAAGTGTTGGACACGTACTTTTGCACACGTACACATACCTTTCTGAGCCTCGTATTCTTCCCTGCGGTTTTCTTCTTCGGACACGACGATCTAGGGAGAGGGTGAGGATTTGGTCCCGGTTCTGACTAGGATCTTCGTGATACTGATCCTCTTCGGTAGGCTTTGCTATGCTCTCGCCTTTGGCGTTTATATGTCGTCCTATTTGAAGGACCTAGTGTGACCCTACGCTCCGCCAGTCGTGCGACTTAGTAAGTTCGTGGAAATGTTGTTCTGTCTTACGACTGACTCCCGGTTTGTTAGTTGTTGGAAACCATCACCCTGAGTACGGCTTGCCTTCAACCCGCTCTACGAATTCTATCTCTATGGCGTTGTTCCCCGGTGCACAGGTCTACGATCTCTATCGCCTCTGTTCCCTCCCGAGTCCCGACCACCGCTTCCGCAACGTGGGTCGTGGTCTTGTTTATATACGTGTTTCCAATCGTGTTCGGCCGGCTCTATACAGGAATGTACGGCTTCATATATTATTCCGTCAGGATCATACTCGGCTAGTTGCGGCGACACCTAGTGATGCCCGAGGTAGAGAAATGGGTTCAGAGTAGCGATTGGAGTGGTACGTCGTTATTCACCTCGTATACTCTCTCATCTCCTAGCAGCGCCTTTGGTCGTGACCGTAGTCTGCCTCCTCTTGGTCAACCAACGCCCTTCGCTTGTTGACGACTGTCCCTACTTTGAGGAGGCCATTGCCTTTTCCCCGGTCATTTTAGGCATCATTACCAGCCTTTATTACCAGCTTTTGGTGCTCGAAGCGCATCCTCACGCCGAATACGGGACTGTTCACCTCGGTCGCAGCCGTCACACCCGGCGCCGCGCTCGACCCTCCCGCTGCAATCAAGACCTGGGTGCTATTTGTGCTCCTAAAGTTAGTCAGAGGGGTACTGATTATATTCTCGTGGCGGATTCTCGCCAAGCCAAGCGTGCAGACCCTCTTGCGGCCGCTGTTCCGTTGACTCGCGTGGGCGAGCCCCGTGCGCCTGCCGCACCACCGGCATTACATGCCTGCGACGGAATATGTACATGGCCCGCCGCACACGCTGCGGGCGGTGCCGAGTATGATCGACCTCGGCTTTTCCGTCGCAGAGGATGCCTGCGGAGCGAGCGAGCGGCGCGGGTCCCCATCGGGATCCGTCCAGGAGAAGGCCGTCGTGTTTGAAGAGGCGAGCGAGGGCGGCGCAGGGGAGGACGGCGAGTGAAACATTATGATGCCGATGGTACGTGTGCTCCTTCCGGCGTGTACTGCCTGCTCGTAATTGTGCTGACGCGTTTGGCGGGGTATGCTAGTTCGGACGAAGGTTGTGGTATATGTGAGCATTGGCGCTATTGCGACTGTGATCGTTCCCGCTCTGTTCGAGGCACTTGAGTGGGATATCTGAGAGTAGTTCTATACACAATAGGATGGCCGTATCTGCATTGTTATCAATAGTATTTGGTAATGATATGCAAGCTGACTTCCAGTCAGTCCACGTTTTGGGGATTGTAACGGAAAACAAGACCGCCTGAGGGCGTTCGAGGACCATCATGACGAAAGATGTCTTCGTACGAGGTTCCCCGGCCAGAGTTTTGATAGAGTTTGGCGAGCCTCGACTCGAAAATCGCTTCCGTATAAGCGCAATGGGGCATGCCGCCGCATCCGAGTCTCCGGGTCTACATCACCGTCGCCGTCACCGTTATTATCACCAGTCAATCTCAGGCAAGAGCCGTTGGGACCAGCGTCACGGGCCGTGTGCGTGGGAGCCCACGGAATTTTTCCAGTCTAGCATAGCCAAGAGGACCGCCCTTCCACGAGCAATGGGCCGAGTAAACATGTGCACCTCGTGTCGTTGCTGTGCGAATGCACACGTTTAAGGCTAGGGCGAGGCTTTTCATCTTCCCACCTGCCAGCCTTCCCAATCCCAAATTCCCAACCGTCTAATTCACTGCAAGATTCACTGTCAGGCAACCCACGTTTTCTCATTTCCACGCACTGGACCATGGCACCTAAACGTAAGCCCGAATCCCCAGGTTCGAATCGTCCTGGTAACATACACCGTGTCCGGGCCCCACCTTACAGCCTCGATCACCGATATAATTGACGGCCATATCGCGGATCTTCGGAATGTACTCTCACGGTACCCTCGATCACATTCAATACACATCATGGGTGTCTATGCTCTTGCGATGACACGATTCGCGCGCTATAACCTGTCACAACAGAAGGAAGACCTTAGCAAGTCCATTCTACACTTCACTGAGGCGATCCTCCTTCAGCCCGTTTCCCGGAATGGACACTCCCTCAATATTGTCAAACTCCTTTTTTGCCTCGCAAGAACACTTCTATATCGCTCCGAGAAGTTCGAACAACCCGAGGACGTCAAATATTCTATCGTGTACTTCCATTACCTCCGAGGGCTGCCCCTTGATTCTTTCGACGTCTCCAGACACACCGCTACGACATCACTGATCCAGGCATTGGGTATTCAAGTAATGTCGGAAGCTGGGGATGGGACACAGAATGTGAATGAGATGGTGGACCTCTGCCGTGAATTGCTCGATCCCAACATATCAGCAGACTTCCTTGTCGCCGCTATCTGGTCGCTGGGAGGGGCTGTCACTACCGCATGTTCTAGAGTGCGGTCAGTACAGTTGTTAGACAAAGCCATTGAATGCCTACGGGACGCGGCGAGGTTGTGCACACCAGGTTCGCATCTCGTCTTGTATGCGCTGGCCCACACACTCTTCACTCGCTTCATGGAAACTCATTCAAATGACGATTATGAGGAAGCAACGGCGCAATTGGAAAGAATCCTCGATCCCAACCAGCCCGGAGAACGTCCGGATTCAGCTCAAAATCTTGCCTTGTGTCTTGCTGGTACGCTCGTATTCGTCAGATCGACCATCTACGAGAACCCCGAATATTCCGAAGTCACAATTTCTCGCCTCCGCACCCTACTCAGCTCTTTTTCCGATGATCGAGAAATGCGTCTTTATCTCACTGACATCTTGGCGACCAAAACCAGAGAGCGCTTTACACATTACAGTCTTTCTGAGAGCCTCGAAGAAGCCAATTCCTATACTTCACAACTTGCTCGACATTTCATCCTCTCAAGGCCTGGATAAATATGAGTTACTTGAACGTCCAGTGGACACCATGGTTCAGCGATCATACTATTCCATGGAGAGGACGAGGGAGAAAGTTCAGCACCTTGAAGAACTGCTTTCAATCACCACTCCGGGGACCCCACACCACAAACGCCTCCTCAGTGAACTTGGGGAATGGTATAAATCGATGTACTACCATAACCACGATATATCTGATCTCGAAGAGTCCATCAAGCTATAGCCGTCTGTCACTCGACGCCACTCATTCCAGTGACCAGTGGAGAGTCCTTCCCCTCGCCTCCCTTCGCAATGTTCTCCTCCTCGCATTCGAGAAAACCAACAAGATCAACTACCTCGACCAGTCAATCGCCATCGGATATAGCATTCTAGAGTTGAAGAGTGTACAGTTTATCCACTTTCACGCAATTCGGAAGCTTGTGTCATCTCTACTTACCCGCGAGCAGTTGCTTGGGAGAAGAGAGGACAGACTCGAAGCTATACGATTAATGTCACTGGCTGTCGATAATCAATACGCGAGGGAACCTGACCGATTCCGACTGTCATGTCGGTGGGCCATCCTTGCGCGAAATACCAGTCACCCTACCACGTTGACTGCATACAAGAGCGCAATATCATTAATGGAAAAGTCGTTGTCCTTCGCTCCGACGGTATCCATTCAGCACGCCCGTCTCGTCGCAATGGGCAAGAATTGTCAGACCGTGCCACTTGACTACGCATCCTTTCAGATCAAGTTAGGTCGATTTGAGGAGGCCGTTGAGACGCTGGAACAAGGGCGAGCGTTACTTTGGTCAGAGATGCGAGGCCTTCGAACCCCGATGGCCCGACTTATTGAAGAAGACTCGCAGTTGGCAAAGAGATTCGCTGATATCAATCAAGAACTCGAAGCGCTGACCACAGTCCATCACACCGAGTGGGAGGCCAGAAATGGAAGACGGCGTTGCTCAGTGTGGTGATGGGATGGACCCGTTCGGTCAGCTTGTGGTGAAGCAGCGCAAACTGGTGGAGGAGCGGGATACGCTGATTTATCAGATCCGAGGCCGACCAGGGTTTGAAAGATTCTTGAAGACGCCATCATTCACCACTCTTCGCTCTGCCGCCTCGCGTGGCCCCGTCATTATTATCAACCACTGCAGATGGTGCTCCGATATCCTGATTATCTTCCACAATTACTTCCCTGCTCCATTCCTACCATCGATGATTTCTACACTCGCGCAAACAAACTACGGGACACGCTAGTCGAGGCGCGGAAGCACGGTCTCGACTCAGGCGAATACCAGGATGCTCTATCCTCTGTATTAAAGAGCCTGTATGAGCTCGTTGGAAAACCGGTGATCAAGAAGCTTCGGTTGTTAGGCGTGCCTGAGCAATCTCGAATCTGGTGGTGCCCGACGTCAGTCTTCTGTTCTCTTCCCCTTCACGCCATGGGCCCGATCCCCTCGAGCGATTCTTCTTCCAACTTGCGATATTTCTCAGATCTGTACATTCCTTCATATACACCATCTCTCTCCGCACTCATCGAGTCTCGCAAGGCAAACCAACAGATGCCGGAAAAGCCTTCGTTACTGCTTGTCGCCCAACCAGACGACTCTCTTCCCGGCGTGAAAGGAGAGATCAAGGCCATTCGATCGCTCGAACTGCGGGTCACGGTGGCCGATCTTGTCTCGAGTGACGCTATACCCTCTTCCGTGGTCGAAGGCCTCCGGAGCAGTCGGTTTGCGCACTTCGCATGCCACGGAGTGCTGGAGACAGGAAAGCCGTTCGAGGCATCGTTTGAACTTCACGGCGGCTCGCGTCTCACGCTGCTGGACATTGTACGGTCTCGACTTCCGGATGCGGAATTCGCGTTCCTTTCTTGCTGTCACACCGCAGAAATCACGGAAGACAGCGTTGCTGATGAGGCGCTTCACCTTACTGCTGCAATGCAGTATTGTGGGTTCCGAAGCGTAGTTGGGACGATGTGGGAAATGGCGGATACGGACGGGCGAGACCTGGCCAAGAGCTTCTACAAGTCATTATTCTCTAGCCAGGAGACAGGTGTGCCGTACTATGAGCGATCTGCGAGAGCGCTGAGGGATGCGACACGGAAGCTGAGGGAAAAGAGGGGGATCAGCCTGGAGCGATGGGTGAACTTTGTGCATTATGGTGCTTGATGGCGCGTCTTTGGTGAGTGGCCGAGTTTCTGAGCACGCGCGACTCTGGCGCTTACCAGTCCCCCCAGAAAGATTCGGACATGCTGTGTCATCGGGGTCCGAGTCCAGACCAATAGTACTTGACGTCGGTAATTGAGTCGGTTGTTCGTTTTATTGTTGTCTCAATGTCACCTGTCTAGTGGCCTAATGTACAAACACGTTACTGTCTGTAATTACCTTGTATGTTGTTTTGTCGGAGACGCCAGGGCTGGTCGTGCAACCAGGTTTTCCTATGTACTATTTCCGGATTGACACAGGAGGGGCATTGGTGAGTTTTGACACGGCCCACTATGTCCGATGTTGCAGATATACATGTTCGCGTACTGCCAGTGTAACTGAAGCATCGTGGTTCGAGTTGGGTGAGGTTGGGTGTTATCATAGGTGGCGGGCCGTAACACCGACTCGGACCGGGGAATATCTGCTGCGACCGCGACTGCAACCGTCAACGACACATCCTCTCAGGCTACCGCACTACCGACCAGGGTCTCGTCTTTTCGCGTCGACAGATTTTGAACCGCTATAGCTCGTGGGAGAGTTGTTGTTCGGCGCTTGTGGGCTCACAGTGGCATCTCAAATACTTCGCCTGTACGTTAACTTAGGTTTTCAAACAATTGCACGCCTAGTTCCCAGTTTTGTATAGAACCCTGGACGCCTAATGAACCCCTCAATAGATCCTTCTCTTCAGAACGTCTCACAGCCACCTTCGTCCACAGAGGCCACCGTGCCAGAACCGGTCCAGGCCATTCCACCATCCAATCGATAATCAAAACGCCCCTGCGCCTACACCTACGGCACCCACACCACAGCCTCCACTTACGACAGAGAAGCGGGCCAATGCACATGCCCCCCAGCCTGCGCCGGGCGATCAGAACGGCGTGATGGACCGTCAGCTCAATGTCACTGATGCTCTTAGCTATCTAGATGCCGTGAAGATACAGTTCCACGACAGGCCGGATGTGTATAACGTCTTCTTGGACATCATGAAAGATTTTAAGAGTCAAGTGTGAGCCTCTTCTCATTCGGATGCTCTACCCGGTCCCTAGCGCCCGTGCCCATTATTCTGACTTCCTTACCTTATAATGTTTTCAACAGGATCGATACTCCCGGAGTAATCCAACGCGTTGCAACCCTATTCCATGGCCACCCTTTCCTTATCCAGGGTTTCAACACTTTTCTTCCTGTCGGATACCGCATCGAAGTCGGCTCTGACTCACAGTCATCTGAGGTCATCAGTCACGACCCCGTCAGGGGACAATGTTAAGGTCAACCAATACTCCCAGCATTTCGGCACCACCCCCATCGTTATCAGCACCACCGCAGCAAGAAATTGGCCAGCTGCCGCCATCGGACCAACCTACTGTATCTGCGCCGCTCCCTTCTACATCTGTCTTAGGGTTGTCGAACACCCCGAAGTTGTCTAGCAGTTCCATCGACTTCCCCACTTCCCGACGACCACGAATGGCGGGTTCTGGGGCCGGCAATGGAATACGTCCAACGGATCGAGACACGCTTCAGTAATGATCCGGACACGTACGAACAATCAGAGATCCTCTCCAACAAGTCTAGTGCAAACAACGTTCGCCTTGCTTCTTCTCTCGCCAGGCCTTGCTTTGGGTACTTCCACTGGCCCACCGGCCACACCACCATCCGCCAATGGACCTTCGTCGTCTTGTTCAGGCAAACGCTACAAGGCGCCCCTCTTCTTCTCCAAATCGTTGTTTGAGCACCTCTACTCCTTCTACTCCAACCTCGGCAACAGCTCTTCCCATCACAGCACTCCTCGTATTCCCAGCCCGTACTAATGCCTGACGTGGTAGGCCGAGGTTGTAAGTTAGCAAAAGTCGAAGAGCTGTTTAAAGTTGCGCCGGACCTGTCCTCTACGTTTCTGGACTTCTTTCTTTTCTGGCACAGGTATAAGGATAACCACGTACTCAATATGCTCGTGGCCTGGCACTCGGTCCGGTACGCCAACGAGTGAGCACGTGCGGGCGCATAAGCAGACGCAGCCTGTAGAGCCTCCTGCCCACCTCCATCTGCGTCCGCAAAAATACGATGGAAAGCAGCGGATAAAGATAATGAGACGGAACGCTGGGCTGGGAGTCGGGTAAGCATATTCCTGGTTACTCATTGAGACGTGATTGACGCTGCGAGAAGGTTAAGCAGCCGCCGACCGGTCGTGAGCTCCCAACGTTTTCCATTTCAACACTACCCCCGCTCTACCACTGGCATCGCCACGATCGGGCCACTCCTATGTGCACCATGTGCTGCCCCCACCTTCACCGCAGAACTACGGGAAAGCGGGCACAGCCATGGCGCTATTCCCTATTACGCGATTGGAGTGGTGCGTTGTCATTCCCGTGTCGTGTACTCTCTCATCTCCCGGTAGCGCCCTTGGTCGTGATCGTCGTTTTCCCCCTCTTGGTCAACCAACACTCTTCGCCCGTTAACGACCGCCTTACTTCCAGGACGCCATCGCCTTTACCTCGGTCAAGTCATCATCGCCAGAAGTGCGTGCCCACGCTGAATGCAGACGCGTTCGCCTCCGTCACACCCGGCGCAGCGCTCGACTCTCTCACCGAAAACACGACCCGGCTGCTATTCGCACCGCTAAAGCTAGTGACAAGGGTACTGATCATATTCCCGTGGCGTATTCTCGCGAAGCCGAATGTGGAGACCCCGCTGTGCTGCTGTTCTACTGGCTTGCATTGGCGAGCCCCGTGCGCACGCCGCACCGGTGCCATTACGTGCCTGCAACGGAATATGCGCACGGCCTGCCGCACACGCTGCACGTGGTACCGAGACGATCGACGACTTGGCCGTCGCGGAGGTCGTGAACGAGGATGCCGGCGTTTCGAGCGGGCGACGCGAGGGCGCAGTTAAGCGGCGCAGGTCTAGTCTGGATACGCGCAGGAGAATGCCGTCGTGTTTGAAGAGTTTGAAGAGGCGAGCGGGAGGCACAGGGGAGGTCGGGCCGGAACTTAGAATAGCGATACGCCAGACCCGGACGGCTACTGCAGCGGTTCATTCCTATCGCATCCCCCCTGTCAACAGTCCGTTCCGGCTTGGAGCCCCACGAGAGTGTGTTGCGATTGCCCCTCGTGGGTTCCTCCATGATTGACCCCATTTTTGCGCTTTGACCGTTTTGACAAATAATCAGGAGGGCACTTTCCTTCAAAAAACATTTCGGTTCAGTAGTCATACCCATATCCGAGCATTTCGTGTCGTTCTCCGATGAGGTTGCAGTTGCAGAGTAGTCCCGCATGCCCCAGCTCCGCGTCTCGTGTCACCACCATCCTCCTCCAAACACGGTTCCCCTCTGACTACTACGCCCCAACGTCGCTTTCAAGAATCATCAGCAGAATACGTCTGTGGCGGCTGGGCGCTTGCCAGAGGAGATCTATGCAAGCACACTGCCATCGTGGCGTGCGGCCGTCCGGCGTCAATGCCTCGCGGTGGTTGAGCGGGTACGGACTCCATGGCTCGACACGTACTTTTTGCACACATCGATGCTCGGCTACCTTCTTTCTCGTGTCTCTCCCTGCGTTTTTCTTCTTCGGACACGACGACCTAGGGAGAGGGTGAGGATTTGGTCCCAATTGACTAGAGTCATCACGGTACTGATTCTCTTCGGCAGGCTTTGCTACTTGCCTTTGGCGTTAATATGTCCTCCTATTTGAAGGATCTAGTGTGCTCTCCTCGGCCCTACGCTCCAGTCGTGCAACTTGGTAAGTTCGTGCAATGGTTGCTCTTTGTCTTACAACTAACTCTCTGTCCGCTAGCTGTTGGAGACCATCACCTTGAGTACGGATTGCGTTCAACCCACTCGACGAATTCTGCCTCTATGGCGTTGGTCCTCGGTGCACATGTCTACGACTTCCATCGCCTTGACTCCCTCTTGACCACCGCTTTCGCAACATGGTCGCTGTCTTGTTTATATACGTGTTTTAAATCGTGGTCGGCCGGCTGTATATCGGAATGCACGGCTTCATGGATTGTTCCGTCAGGATCATACTTGGGATAATCAGCTGGTCGCTGCAACACCTTGTGATGCCCGAGGTAGAGAATTGGGCTCAGAGTGGTGATTGGAGTGGTGCGTTGTCATTCCCGTGTCGTACACACACTCTCATCTCTTAGTAGCGCCCTTGGTCGTGACCGTGGTCTGCCTCATCTTGGTCAACCAACACCCTTCACCCGTTGACGACTGACCCTGCTTCGAGGACGCCATCGCATTTGCCTCGGTCATCTTAGGCATCATCATGAGCTTTTGGTGCTCGAAGGGCGTCCCCGCGCTGAATACGGACCTGTTCACCTCGGTCACCCCGGCACCATGCTCGACTCTCCCGCCGCAATCACGACCTGGGTGCTATTCGCACTTCTGAAGTTAGTGACAGGGGTACTGATCATATTCTCGTGGCGCATTCTCGCCAAGCCGAGCGTGTAGACCCTTCTGCCGCCACTGTTCCGTTGGCTTGCATGGGCGAGCCCCGTGCGCCTGCCGCACGGTCAGCACTGCACGCCTGCGACAGAATATGTTCATGGCCCGCCGCACACGCTGCAGGCGGTGCCGAGTATGATCGACCTCGACTTGTCGGTCGCGGAGGTCGTGAACAATGATGCCGGCGTCGCGAGCGGGCGGCGTGGGCGAAGCTTGGGCGCGGTTAAGCGACGAGGGTCCCCGTCTGGATCCGTGCAGGAGAAGGCCGTCACGAAGAGGTGAGCGAGGGCGGCTCACGGGAGGACGGCAAGGTGAAACGTTGTGATGCCGATGGTACGTATGTTCTTTCCGGCGCGTGCCGCCCTCTCGTGGCTGTGCTGACGCGTTTGGCGGGGTGTGCTAGTTCTGACGAAGGTTGTGGTCTATGTGGGCATTGGCGCCATTGCGACCGTGATGGTGCCCGCTCTGTTCGAGGCGCTTGAGTGGGGTGTCTGAGAGTATTTCTGCTTTGTGTAACCGTATACCCATTCAACAATAGGATTGTCGTGTCTGTTGTTATCTATAGGATTTGGTAATGATATGCAAGCTGACGTCCAGTCAGTCCACATTTGGGACGCAGGCTTGCAACAGAAGCAAGACCAAGACCGCCTGAGGGCGTTTGAGAACCATCAATCGCCAAACGTCACGGCATGAGGAAAGGTGTTTTCGTACGGGGTGCTCGGCGAGATGAGACCTATTTGTGAAATCACTCGCCAGAGTTTGACTCGGAAATCGCTTTTGTAAGGAATGGAGGCGTGCTGCCGCATCCGAGTCCGACTCGGAGTCTCCGGGTCTATATCGCAAGTCAATCTTGTCAATCCGAGTCTCAGGCGTGTCCGTCAACTCGAAGCCGTTGGTGCCAGCCTCCATTAACGTATGCGTGGGCCGTACAGAAGTTTTCCAGTCTAGCATAGCCAATAGGACAGCCTTTCCACGAACGATGGGCTGGCTACACATGTACGCCTCGTGTCGTTGCCATGCAAATGTGCACACCTTTAAGGCTGGAAGCCCGTTCGATTGGGCAACACTTAAGTCAGGCGAAGACGGAACAGAAACCAAGCGCAATTAATTGAATGAGATCTCAGATACAAGGGAGTAAGGAAAATAGGGAAAAGTGGGGGTAAAGGTGATGGTCCGTTAAGCAGTGGTATCGCGGGTTTATATACGATGGCGGATGGTCCTTGGGATCCCGCCGTTGTCAGATGTTGTGAGTCCGTGTTTAGCAGGTGATTTTGTGGGTGACGTCGAGACGTGGGTCGATGACGTATGGGTGTCGATATGATGGTATGTGTAGCGGATACGCTTGCACTCCTCCCCGGTATAATTTAGTGAACGGAAAAGGGATAACGGAATTTATGCGTGAGAAAAAAGGGGGAAGGGCATTAAGCTATGAGGCGCGTAAGGGGGGGATGATGATCGTAAGTTTGCTGTTTTTGTCCTTGCGTGCGTCTGCTTGTTTTTGTGGGGTTAGTTTCCGGGCCTGCCAGATGTCAAGCGCTTCGCAGTCTTCCAGTTCTCTTGCTGGGAGCCACTTATCGCCCTCGGGTCCTTCGCCGCGCCAGCGGACGAGGTATTGCGTAGCGTTTCTTCGTCGTCTCTCGTCAACAATCTTGTCCACCCAAAACTCTTGTTCTCCGTCCAACAAGATTGGTTCTGGTGGGTTCATGGCGCGTTGTGGGAAGAGGGTATCGTCATTTTCCTTAAATGGTAGGATTTCCGATGTGTGGAACACTGGGAATGTGTTAGGGTTTTCAGGCATGTCCAACGTCACTGTCGAATGCGCTTCGTCAGTGGAGAGGACGCGGTAAGGGCCATCAAAGCGCGGCATGAACTTAGCTGCGCGTCGCCCTTCTCCGGTCTTGTACTCCCGACGCCTGTTTGCTGTTGAGAGTACCACGCGATCCCCAACTTGAAAAGGGAACGCGAGTCGGCGATCCTTATTTGCCTGGTACGCCTGCTTGATTTTCGCTGTTAGGAGGTTGTCCTGGGCATTAATCTCAAGGCTCTGCATTCGTTCAACAATGTCGCGGGCCTTTGGGTCGTCTTCTGCGTCCTCCGTGTTTGTAAGGATTGGTGGGAGTAGTCGTGGAGACTTGCCGAAACGCAGTTGAAAGGCGGTGTATCCCGTAGAGGCGTTGATAGTGTTCATGATGTCGAATCTTACTTTGGGGAGTAGTTGGGACCAGCCCTTCTGGTCACGTTCGACGGAGAAGCGTATGCACTGGATGACAGTCTTGTTTGTGCGTTCGCTGGCTCCATCTGTTTGGGGATGATATGCCGTAGACATCTTCAGCTGTACTCCTGTTAGCTTATGCAGTGCGCGCCAGAAGCGCGATAAGAAGAGCTTATCGCGGTCCGAGACAATGTCGAGGGGCAATCCGTTCTCGCAATACCACTCGGTGAAGAAGAGCTCGGCCAATTTCTCGGCGGTGAGTTTCGTTGTTGTTGGGACAATTCGGATATCCGACCCTAGTCGGTCGGTAAATGTCACGATGCAGTCGAAACCTGCGTCGAGCGGTAAAGGGCCAATAAAGTCTATAGCAACCGAGTCGCAGCGACGGTCAGGAATGGGCAGAGGATGTAGGGGCCCGATGGGTTTCATCGTTGTGGACTTGTTTCGTTGGCAATCCGCACAGGAGGGTATGTACGCATCTTCTAGTTCCTTCCGCATATGAGGCCAATAATAGGAGCTCCGGAGCGCTTCGTATGTTTTGGTCGCACCAAAGTGGCCGAGCTTGTCGTGTGCAATGCGGAACAGTGTTTCGCGTACATGTCGGCCTTCCGGTACTACAAGTCGGTCGTCAATGAACCAGAAACCGTTTCGCTGCTCGATGTTATGCATGCCTGCCGCTGCACTCTTCAGTTTTGCCGTGAAAGGGTCAGAGGAATAGCCGTCTCTTATTTCATCGAGGATAGCGTCTTCAAGTTCAAAGCGGGACCGAATTTTCTTATTTGTCGTTTTGGAGAAGATTGAGGAGACAACGGTCGTGCTTGGGTCTGGTAGTCGTGACAAGGCGTCCGCAACGCAGTTTTGTTCTCCGGGCAAGTAGTGGATTGAGGCGTCATACTGTGATAAAAATTCCATCCATCGAGCCTGCCGTCGGGAGAGATCGCGTTGAGTTCCGAAGTGCTCGAGCGTCTTGTGGTCCGTCCAGACCTCGAACGAATATCCGAGTAAGTCGGTTCGCCATTTTCCCAACGCGCGAATTACGGCCAGCAGTTCCTTTTCGTGTACTGGGTAATTTAATTCGGCGCCTTTGAAGGTGCGTGAGTCATAAGCAACTGGTCGAGCCGTTTCGTACGTTGGTCCAAAGGTGAGGACCGCGCCTGAGCCTACGTCGCTTGCGTCGGTCGTTACGTAGATCTTGTGTTCCGGCATTAAGGAGGGGTCAATGGTCGTGAGGCATTCAGTCGATGTGACCATTTTCTTGATGGCGTCGAATGCTTCCTGATGCCTATCTGTCCAGGTGGGGAAAGTTTTATCACATTCCTTCGTGGTCAGTTCGTCAAGGATGCCTGTTTGTTCAGCAAGTTTTGGGAGAAACGGGGCGAGATATCTCACTAAGCCGAGGAAACCTCGTGCTTGTTTCGCGTTGGTTGGTCTCGGCCAGTTTATTACTCGATCAGCCTTTTTCTCGTCCGCTTCAATCCCTTTTGCCGTGATGCGATGGCCAAGGAATCGTATTTCATTGGCGAAAAGCTTGGTTTTCTTTGGGTTGCAGTACAATTTGTTGTCCGTTAGTGCTTGCAGTATCGTGGCGACGTTGCGTGCGTGTTCTTCGATAGTGGATGACCAAATTGCAATGTCGTCTATGTAGACGTGACAGATTCGCCCGATCCATGGGCGCAAAGCTTCTGTCACTCGCCGTTGTTGTATTGCCGGAGCATTCTTTATTCCCATCGGCATCACAACCCATTCATACAGTCCCCAGGGCGTGTTGACGGCTGTAAGGGCGATGTCGTCAGGGTGCATGCGTGTCTGGAAGAAGCTGTTCGTCATGTCGATGGTGCCGAAAACTTGACCCATTGCTACGTCTGCAAGAATTTCGTTTATGCGTGGTATCGGGAAACTGTCTGTGACTGTATTGCTATTAAGCTGCCGGTAGTCGTTCACCCACCGCGGTAGGACCGTCGGATCTGTTTTTGGGATGATGAACGCGGCGGATCCGGCCGGTGCGGACGATGGCCGAATCCTACCTGCATCGAGGTGTTGTTGGAGGAGCGTGTGCCACGCCTCTTTCCATTTGCGTGGGCATGGATAATTTCTGGTTTGTATCATTTTGTGGGCGTCCTTTAGCTTGATTCTGGCAAGTGGCGTTTTTGGTAGCTCCTCGGCGTGAGGAGGCGGTTCGAAGACCTCCTTGAACCGTGTGCGGAGCTCCATTTCCCTCTGCGACATTGTTTCGTCTCTGGTCAGTGTTTCGACTCGTTCTCGGATGGCCGCTAGTATGTCTATGTTGTCCGCTGGCTGTCCAGGTTGTACGTGTAGGAGGTCATAGGGCATTTTTAAGTTTGTGACGACACACGTTCGCTCTGCGTAATTGCAGACAATTTTATTTACGGTGAGAAAAGGTAGACCGAGTATGAGCGGTATACAAAGGTTCGGTGCGATCACGGCGTGTAGGGGCTGTGATGTAAACTTTCCATCTGTGGACAATGGTTGGAGAACGGTGTAGTGTGTGATTTGGGGAGGCGTGGAGGCGTCAATTGCCACTGCGATGTTTTCTGGCTGGTCGAGGGGTAGTTTGGTCAATTGGAGGCGCTCTACGAGGTCGGGTCGTATTAGGACCATGTGCGCCCCACTGTCTATCAATGCGTGCGTCTTTATCCGAAGATGATCTATCGGGTTTGTCAGCTCGCAGAGCCAAGTGAGGTGTTTCCCTTTTAGGGGAGGCAGTGTGCTCACTGAAGCCAGGCTTGTTTCCGAGTGCTCAGTGCTACCGTCACTGCTCATCGCGGACGATGTCGGGAATACGGCCGCCACAAGGTCAGTGGCGCCAGTTAGGTTGGATTCAGTGATTGATGCGACGGGTGTTGGACGTGACGCAACGGGTGTTGGACGCGGAGCTGGCTTTGTAGCTTTAGCTCGTAGTGCGTCCTGCAGCGTGCGTTGCCTGTAGTCTTTACCCGACAATATGGTGGTGCACCTGTCTGCCCGGTGGCCCGCGTAGAAGACGCGGCACTTTAGGCACCCTTCGTGATCGTGAAGTAGTCTGCGTTCATCGTCAGTCAATTTTGGGGGGTATGGGTTGGTCGTTGGGTTTGCGGAAGAAGTACTCCCGCGCACCGAGTTATTTCGGTTAACGGGGGGTGGGTAGTTGGTGCCGATGTTTTGTCGCTTGTTCGCCCTGTTTTTTGTTTCCCAGAAGTCGGCCATGCGTTTTCGCTCGTTCTGGCGACGGTTGTCGACGTTTCGGATCTTTCCCATCCACTTCCGCAGGTCTGTCTCCGTGTTGATATCTTCGTCAGTTGCGATGATGCGCAGCTCTTCGTCAAGGGCGGTTTCTAGCTGCGTCCTCAGTTGGTCATCGGTCATGTGCGACTTGGTATTTCGGAGAGAGACGTTGTACGAAAGAATCTGGGCGGCCCAAACGTCAAACTTCTGGGAAGGATCTAGGCGCGAGTTGAGCATTTCTGTGCGAACATTCTGTTCCCAGTTGGCGGGCAACCATTGCAGACGAAATTCCTTCATGAATTCAGTGAAGGTCAGCTTTATCAGGCGGTCACAGTCCTCTTGGGCCCAGTCGTAAATGAGACTATTCTCGAAGCACCCAATAATTCGCGTTACTTTTGCGTCGTCAGGTACGCCGTCCTTGGCGTTGAGGAAGTAGGTTGAACAGTGATTTTCGAAATCGCGGACGATCTTCGGGGTTATTTCCCCATCGGTGAGGATGGGAGGGCGCGAGAGAATAGGGTGTGAGACAGAGGCCGTCTTTTGTTCCGACATAGTGCCGCGCGCGTTTTGGATAATAATCGCGTCGTCGGAAGAGTCAGGGTCTGCGTAGTTCAGGACAAGGGGAGTGATAGGGACGTTCTGTGATGGAGTTTCTGTGGGTGATTCCAGAGCGGGTGTCTCAGTGATAGTTGGAGCGGGCGTCTCCGGGGGAGAGGGAGCGAGTTTCTGTATGCGTTTGGAATGGCGGATGGCGAGCGTTTCAGAAGACATTTAACGAGAGAGAGAGTGGGGCAAGACAGTACAGGTATGCGGGTTGAAGTTCAGAACTTCCAGGGCAGTGTTCACGTCTTTTGTAAGAGGTGACAAGCGCGGGGCAGTGGTCGCGTCTTTTGTAAGAGGGCGACGGTTTGACAAGAAGTATGACAAGTATAGGGGGTTGGGAGGAGGGTTCGCTTGGAGAGATGTTCAAAAAAAAGTGGAAGCCCGTTCGATTGGGCAACACTTAAGTCAGGCGAAGACGGAACAGAAACCAAGCGCAATTAATTGAATGAGATCTCAGATACAAGGGAGTAAGGAAAATAGGGAAAAGTGGGGGTAAAGGTGATGGTCCGTTAAGCAGTGGTATCGCGGGTTTATATACGATGGCGGATGGTCCTTGGGATCCCGCCGTTGTCAGATGTTGTGAGTCCGTGTTTAGCAGGTGATTTTGTGGGTGACGTCGAGACGTGGGTCGATGACGTATGGGTGTCGATATGATGGTATGTGTAGCGGATACGCTTGCAAAGGCCTGGCCTGTGAGCTAGTACGTCTGCCCACCTGCCTTCCCAACCCCAACCGTCCAATTCACTGTCTGGCTACCCACCGTTTCTCATTTCCACGCGCTGGACCATGGCACCTAAGCGTAAGTCCAGACGTCCAGGTTCAAATCGTCCTGGTAATTGACACCGTGTCTCCCTTCCTTACAGGCTCCATCACCGATATTGACGACCGTATCGCGAATCTTCGGAATGTACTCTCACGGCACCCTCGATCCCACTCAGAATATATCATTGGTGTCTATACCCTCGCGATGGCACGATTCGTGCGCTACAAGCTGTCCCAACAGAAGGAGGACCTTGATAAGTCCATTCTACACCACACTGAGGCGATCCTCCTTCCACCCGTTTCCCGGGATGGGTATCCCCTCAATATTGTCAAACTCCTTTTATACCTCGCATTCGCTCTTCTACTTCGCTCCGAGAAGTTCGAACAGCCCGAGGACGTCAAATATTCTATCGCGTACCTCCGTTACCTCCGAAGACTTCCCCTTGATTCTTTCGATCTCTCAAAACACACCGTTACGACGTTGCTGATACGGGCATTGGGTGTTCAAGTTCACTTGGAAGCTGGAGATGGGACACAGGACGTGAATGAGATGACGGACCTCTGCCGCGGATTCCTCGGCCCCAACATATCGGCAGACTTTCCTGTCGCCGCCTTTAGGCATGATTGAATTTTCTCGAGGACGGTCCGTCCAGCCTGAGTCGTTAAACAAAGTCATTGAATGTCTACGGGATGCGGCGAGGTTGTGCCCACCAGGTTCTGAGCCGCACCCCGTCTTGTTTGCGCTGGCCGTCACATTCTGGATACGCTTCCTGGGAACTCATTCAAATGAGGATTATGAAGAAGGAATGGTGCTATTGGAAAGAATCCTCGATCCCAACCAACCTGGAGAATGTCCGGATTCAGTTCGGGATCCAGCTTTGGATCTCGCTAGCGGGTTCGCATTCACCAGATCGGTCATCTTCGAGAACCCTGAATATTCCGAAATCGCAATTTCTCGCCTCCGTACATTTCTTAACTCTTCTCCCATTAATGCGACATCACGTCTTACGACCACCAGGATCTTGGCGGGTCAAAACAGAGAGCGCTTTAGACATTACAATCTTGCTGAGAGCCTTGAAGAAGCGAACTCCTATACCTCACAACTTGTCGACCTTTCGTCATCTCAAAGCTTGGAAGAATCTGGGGAACTTTTAGATGCCGTCCAAGAGTCATATTCTATGGAGAGGATGATGGAGGAAATTCAGGAGCTTGAAGAACTGCTTTCGAACACTTCTCCAGGGACCCCACAGCACAAACGCCTCCTCAGAAAACTTGAAAAACGGTATAAATCGAAGTACTACCATACCAACGACATATCTGATATCGAAGCGTCCATCAAGTATACCCGTCTGTCACTCGACGCCACTCATTCCAATCACCAGTGGAGAGCCATTCCCCTCGCTTCCCTACGCAATGTTCTCTTCCTCGCATTCAAGAAAACCAGCAAGATCAACTACCTCGACGAGTCAATCACCGTCGGCTATGACGTTCTCGAGTTGAAGAGTGCACAATTCGTCCACTTTCACGCAATTCAGACGCTCGTGTCATCTCTGCTTACCCGCGAGCGGTTGCTTGGGAGAAGAGAGGACAGACTCGAAGCCATACGGTTAATGTCAATGGCCGTCGGTAGTCAATACGCGCAGGAACCTGACCGATTCCGGCTGTCGTGTAAGTGGGCCATCGTTGCACGAAATATCGGTCACCCCACCACCTTGACTGCATACAAGACCGCAATGTCATTGGTCCAAAAGTCCTTGTCCTTCGCCCCGACGGTATCCATCCAACACGCCCGTCTCGTCGCAATGGACGAGAATTGTCAGACCATGCCACTTGACTACGCATCCTTTCAGATCAAGTTAGGTCGATTTGAAGAGGCCGTCGATACACTGGAGCAAGGGCGAGCGTTACTTTGGTCTGAGATGCGCGGCCTTCGTGCCCCGATGGTCCAACTTATCGAAGAAGATCCGCCATTGGCAGAGAGATTTGCTGAGATCAATAAAGAACTTGAGGCGCTCACAATATCAGTCACACCAAGTGCAATGTTGGAAACGGAAGACGGCGTTGCTCAAAGTGGAGATGGGATGGACCCGTTCGGTCGGCTTGTGGTAAAGCAGCGCAAATTAGTGGAGGAGCGGGATGCTCTGATTTTACAGATCCGGGGCCAACCAGGGTTGGAAGGATTCTTGAAGGCGCCATCATTCACCTCTCTTCGCTCCGCCGCCTCCCGTGGCCCCGTCGTTATCATCAACCACTGCAAATGGCGCTTTGATATCTTGATTATCTTCCACAGTTTCTTCCTTGTTCCATCCCTACCGCCAATGATTTCTACGCTCGCGCAAAAGAACTACGAGACGGGCTAGTCGAAGCACGGAAACATGGTCTCGACTCGGGCGAATACCAGGATGCTCTATGTTCCGTATTGGGGGGCCTGTATGAGCTCGTTGGAAAACCGGTGATCAAGAGGCTTCGGTTGTTAGGCGTGCCAGAGCAATCTCGGATCTGGTGGTGCCCGACGTCAGTCTTCTGTTCTCTTCCCCTTCACGCCATGGGCCCAATCCCATCCAGCGGTAACAGTAAGCGCTATTTCTCGGACCTGTACATTCCTTCATATACACCATCTCTCTCTGCACTCGTCGAGTCTCGCAATCATGATGCAAGCCCACAGATGCTGGAAAAGCCCTCGTTACTCCTTGTTGCCCAACCAGAGGATTCGCTTCCAGGCGTGAACGGAGAGATCAAGGCCATACGATCGCTCGAACCGCGGGTCATGGTGTCGGGTCTTGTCTCGAGTGAGGCAACACCCTCCTCCGTGGTCGAGGCCCTCCGATGCAATCGGTTTGCGCACTTCGCATGCCATGGAGTGTTGGAGACAGGAAAGCCATTCGATGCATCGTTTAAACTTCACGGCGGCTCGCGTCTCACGCTGTTGGACATTGCACGGTCCCGACTTCCGGACGCAGAATTCGCGTTCCTTTCTTGCTGTCACACTGCGGAAATCACGCAAGACAGCGTTGCTGATGAGGCGCTTCACCTTACTGCCGCGATGCAGTATTGTGGATTCAGAAGCGTAGTTGGTATTACGTGGGAAATGGCGGATACGGATGGGCGAGACCTGGCCAAGAGCTTCTACAAGTCATTATTCTCCAGCCAAGAGACGAGTGTACCCTACTATGAGCGATCTGCGAGAGCGTTGCGGGATGCGACACGGAAGCTGAGGGGAAAGAGAGGAATCACGCTGGAGCGATGGGTGAATTTTGTGCATTATGGTGCTTGATGGTGCGTCTTCGGTGAGTGTCGAATTTTCGGCGCACACATGACTGTAGCGCTTAATGGTTCTCAGAAAGATTCGGATATGTTGCCTCAGACTAATACTTGGCATCATCGGTATCGATTTGATATGAAGAGTTGTTCATTTTATTGTTATCTCGATATCGCTCGTATAGCGCCCAACCTGAATGCTCGATGTAATTTGATTGCACCGATGCATTTATTTACCTTGGGTGATGCTTCTAATAGGACAGCACGACAAATATCTCGGGCATGGCAAGGCTCATCTGGGGTGATCGGAGTGATTGAACGAAATACGATGCAGTTCAGCCGCACCGTAGCCGTCGGAGGAAATTCGGGCCGGTAGTAGAGCACGGCGGCCTCTGTTTTCACTCTTACTCGACCTTCAACGGTTCATTCCTGTCTGTCGACACTCCTTTCAACCGCGTGTCAGTTCCGGCTTGGAGCTACGAGTGCCACGTCCACCCATCGCGATTTCTCCGGGTCCAAGTCAGCTCTTCTATGATCGACACCATCTTACACTTTGACCATTTTGACACATAACAGGAGGCGTTACTCAAAGAGCAGATCGGTTCAGCAGTTATGCCAACATTCGAGCTCTTCATGTCGCTCTCTGACGAGGTCACAGAGCAGCCCCCGAATGCCCCTGCTCCGCGCCTCGTGTCGGCACCAGTCCTCTCCAAACACGGTTCCCCTGACTAATACTACGCACCGAACATCGTTATCAAGAATGGTCAGCAGAATACGTCCGTGGCAGCTGGAGGGGTTCCAGAGGAGATCTACGCCGGCACACTGCCGGTCCTCAGCTGTCAACGCCTCACGGTAGTTGAGCGGGAAAGCGAGACATCGCCCAGTGGCAGGTGCGTATCCTTCGTGCTTCGCATTGAAATAGGATATTAAAGTAGTACCGTACCCACTCCATGGCTCGACACGTACTTTTTGCACACGTCGATGCTCGGCACATTCGTATTTCTCCCCGCATTTTTCTTCTTCTGACACGACGACCTAGGGAGAGGGTGACGATTGACTAGAGTATTCACGATACTGATTCTCTTCGGGAGGCTTTGCAATGCTCTCGCCTTTGGCGTTTATATGTCGTCCTATTTGAGGGATCTAGTGTGTTCTCCTCGGCCCTACGCTTCGCCAGTCGTGCGACTTAGTAAGTTCCCAGAATGGCTGCTCTTTGTCTTACAACTAACTCTCTGTTCGTTAGCTGTTGAAAACCATTACCTTGAGTATGCCTCGCCTTCAATCCACTCTACCAATTCTACTCCGATGGCGTTGTTCCTCTGCGCACATGTCTACGATCTGCATCGCCTCGGCGCTCTCTCGACCACCGCTTTCGCAACATGGGTCATGATATATGTGTTTTCAATTGTGGTCGCGGCTGTATAGTGGAATGCGCGGCATCATGGATTGTTTCGTCGGGATCATACTTGGGATAATCACCTGGTTGTTACAACACTTCGTGACGCCCGAGGTAGAGAAATAGATCCAGAGTAGCCGTTGGAGTGGTGCGTTTGCCATCCCCATCTCGTGTACTCTTTCTCATCTCTTAGCAGCGCCTTTGGCCGTGACCGCGGTCTGCCTCCTCTTGATCAATCAACACCCGTCGTCTGTTGGCGACTACCCTTGCTTTGAGGACATCACCGCCGTTGCCTCGGTCATCCTAGGCATCATTACTAGTTTTTGGTGCTCGAAGCGCGTCCCCGCGCTGAATACAGACAGACCTCACCTCGGTCTTCCCCGGCGCCGCGCTCGACTCTCCCACCGCAATCACGCCCGCAACGGAATGTGTACGCGTCCCGCCGCACACGCTGCGCGTGGTACCGAGTATGATCGACCTTGACTTGTCTGTCGCAGAGGTCGTAGACGAGGATGCCGGCGTCGCGAGCGGCGTGGGCAAAGCTGGGGCGCGGTTAAGCGGCGCGGGACCCCGTCTGGATCGTGTGCATGAGACGTCCATCACGTTTGAAGAGGCGGGCGAGGGCGGCACAGCGGAGGACGGCGAAATGAGGCATAATGACGCCGATGGTACGTGTATTCTTTCCAGCGTGTGCCGCCTGCTCGTGGTTGTACTGACGCGTTTGGCGGGGTGTGCTAGTCCTGACGAAGGTCGTGTATATGCTATTGCGAGTGTGATGGTGCCCGCTCTGTTTGAGGCGCTTGAGCGCGGCGTCTGAAAGCGTTTCTGCTTTGTATAACTGTATACCCATTCAATAATAGGGTGGCCGTGTCTGTGTTGTTATCTAGGATTTGCTAATGATATGCAAGCTGACGTCCAGTCAGTCCACGTTTGGGATGCGGGCTTGCAACAGAAAACAGGACCGCCTGATGGCGTTCGAGAACCACCAATCGCCAAATGTCACGACATGAGAAAAGGCACTTTCGTACGGGGTTCCCCGGGCCAGAGCTTTGATAGACTGACCGTGCTCGGCAATATGAGACAACCACTTGCTGGCATCCGACCCGAAAATCGCTTCTGTAATCAATGGAGGGCGTGCTGCCGCCATTAGATGCATCAGAGCCTGAGTCTCCGGGTCTGTATCATGATAATCTCAGGCGTGTCCGCCACTGGCAACTTGAAGCCGTTGAGGCCAGCCTCCATCGACGTATGCGTGGGCTGTACAGAAGTTTTCCAGTCTAGCATAGCCAAGATGACAGCCTTTCCATGAACAATGGACTGTGTAAACACTGCATCTGTGCCTTGTGTCGTTGCCGTGCGAATGCGCACGTTTAGGGCGAGCGGCTAGGGCGAGGCTTTAATTTTCGTCTGCCCACCTGCCTTCCTAACCCCAACCGTCCAATTCACTGTCAGGAAACCCACAGTTCTAATTTCCACGCACTGGACCATGGCACCTGAACGTAAGCCCGAACCTCCAAGTTCGAATCGTCCTGGTAGTTGACACCGTCCTTACAGTCTCGATCACCGATATTGACGGCCAGATCGCGTACCTTCAGAATGTACTCCGAGTCTCACGGCACCCTCGATCCCACTTAGAACATATCATTCGTATACATCATCTCGCGATGGCACGATTCGAACGCTATAAGTTATCGCAACAGAAGGAAGACCTTGACAAGTGCATTCTACACCACACTGAGGCGATCCTCCTTCCGCCCGTTTCCCGGGATGGACTTTCCCTCAATGTTGTCGAACACTTTTTTTCCCTCGCAAGAGCACTTCTATATCGCTCCAAGAACTTCGAACAGCCCGCCGAGGACGTCAAATATTCTATCGAGTACCTCCGTCACCTCCGAGGGCTGCCCCTTGATTCTTTCGGCCTCTCCAGACAAGCCGTTACGACGTCACTGATCCGGGCATTGAGTATTCAAATCAAGCCTGAAGCTGAAGATGGGACACAGGATGTGAACGAGATGGTGGACCTCTGCCGCGAATTGCTCGGCCCCAGCGTATCGGCAGGCTTTCCTGTCGGCGCCTTTGTGTCGATGGGTATAGCCGTCATAACCGAATTAAATCGAGAATGGTCGATCCAGTCGTTATACCACGACAAAGCCATTGAATGCCTACGGGAGGCAGCGAAGTTGTGCTCACCAAGTTCGCACCACGTCTTGTATTTACTGGCCTGCATACTCTTGATACGCTTCACACAGACACATTCAAATAAGGATTACCGAGGAAGCAACGGGGCTATCGGAAAGAATCCTCGATCCCAACCAGCCTGGAGCTTGGCCTGGAGAAAGTCCAGATTCAGTTCCGGGAGCTACTTTTGCATCTTGCTAGTGCGCTTGCACTCGCCAGGTCGATCGTCTTCGAGAACCCAGAATATTCCGAAGTCACAATTTCTCGCCTCCGTACCTTACTCAGCTCCTCTTCCACTAATCGAGAAATCCGTTCTCATGTCACTTACATCTTGGCAGGAAGAGCCAGAGAGCGCTTTAGACATTATAGTCTTGCTGGGAGCCTTGAAGAAGCCAACTCCTATACTTCACAACTTGTCGACCTTTCGTCCTCGGAAAAATCTGGGGAACTTTTACTTCAATCAAATGCCGTTCGAGACTTGGTTCATAGGTCATATCCCATGGAGAGGATGACGAAGAAAATTCAGTATCTTGAAGAACTGCTTTCGAACACTCCTCTGGGGACCCCACAGCACAAACGCCTCCTCAGCGAACTTCAAGAATGGTATAAATCGAAGTACTACCATACCAACGACATATCTGATATCGAAGAGTCCATCAAGTATAGCCGTCAGTCACTCGACGCCACTCATTCCCGTGACCGGTGGAGAACCCTTCCCCTCGGTTCCCTACGCAATGTTCTCCTCCTCGCGTTCAAGAAAACCAACAAGATCAGCTACCTCGACGAGTTGATCACCGTCGGCTACGAAATTCTCGAGTTGGAGATTGCACAGCTCGCGCGCTTCCGCGCGATCCAGACGCTTGTGTCATCTCTACTGACCCGCGAGCAGTTGCTTGGGAGAAGAGAGGACCACCTCGAAGCCATGCGATTAATGTCAATGGCCATTGATAATCAATACGCGGGGGAACCTGATCGATTCCGACTCTCATGTCAGTTGGCCATCCTTGCGCGAAATATCGGTCACCCTACCACCTTGACTGCATACAAGACCGCAATGTCATTGGTCCAAAAGTCCTTGTCATTCGCTCCGACGGTATCCATTCAGCACACCCGTCTCGTCGCAATGGGCGAGGATTGTCAGACCATGCCACTTGACTACGCATCCTTTCAGATCAAGTTAGGTCGATTTGAGGAGGCCGTCGAGACACTGGAGCAAGGGCGAGCATTACTTTGGTCTGAGATGCGTAGCCTCCGTACCCCGATGGTCCAACTCATCGAAGATCCGCCATTGGCAAAGAGATTCGCTGAGATCAATCAAGAACTTGAGGCGCTCACAATATCAGTCACACCAAGTGCAATGTTGGAAACGGAAGACGGCGTTGCTCAAAGTGGAAGATGGGATGGACCCGTTCGGTTGGCTTGTGGTTAAGCAGCGCAGACTGGTGGAGGAGCGGGATGCGTTGATTTCACAAATCCGAGGCCGACCAGGGTTGGAAGGATTCTTAAAGACGCCATCATTCACCTCTCTTCGCTCCGCCGCCGAGCGTGGCCCCGTCATCATTATCAACCACTGCGAATGGCGCTCTGATATCTTGATTATCTTCCACAGTTCACTTCCCTGCTCCATTCATACCGCCGATGATTTCTACGACCGCGCAAATAAACTACGGGATGAGTTAGTCGAGGCGCGGAAGCATGGTCTCGACTCAGGCGAATATCAGGATGCTCTATCTTCTGTACTGAAGGGCCTCTATGAGCTTGTCGGAGAACCGGTGATAAAGAGGCTTCGGTTGTTGGGCGTGCCAGAGCAATCTCGAATCTGGTGGTGCCCGACGTCAGTCTTCTGTTCGCTTCCCCTTCACGCTATGGGCCCAATCCCATCCAGCGGTAATTGTGACCGATATTTCTCGGACCTGTACATCCCCTCATATACACCATCTCTTTCCGCACTCACCGAGTCTCGCAAGCCAAGCCTACAGATGCTGGAAAAGTCGTCGTTACTGCTTGTCGCCCAACCAGAGGATTCGCTTCCAGGCGTGATGGGAGAGATCAAGGCGATACGATCGCTCGAACCGCGGGTCACGGTGGCCGATCTTGTCTCGAGTGAAGCGACACCCTCTTCTGTGGTCGAGGGCCTCCGGAGCAGTCGGTTTGCGCACTTCGCATGTCATGGGGTGCTGGAGACAGGAAAGCCGTTCGAGGCTTCCTTTAAACTTCACGGAGGCTCGCGTCTCACGCTGCTGGACATTGCACGGTCTCGACTTCCGGACGCAGAACTCGCGTTTCTTTCTTGTTGTCACGCTGCGGAAATCACGCAAGATAGCATTGCCGACGAAGCGCTTCACCTTACTGCTGCGATGCAGTATTGTGGATTCCGGAGCGTAGTCGGGACTATGTGGGAAATGGCTGATGTAGACGGGCGAGACCTGGCCAAGAGCTTTTACAAGTCACTATTCTCTAGCCAAGACAAAAGTGTGCCGTACTATGAGCGATCTGCGGGAGCGTTGCGGGACGCGACACGGAAGCTGAGAGGGAAGAGAGGAATCACGCTGGAACGATGGGTAAACTTTGTGCATTATGGGGCATGACGGCGCGCCTTCGGTAAGTGGTCGAAGTTCGGCACACGCGACTCTGGCGCTCACCAGTTCTCTCAGGAAGATTCGGATACTAGTATGTTTTGTCACCAAGGTCAGAGCAATACCTGGGGTCGGTTATTTAGGTTGAATATGCTTGGTTTTTTATTTTATTGTTGTCCCGATCCTGTACCTGCGTAGTGACGGAAAGAATCGGCCCTCAGGCTTTCAAGTTCTCGAAGATCGGGAGCGGTCAACGTTCAAACTTTTAATCGATTAGGAACGGACCAAACAGGACCAAACGATGAATAAACGACTTATTTTTTCTTTCGCCAAGTCCACATCTGCGCTCACCAGAACACTACACACCGGACGCAGAGTTGAAGTCGACTAGCTACGCCGGCGCCTCTTTGGTGGGGTTGTGCTCGCCGTCTTGCTGTCGTTGATCTTGCGATGACCCATTGGCCTTCCACCCAGTGTCTGAACCGTGCGCTACAAATCCCCCGGCGATCTCTGACTCCAATAGGAAGCGCTCTCGTCCTCGTTTACCTCCGACAGCGAACAACCGAAACAGCATAAGTGCGTCAACACGGGTGTGGTGTCACCAACCCGATGAATCGACTTTACCCCTCACCAGTAACACTCAGCTTGTTCAACTTCCGTATCGGATGTGAGCAATGACATAAACATGACAGATCCTCCAATTCCTCCAAAGGATTCCGCATCTTCTGCCACTGCCGACACCGCAAAGGCCGCAGCAGAATCAGCTCTATGACCCCCGCCTCACATCTCAATGCCTTCACATCCGCAGCCCCCACATCCTCCTCAACGGTCGTGGCCCCTCCATCGCCCACATTCATATCCAATGCCTCATCGTCACTCGGGACGCGTCGATCATCATCGGTAAAGGTGGCGCCCTCACCAACGAGGCTCGCGAGAAGCATGGGGCCCGTGTAATAGTCTCCGAAAGCATCCCCGGAACTCAAAGCCCTGAGCATATTTTGAATGTTAGCGGGTCTCGCGGTGCTGTCTTAAAAGTTTGTCTGGTCATTGTCTCACTATCCCTAACCCTTAATAACGTGCTCCCCCTCCCCCACGAAAGGCCTTTGGACTCACAGTCCGGGGTATCAATGACAGACCTTTTGATGTCCCCTCACTTCCGGGCAGCCGTCCCGTCACCATCCAGTGTATGATCCCCAACTCTCGCATGGGTTCCGTCATTGGAAAACAGGGCTCTAAGATCAAATAAACAAAGCAGTGGCGTACTAGTCACCCAAAGGCATGATTTATGGCTATGAGGGTTACTTTCCGTATCTATACTGTAGTGTACATTTATTGCCCTGCTTTGGACTCCGGAATGAAATACGTTTTCAGTATCAGTACAGATTGAAACGATGCCAGGTATCTGGAATCTGCTCTAAGAGCGCACTACTATCGCGGATTCAATAGCCTCCTTCTGAACAATCGCACGAGGGCGCGCTAAACAGATGGACGCACGTCTATCAGGGTTCAGAATCTTCCACAACATCCCTGCGTTCTGACCATGGCATCCCAATCCCAACAACCAAAGACGCAAGACGGTGTTCCCCTCTCGCTAGATATCGCCATCAGCATGGTAAATATCGTGAAGGAGGCTTCGAGCATGACACCGGCCCCAGCTGTTTTCGGCGCTGTCGCCATCCTTCTCACTACGATCCGGGTAAGCTCCCTTCTCTGCGATGGGACGTTCCGAGCTCACACCTAGCTAGGACAAGATGGCCATCGATCAGGATTGTGTGGATCTCGGGGTACTCTGTGTGAGTGTCTGCGACGCCCTTAAAAGAGCAACAGATGGAAAGAAGCTGGAAGTCCTCAACTGGACCGTGCTTGATGCGATAAGGCGATTGGAGGCGTGAGTTCACCCAACGATATACACTTCGAGTCTTCTCACCTACTGACCCCGTTCTCGATCGCAGTACTGTAGAGAACATACGACAAAGGATAGACCAAGTGACCAACTGGGATGAAATCGTTAAGTTTTTTGCTGCGAGGGGGAAGATCGCCGGTTGGACGTCGGAACTCATCGGGATCCTCCAAGTCTTCAACGTGTGTGTGTTCGGTCGGCCCCTGCTTTGTCATTGCTAATTACCCCTTTCTCAGAGTGAGCTGATTCTGAACGTTTCTGGCACTGGCACGCATCAGGTTGCCGGTCAAAATCTGGCGGTAAGTGACAAACTTGACCCGGCACTGCACGCGTCCGACACTGTGTCGTGCGAAGGGGGCCTTCAGTCACTCGACCCTTCAGCGCCTGAACGTGAACGTTCGTCCATCGAATGTACGGTACCCTAACGAGACGAGCCTCCCTCGCGCGGGTACCCATATATGTAAGTTCTCCAAACCACATTACGCCTCAGGTTCTCCAGAGTCCAAACCCTCTCCCTCTCAATATGATGACCATACTCATCCTCTCACATAGTCCCCACCTCGAGGGCCAGCCTTGCCAATATCGTAGACTTCGGGCAGGATGGAGTCGTTATACTCCGTAACGGCTTCAACGTTCAATCCTTCCTCGCGATCAAAGACTACGGTTACAACACAGGAGGATGGCCCATCGAAAAACACGTCCGTCTCGTCGGCGACGTCACTGGTAATGGAGCCGATGACCTCGTTGAATTTGGAGAAGCTGGCGTCCTGGTCTCCACTAATAACGGCGACAACACCTTCACCAGCCCCATCAAACTCGTCCTCAAAGATTTCGGCTACGATGCTGGGGGCTGGCGGGTCGAGAAGCACATCCGCTATCTAGCTGACATCCGAGGCGTCGGGCGATCCGATATTGTCGGATTTGGACACGGTGGAGTCATTGTTTCCAAGAACGACGGCAACGCGAAGTTCAATCCCGTCTACCTCGCTCTCGGGGACTTCGGCTACCGCACAGGGTGGCGCGTCGAGCGTCACCTGCGCTTTATCGGTGTCGCCACAGAAAGTGGCCGTCCAGACATCATAGGATTCGGCGATAAATCCGTCTTCATTAGCCGCAACAACGGAGACGGAACCTTCGCGCCTGCCCAGGCAGTTATCAACAGCTTCTGCTACGACGCGGGTGGCTGGCGCATCGAACAACACCCCCGCTTCATCGCAGACTTGACCGGTGACGGGAAGGTCGACGTCATCGGTTGCGGCAATGCTGGAGTATCCGTTTCTTTGAACAAAGGAGACGGTACTTTTGGTCCCATCAACCTTGTGGCCAACATCTTTGGAACCGAGCAGGGATGGAAGGTCGACAAACACCCTCGTTTCATTGCCGACCTGACCGGTGACAAACGAGGAGACATCATCGGATTCGGCGAAGCAGGAGTCTACGTCGCGTACAACAACGGAAACGGCACATTCCAAGCCTGGCAAGCTCGTTCTCAGCGATTTCGGCGTCCAGCAAGGATGGCAAGTCGACAAGCACCCGAGATTCGTCGTGGACTTGACGGGAGATGGTTGTGCGGATATTCTTGGATTTAGAGAGAACAGCGTCTTCGTCGCGTACAACGACGGCAAAGGGAGGGTTCCCATCCGTTAAAACTGTCACCAGCGAGCTCTCATTCAGCGGTGGCGAATAGAGCGTTGACAAGACCGTACGCTGGCTTGCCAACTTGGACCAGACTAGATAATCACTTCTTCGAACATTCTGCGCCGTCGATCGATCTGTAAAATTACTTGAAGCATTTCATCGTCTTGTATAATTTACCTGGAAACTTCTGTGTCGTCGGCCGCCCTGTATTCCAAATCAAATGCGAGCATGTTTTACTTTGATGCTCACTGGTCCGCCGCCAAAGCAAGGAGTGGGTCGTGTGGGGCGCCTGCAAATGTGACTATCGCGCTTAATTTCTGGATGACCCCAATGGGCAGATCTCGTTACAGAGCCGGTTGGCGCTTCGATCACCGCCTGCGCTTCCTCAGTGATATCACAGAAAATGGTGGATTCGGCGGAGGTCTTCGTTGGTACCCGCGGTGGCTACCTTTTTTTTTTTTTTGGATCCAACGCGGTGGCTACTTTCCCCGTCCACAATACAACCAGTAGTTTTACCAGCGGATTCCGGGAGTGGCTAAAGTTCATCTGGTATGATCGGACGAAATGCGATGCAGGTTTTCAATGGTGCAGCTGCGTGTAAGCGTCGGAGCAGCTCTGCGTGTCAGCTTTGGCTTGGATGCCATCCCACGCGAGCTCTCCGTTCACCTCTTGCATTCCCCGAGTTTTTCATGTTGGTCTCCGGCCAAGTCCGACGGGGTGGGAGTCCACGAATGCCTGCGTCGTCTCAGCACCAGCCCCTCCAAACACGGTTCCCCCCCGAACGTTGTTGTCAAAAATCGTCAGCAGGATACGTCCGTGGCAACTTGGCGCTTTCCGGAAGTGATCTACGCCAGCACACTGTCATCATGGCGTGCGGCCATCCGGCGTCAATGCGTCGCGGTGGTTGAGCGGCGAGTATCTGAGACCATCGCCCAGTAGCAGGTGCGTTCCCCTTTCCATCCTTCGTACTTCGCATTCGAATAGGAGATTAAAGTCCCAGGTACTAGACACGTATTTTTGCACACGTACACATACATTCTCGTATTTCCTCCCTGCGTTCTTCGTACACGACGATTTAGGGAGAGGATGAGGATTGGTCCCAGTTCTGACTAGGATCTTCATAATACTGATTCTCTCCAGCATGCTTTGCTATGCCCTCGCCTTTGGCGTTTATATGTCGTCCTATTTGAAGGACCTAGTGTGCTCCCCTCGACCCTATGCACCGTTAATCGTGCGATTTAATAAGTTTGTGCAATGGTTGCTCTTTGTCTCTTACAACTAACTCTCTGTTCGCTAACTGTTGGAAACCGTCACCTAGAGTACGGCTTGCCTCCAACCCACTCGATGAATTTTACCCCCATGGCGTTGTTCCTCGGCGCACATGTCTACGATCTCCACTGCCTCGGCTCCCTCTCGACCACCGCTTTCGCAACATGGGTCGTGGTCTTGTTTGTATACGTGCTTTCAATCGTGGTCGGCCGGCTGTATACCGGAATGCACGGCTTCATGGATTGTTCCGTCGGGATCATACTCGGGATAATCAGCTGGTTGCTACAACACCTCGTGATGCCCGGGGTAGAAAATGGGTTCAGAGTAACGATTGGGGCGACGCGTTGTCACCCTCGTCTCATATACACACTTTCATTTCCTAGCAGCGCCCTTCTTGGCGAGTCGCTTACCTTGGCTCTCCGCGGGAGCATACCCGTGTGGCGCAGAGAGGTGAAGGGGTCCGGCGCGCCGACACGGGGATAGATGGGGCATGAGAGGAAAAACAGGCGTGGCATTAACGACCGATGAGGCTTACTTGGGAGACAACGGGAAGGCAGGGTATGTACATGTGAGGAAATAGACTGGGTAGATATGTGGCAGGCTAGTAGAGACTGGGCGGAAGCACGAAGTGCTTCTCGATCGAAAAAACTGAATTTTGTGTCCGAGGCGAGATCGCGACGGGCGGGTGGGAAAACCGACCCGAGACGCGCTGACGAGCGAGGGATACAAAAGCCGTTTCATCGACCCTTCGGCATTTCGGAAAAGGGCGGCGGGTGGGCGAAAATAAAAAGACACGGTTCTTTGAACCGCCTGAGAATATGGGTGGACAGGTGGCGGCACGGAGGAAAGGGATGAGCACGTGCCGCCCTGTCCGCTCGCGCAAAGACTATGCTCTAAGCCTTCGCTCGTACCTCACTTCGTCTCAGACCGGCTATAGTTGCGAACGTGGTCTGCCTCCTCTTGGTCAACTAACGTCCTTCGCCCGTTGACGACTGCCCCTGCTTCGAGGACGCCATCGCCTTTGCCTCGGTCATCTTAGGGATCCTTACCGACTTTTGGTGCTCGAAGCGCGTCCCCGCTCTGAATACAAAACCTGTTCACCTCCGTCAACCCCGGCGCCGCGCTTGACTCTCCCGCCGCAATCACGACCTGGGTGCTATTCGGGCTGGTAAAGTTAGTCACAGGGGTACTGATTACCTTCTCATGGCGGATTCTCGCCAAGCCGAGCGTGCAGACCCTGCTGCCGTCGCTGTTTCGTGGGCTTGCATGGGCGAGCCCCGTGCGCCTGCCGCACCGCAGACACTACACGCCTGCGACGGAATATGTACACGGCCCGCCGCACACGTTGCGCGCGGTGCCGAGTATGATCGACCTCGACTTCAGTTGTCTGTCGCAGAGGTCGTGGATGAGGATGCCGGCGTCGCGAGCGGGCGGCGTGGGTGAAGCTCTGGCACGGTTAAGCGGCGCGGGTCCCCGTCTAGATCTGTGCAGGAGAAGGCGGTCACATTTGAAGAGGTAAGCGAGGGCGGCACAGGGGAGGACGGGGAGGTGAAACATTATGATGCCGATAGTACGTATGTTCTTTCCGGCGTATGCCGCCTGCTCGTGGTTGTGCTAACGCGTTTGGCGGGTTGTGTTAGTTCTGACGAAGGTTGTGGTATATGTGAGCATTGGCGCTAATGCGACTGTGGTGGTGCCCGCTCTGTTGGAGGCGCTTGAGTGGGGTGTCTAGGAGTATTTCTGCTTTATGTAACCGTATACCCATTCAGCAATAGGATGGCCGTGTCTGTGGTTGTTATCTATAGGATTATAGTAGTAATGATATATCCAGTGGGTTTGGGACGCGGGCTTGCAACAGAAAACAAGACTGCCTGAGGGCGTTCGAGAACCATCAACCGCCAAGCGTCACGGTACATGAGGAAAGTTTTAGTACGGGGGTTCCCCGGAGCTTTGATAGACGTGACCGTTCTCGGATCGATGAGACTTATTCGTGAAATCACTCGACTCGAAAATCGCTTCTCGAAAATCGCTTAAGCAATGGGGCCGCCGTATCCGAGTTTCCGGAAATTCCGGGTCTGTATGTATCACAAGTCAATATTGTCAATCATCATGATCTCAGGCGTGTCCAAGGGCATGTCCGCCGACTTGAAGCCGTTGGAGCCAGCCTCATCGGCGTATGCATGGGCTATACAGAAGTTTTCCAGTCTAACATAGCCAAGAGGACAGCCTTTCCATGAACGATGGGCTGGGTTACGCTTGTACACATGTACGCTTCGTGTCGTTGCCGTGCGAGTGCACGCATTTAAGGCCTGGCCTGTGAGCTAGGGCGAGGCCTTTCGTCTGCCCACCTGCCTTCCCAACCCCAACCGTCCAATTCACTGTCAAGCTACCCACCGTTTCTCATTTCCTCGCACTGGACTATGGTACCTAAACGTAAGCCCGAATCTCCAGGTCCGAATTGTCCTGGTAATTGACACCCTGTCCCCCTTCCTTACAGTCTCCATCACCGATATTGACGGCCATATCGCGGTTCTTCAGAATGTACCCTCACGGCTCACTCGATCCCACTTAGAACATATCAACGGTGTTCATGCTCTCGCGATGGCACGATTCGCGCGCTATACCCTGTCACAACAGAAAGAAGACCTTGACAAGTGCCATTCTACACTTCACTGAGGCGATCCTCCTTCATCCCGTTTCCCGGGGTGGACATTCCCTCAATATTGTCAAAGTCCTTTCTTACCTCGCAAGAACACTTCTATATCGCTCCGAGAAGTTCGAACAACCCGAGGACGTCAAATATTCTATCGTGTACTTCCATTACCTCCGAGGGCTGCCTCTTGATTCTTTCGACGTCTCCAGACACATCGTTACGACATCACTGATCCAGGCATTGGGTATTCAAGTAATGTCAGAAGCTGGGGATGGGACACATAATGTGAATGAGATGGTGGACCTCTGCCGTGAATTGCTCGATCCCAACATATCAGCAGACTTCCTTGTCGCCGCTATCTGGTCACTAGGAGGGGCTGTCACATCCGTATGTTCTCCAGTACGGTCCGTGCAGTTGTTAGACAAAGCCATTGAATGCCTACGGGACGCGGCGAGGGTGTGCACACCAGGTTCGCACCTCGTCTTGTATGCACTGGCCCACACACTCTTCACTCGCTTCATGGAAACTCATTCAAATGACGATTATGAGGAAGCAACGGCGCAATTGGAAAGAATCCTCGATCCCAACCAGCCCGGAGAACGTCCGGATTCAGCTCAAAATCTTGCCTTGTGTCTTGCTGGTACGCTCGTATTCGTCAGATCGACCATCTACGAGAACCCCGAATATTCCGAAGTCACAATTTCTCGCCTCCGCACCCTACTCAGCTCTTTTTCCGATGATCGGGAAATGCGTCTTAATCTCACTGACATCTTGGCGACCATAACCAGAGAGCGCTTTACACATTACAGTCTTTCTGAGAGCCTTGAAGAAGCCAATTCCTATACTTCACAACTTCTCGACATTTCATCCTCTCAAGGCGTGGATGAATATGAGTTACTTGAACGTCCAGTGGACGCCATGGTTCAGCGATCATACTATTCCATGGAGAGGACGACGGAGAAAGTTCAGCACCTTGAAGAACTACTTTCAATCACCACTCCGGGGACTCCACACCACAAACGCCTCCTTAGTGAACTTGGAGAATGGTATAAATCGATGTACTACCATAACCACGGTATATCTGATCTCGAAGAGTCCATCAAGTATAGCCGTCTGTCACTCGACGCCACTCATTCCGGTGACCAGTGGAGAGTCCTTCCCCTCGCCTCCCTTCGCAATGTTCTCCTCCTCGCGTTCGAGAAAACCAGCAAGATCAACTACCTCGACGAGTCAATCGCCATCGGATATAACATTCTAGAGTTGAAGAGTGTACAGTTTATCCACTTTCACGCAATTCGGAAGCTTGTATCATCTCTACTTACCCGCGAGCAGCTGCTTGGGAAAAGAGAGGACCTCCTCGAAGCCGTACGATTAATGTCACTGGCCGTCGATAATCAATATGCGAGGGAACCTGACCGATTCCGACTGTCATGTCGGTGGGCCATCCTTGCGCGAAATACCAGTCACCCCACCACCTTGACGGCATACAAGAGCGCAATATCATTAATGGAAAAGTCGTTGTCCTTCGCTCCGACGGTATCCATTCAGCACGCCCGTCTCGTCGCCATGGGCAAGAATTGTCAGACCGTGCCACTTGACTTTGCATCCTTTCAGATCAAGTTAGGTCGATTTGAGGAGGCCGTTGAGACGCTGGAACAAGGGCGAGCGTTACTTTGGTCTGAGATGCGAGGCCTTCGAACCCCGATGGCCCGACTTATCGAAGAAGACCCGCAGTTGGCAAAGAGATTCGCTGATATCAATCAAGAACTCGAAGCGCTGACCACATCCATCACACCGAGTGGGAGGCCAGAAATGGAAGACGGCGTTACTCAGGGTGGTGATGGGATGGACCCGTTCGGTCAGCTTGTGGTGAAGCAGCGCAGACTGGGGGAGGAGCGGGATACGCTGATCTCACAGATTCGAGGCCGACCAGGGTTTGAAAGATTCTTGAAGACGCCATCATTCACCACTCTTCGATCTGCCGCCTCACGTGGCCCCGTCATTATTATCAACCACTGCAGATGGTGCTCCGATATCCTTATCATCTTCCACAATTATCTTCCTTGCTCCATTCCTACCACCGATGATTTCTACACTCGCGCAAACAAACTACGGGTCACGCTAGTCGAGGCGCGGAAGCATGGTCTCGACTCAGGTGAATACCAGGATGCTCTATCCTCTGTATTAAAGAGCCTGTATGAGCTCGTTGGAAAACCGGTGATAAAGAGGCTTCGGTTGTTAGGCGTGCCTGAGCAATCTCGAATCTGGTGGTGCCCGACGTCAGTCTTCTGTTCTCTTCCCCTTCACGCGATGGGCCCTATCCCCTCGAGCGATTCTTCCAACTTGCGATATTTCTCAGATCTGTACATTCCTTCATATACACCATCTCTCTCCGCACTTATCGAGTCTCGCAAGGCAAACCAACAGACGCTGGAAAAGCCTTCGTTACTGCTTGTCGCCCAACCAGACGACTCTCTTCCAGGCGTGAAAGGAGAGATCAAGGTTATTCGATCGCTCGAACCGCGGGTCACGGTGGCCGATCTTGTCTCGAGTGACGCTATATCCTCTTCCGTGGTCGAGGGCCTCCGGCGCAGTCGGTTTGCGCACTTTGCATGCCATGGAGTGCTGGAGGTAGGAAAGCCGTTCGAGGCATCGTTCGAACTTCACGGCGGCTCGCGTCTCACGCTGCTGGACATTGTACGGTCTCGACTTCCGGATGCGGAATTCGCGTTCCTTTCTTGCTGTCACACCGCAGAAATCACGGAAGACAGCGTTGCTGATGAGGCGCTACACCTTACTGCTGCGATGCAGTATTGTGGGTTCAGAAGCGTAGTTGGGACGATGTGGGAAATGGCGGATACGGACGGGAGAGACCTGGCCAAGAACTTTTACAAGTCACTATTCTCTGGCCAGGAGACAGGTGTGCCGTACTATGAGCGATCTGCGGGAGCGCTGAGGGATGCGACGCAGAAGCTTAGGAGAAAGAGAGGAATATCGCTGGAGCGATGGGTGAATTTTGTGCATTATGGGGCTTGATGGTGCGTCTTTGGTGGGTGGTCGAATTTTCGGCGTACAAGCAACTCTGGAACTCACTAGCTCCCTCAGAAAGATTCGGACATGTTGTGTCATCGGGGTCCGAGTCAGACCAATACTTGGCGTCGATATTTAGATTGGTGGCTCGTTGTATTGTTGTCTCGATATCATCTGTGTAGCTGCCTAATGCCGATGCTTGTACGAATGCGATACATCAGTAATTGCCTTGTATGTTGTTTTGTCGCAGACGCCAGGACTGGTCATGTAATCAGGTCTTCCTATTTTACTATTCGTTTCTGGGTGCTTGCGTCTGGATTCTATGTCCTGGGAGGGGTGGTTTTACTGATTTCTTGGTGAGTTTTGACGCCCACTATGTCCAGTGTTGCAGGAGTGTTGCAGGTATGCGCGTTCGCGTAATGTTTTATTTAATTCCCTAAGGAGTGCTGCACTCTCGATACTCTCGAGGCTGGAGCCTTCATATGGGGGTCTCCGGATATTTGCCAGTGGATCCTATCATCTTTGGTAGTATGATTACGATGGTTCGAGTTCGTCGGTGTTATGTGGCGGGCCGTGATACCGACTCGGACCGAGGAATATGTCGCGTCCTTGAGCGACTTTGACCGCGACCGCGACTGCGAACCGCATCCTCTACCCGCAACACCGACCAGGGTCTCGTCTTTCGTTTCAACGGATTTTGGGCTGCTATAGCATCGTAGTATAGTCGTCATTCGGCTCTTTTGGGTTCACGGTGGCATCTCAAATACTTTGCCTGTACGTTAACTTGGGACCTAATTCCTGTCAAACGTCTAATTCCTCAGGAAGAGTTTCGTATAGAATACCGGACGTCTAATGAACCCCTCAATAGATCCTTCTCTCCAGAACCCTACACAGCCACCTTCTTCCACAGAGGCCACCGCCCCAGAGCCAGCCCAGGCCATTCCACCCTCCTCACACCCTTCAATCGATAGTCAAAACGCCCCTACGCCTACACCTACGGCACCCGCACCGCAGCCTCCACTTACATTAGAGAAGCAGGCCAACGCGGATGTTCCCCAACCCGCGCCGGACAATCAGAACGGCGTGACGGACCGTCAGCTCAATGTCACTGATGCTCTTAGCTATCTAGATGCCGTGAAGATACAGTTCCACGACAGGCCGGATGTGTATAACGTCTTCTTGGACATCATGAAAGATTTTAAGAGTCAAGTGTGAGCCTCTTTTCATTCGGATGCTCTACCCGGTCCCTAGCGCCCGTGCCCATCATTCTGTCTTCCTTATAATGTTTTCCACAGGATCGATACTCCCGGAGTAATCCAACGCGTTGCAACCCTATTCCATGGTCACCCGTTCCTCATCCAGGGTTTCAACACTTTTCTTCCTGTCGGATATCGCATCGAAGTTGGCTCTGACTCACAGTCATCTGAGGTCATCACAGTCACGACCCCGTCGGGGACAATGTTAAGGTCGACCAATACTCCCAGCATTTCGGCTCCACCCCCATCGTTATCAGCACCACCGCAGCAAGAAATTGGCCAGCTGCCGCCATCGGACCAACCTACTGTGTCTGCCCCGCTCCCTTCTACATCTGCTCTAGGGTTGTCGAACACCCCGAAGCTCTCTGGCAGTTCCATCGACCTCCCCACTCCCGACGACCACGAACGCCAGGTTCTAGGGCCGGCAATGGAATACGTCCAACGGATCAAGACAAGATTTAGTAATGATCCAGACACATACAAGCAGTTCTTAGAGATCCTCTCGAATTACAAGTCTAGTGCAAATAACGTTCGTTTTGCTGCTACTTTACGTACTCCCGGTTTACCCTAACGCCCGTGCATCAGGCCGAGGTTGTAGCAAAAGTTGAAGAGCTGTTTAAAGATGCGCCGGACTTGTCCTCCACGTTTCTGGATTTCCTGCCTGGTACAGGTTTACAAGATAACGACGGACTCAATGCGCTCAGGGGGCCTGGCACTCGGACCGGCACGCCAACTGGTGAACACGCGCGGGTGCAGAAGCGGAAGCAGCCTGCAGAGCCTGCCGCACCTCCTCCGTCTGCCCCCGCGAAAAGACGACGGAAGGCGGCGGATAGAGATAAGGAGAAGGATCGGGATAGTGGGCGTGCGACCGGGAGCCGGGTAAGCATCTTACTGGTTCCTCGTTGGGGCATGATTGACGCCGCGAGAAGGTTAAGCAGCCGCCAACCGGTCGCGAGCCGCCAGCGTTTTCCCATTTCAACACTATCCCCGCTCCACAATCGCCACGTCGATCGGGCCACGCCTATGCACACCACGCGCCTCCCCCACCTGCCTCGCAGAACTACGCGCAAGCGGGCGCAGCCGTTGCGCTTCCCCCTCAAGTCCTGGCGTCAGTGACGAACTTGGACGAGACGCAGTTCTTCCCACGGGTTAAAGCGGCGCTCGACTCGCGCGAGACGTATCACGAGTTCCTCAAGCTCGTGAATTTGTTCACGCAGGACTTTATCGACCGGGCACGCCTCATACGGGAAAGCCGCTCGTTCCTTGGGGAAGGAGAGCTGATGGTGCAGTTGAAGGAAATATTGGGATGGGACGAGGCCATTGAACGTTCGGCTCTAGCTAAGGAGCGAGAAGAGATGTACCCACCCCCCGGGAGGCCATTGTCGATCCTTGACCGGCCGTGTCGCGAGGAGCTGAATATCAGATATGGGAGCTACCGACGGTTGCCTGCGGACGTACGTACCTTCTTTCGTTCCCGGGTGTGGTAATCAACGGTTGGCTTTCAGGATATCAATGTAGAGTGTAGTGGCCGCGACGAGATGTGCAAGTCAGTGCTGAACGATGAATGGGTCTCACATCCGAGCTTCTCGAGCGAAGATTCTGTTTTTATGGCCCATAAGAAAAATCTGTACGAAGAGGCGCTGCATCGGACGGAAGAAGAGCGGCACGAGTACGACTTCCACATCGATGCGCTCGTGCGCACGATCGGCGTGCTCGAGCCACTCAACCACAAGATCATGGCGATGAACCCCGAGGAGCGTACGCTCTTTCGTCTCAAGCCGAATTTTGGCGGCGCAGGCAAGGCAGTGCATCAGCGTATCATCAAGAAAATATACGGGCGGGAAGCGGGGCTCGAGGTTCTGCAAGCGATGCAGGACACGCCGGCGCTCGCGCTGTCCGTGGTGCTCGCGCGGCTGAAGCAGAAGGAGGTGGAGTGGAAGCGGGCGCAACGCGAGTGGAACAAGATCTGGCGCGCAGTGGACGTGGCGAACTACGCGCGTTCGCTGGACCACCAGGGCATCACGTCCAAGACCGCAGACAAGAAGGCGCTCACGGCCAAGGCGTTCGTCGCGCAGATCGAGGCGATCATGGAGACGCAGATGGCGCGCCGCGCCGCGCTCGTCGACCCGCTATATGCGCGCGCGCGCCCGCAGCACCAGCTCGAGTACGAGATCGAGGACCAGGACGTGCTCCGCGACGCGCTCAAACTCGCATTTGCCTACCTCGCCCGCATCGGCGGCACCCAGCTCCGCCTCGACGCGGCTCGCAAGGGCTGGGTCGAGACCCGGCTGTACAGCATCGTCCGCGCCTTCTTCCAGCTCAACGATTGGGACGAGCGTCCTTCGGCAGCGCGCCCGCGCGCGATCTTGAAGCACGCCTCTGCGACCGCTACCATAGCCCCAAGCCCGAATGCGCAGTCGGCTGGAATGGCGACCGCGGCGGCAGGAGAAGCGGCTGCTGGCGGTGAGGACGCGGACTCGGCGGCGAATGCGGCGGTTGGGGGCTCGAGTACGCCGCGCGCACGGAACGGCGCGCTTCCAGCAAACTTTTCCGGCGACCTGCGCAAGAGCCTCCTGAAGAGCGAGCAGGCAAAGTCGGCCCGCGCCAACACACACCCGCTGCCTGGCTCGCCCTCGCCCCAGAGCTCGCGCAAGGCGTCACCCGTCCCTACCATTCCAACTCCGGCTCCGGTCCCGATGGCGACTGATGATGAGGCCGCGCCGCCACAGTACGCCGGTAGTTCTGGTCGAGTCAAATCCCGCGGCCGGGGAGAAGCGGAGGTCGAAGCGCCGGTCGTTCTTCACGAATACGTGGTTTTATACCCTACTCCGAATGGTCGAGGTGCGTGTCAGACAAGATCGGGGGTCGCAAGTGGCTGATGCAATTGGTAAGGTACTGTACTCGCGCCTGCACTTGTTCAAGAACATCGCGGTGGAACGCGTGAATGACCCGAGTTTCAATACGAGGCCCAGCGTTACGGCGATGGATCTAGAGCTGCTCGAGGCTGGCGGACAGGTGGGTGTTCATGAAGGGCAGGGACAGACGCACGTACGGGTCACTGCGCTGCAGTATTACGAGCTCATGCTGGAGACGTGCGAGCGGTTGTTCGATAATCAGATCGAGCAGCTTGCGTTTGAGGACCAGATGCGCGAGATGTTCGGTTTACATGCACGTCGTTTCTCTCCTCTCTCTGTATCTGCATCTGATCCGAGTGACACACAGGATGCGTACAAGATCTTCACCATCGACAAGGTGCTCGCCTCCCTTGATCAAACATGTAACAAATCTTCCTCGCGTGCTCTTACAACGTATCGGATTCTGACGAAGGACGCTCCTTCTCCTCGTTTTTTTTTTCACAGGTCCAGAGCTGGGAGCAAGACCCGAAGCTCGAGAAGATCACCAAGCTGCTCTGGGACGAGCGGCGTCTGGAAGCTCCGACGGTCGAGGACCACCGCGCGTTCCGCCAGCAGGCGGAGGGGATCCTCGGGCCCGAAGAGAACCTGTTCCGCGTCGACTGGGTGAGAGAGCCCTCTATCCTTCGTTGGTAGCCCGCCGGACTGACCCGGCGCTAAGCTCCCAGAGTCAAAGATGCTCACGTTCCAGCTGCTCAGCAAGGACGGCTCGAGCCTCGACGACGCCGAGGTGCTCTCGGGGCGCTGGCAGGCCTACGTCGAAGGCTTCGTGTCCGAAACCGAGACGCCCGGCGTGCCCACCAGCAAAGTGCGCCGCCCATTCCTCCGAAGGTCCGCACCGCACCCCCCCTTCCCCACTTGGACTCGAGCTGACCCTCCCCCTGGCAGATCCCTACCGACCAAGGCGGCAGGTGGAAATAGTAGCAGTAGTAGTAGCCAGGGCTTTTACGCGCGTGGTGGGCTGGAGATCAAGGTGTGCGTGCGGACCTATCGTTTGTTTTATGTGTCGCGGACAGAGGACGTGCTGTGGCGCGTGCAGGCTGCTGCGGAGCGCGAGCGTGCGGTGGCGAGGCTTGTGGCGAGGGACGCTGTGCGCGCGCGGCGGCTGGAGAAGCTCATTACTAGGGGAGGAGCGTCGGAAACGACTGGCATCGAGTAGCTCGTCATCTAATTTTTTCTTTTCTTGTTAAATGGTTTTATGTCGTTTCGACCCTTTCTCGTGTTGCGCCCGTCTGTTGCGCAAAAAAACATACATCTCCAATTACCATATTAACTTACATTACAGTAGTTTTTATTTGTTTTTTGGCGTCTTGTGAGAGGAACTGTCCGACGATCTGTGTTTAAAAATTCTGTGTTTTTATTGAGTATATCATTTGCTAGCTAGCCAGTGGTAATTCCTTTCCGAATACACAGGAGTGGGGATGGATATAAAG
The DNA here is from genome assembly GCA_024734325.1 of Lactarius hatsudake. Lineage (NCBI taxonomy): Eukaryota > Fungi > Basidiomycota > Agaricomycetes > Russulales > Russulaceae > Lactarius > Lactarius hatsudake. Next base: position 609,799 of record JANSJP010000010.1, on the reverse strand, counting down.
ACAGATTCGTACTACAATTCATACTTTTTCACAAAGAACACACACAACTCGAAGATCAGGCAAAGAGTAACCACCACACTGAAAGTGAGAAAGGTTAATGGGCACAACGGAGGAAGCCCCCGAACGAACCAAAGAAAACAGTATTAAATAAAAGCGAGACGTAACAGACTACGGTAATGGTTCAGCGATATGGAAAGAAAGAAAAAAGCGCAGAGCGATCAAAAATTATGCGGATCCCTTTTTGCCGAGGGTCAGAGCACGCATGCTTTCCTCAAGCACGCCAAGCCCCGTTTCACGCACCGCACAGAGCTTCGCACACGCCATTTGGCCCTGACCTTGCGTTTGCGTCTGTACCTCCTTGGACTCCGTCACTGCCACCACGCTCGCCGCAGCGGCCGTGGCCTTGACTGCCTCGGCAGCGCCCGAAGGCGGGTCGATGTCGACGACGCGTACGACGGCTGTGCCCTCCAACACGCGCCGGACCTTCTCGGCGTCCCATGCGGGCGCGCGTGCATTCGGCGCTGTATGGGAGGAGGAAGGAGGGTAAGAAGAAGGGGAGCCGGAAAAGGCTTGCCAGAACGCGCTGCCGAGGCGCTGAACGAGTGTCTGTGAAGCCATCGTCGCAAGCGCTGCTTGCTGCGGCGTTGGCATCTGCGCCGAGGACGTCGAGCCGGGATTCGGAGAGGCGGGAGGTGTAGGGTATGCTGATGCTGCAGCGCTCGAGGACGAGGCGGACGAAAAAGCGGACGTATGGATGTGGTGCTTGCCACTGAGGAGGGAGGACAACGACGATGATGAAGCAGCACCGCGTAAGGTCGGTGTGGATGAAAAGTAATGAGGACGGATGTTGGCCGCGAGGCCGGAGAGTGGCGGCGACGAGGGGTGTTGTTGTTGCTGCTGTTGTGGTGCGGGGGCTTGTTGATGCTGTTGATGCTGCTGTGCCATGCGGGTCCAGAGCTGCATGCGATACCTAGACGGATGCGGCAGTCAGTAGCCACCCGCGCATACAAATAAGGTAAACGCACGCATCGAGCATTTTCATGGTAAAAGGGTTTGAGTCCATAAATGAGTCGAACGGCGGGGGCTTTCCTGGCCCACCAAGCGTCGAGAGGCCGATGCTGTTAATGTTGCTGTTGAGCGCAGGGTTGATATTCTCTTGCAGAGTTGGCTTGAGGGCGGCGCCGGCAATGAGGTCGGGGATCGTGACAGTGTGCACTGGTGTGATACCCCCGAATGTGCTGCTGCCGCCCCAGAACCCCTTTGCGGCGAGGTGTGGGGAGGCCGTGGCAGGCAGGTCTTTGTGGGTGTTTGGCGTGAGCAGCGGCGAGGTCGATGCGGAGCTCCGGGACGAGATGGGCAATGGGCTCGGCGGGGGGAGGACCGGCGAGTTGGCGCGTCCAGCGGAGGAGAGGAGGGCTTTCTTGAGTGCCTTGATCTCCTGCTGCAAGGCCGCATTTTCGGATCTCGTCGAGCCTAGCTCGGTACGGATGACATCGATGAGCCGATCACGTTCTGCAACGTCGCCCTCAAGGGTGGTGATGTATTCTGACATAACTCTAAATTGCGAGAGAGAAACAGGTAAAAAGACACTACTCACCCTTGCGACGATTGCGGAAATTGCGCGCGCTTATCTTGTTACGCAGTTGGCGTTTCTCTCTGCTAGACATCTTTTGATACTCCTCGGGTGTGGGGCGCCAGTCATCCGAAGGGTTGTCATAAGGGTCTGTCTTCACGACGGAGCTGAAGTGGATTTTTTTCTGAACCCCACCAGAAAGGACCCCGGACTTGCGGTCCTTGCCTTTGTTGGAAGGTTTGACGGGTGGGGGAGTGACGGGCTCGTCGTCGTCGTCATCGTCATCGTCCTCCTCAAGGGGATGCTCGCCCTTTGCGGTGTCTTCATCTCCAAAATCACTGGAGGACTTGGATGTAGCAGGGGTGGCCATCAGCTGGGGGTCGATGGCGAAGGCCGGTGAGAAAGCGCCGGTAGCACTGGTTGCCCCAGAGTCAGGACTGTCATTGGCAAAAGTGAGAAAGTCCCAAGGGGTGTCTGGTGAGGCGATCGACTTGTTGTTGAGGGAATCGTCGTTGATGTTGGAGAGGTTGAACCAGGCGTTGTTCAGTTCTGACTGCGGTTCGGCTATGGCGGGGATGGTGGGGAAAGTAGGGGAACGATGTCCGGAGCTCGGGGACGCAAAGTTAAAAGAGTCTAAATCAGCGAGAGTGGCAAAAACGTCATTTGAGTCAAAGACGAAAGGCGAGGGCTCGAGCGGGTTATCTTCGAACATTGTCGAGAACGAAAGAGGACGACGACGAGAGAGGTCGAGACAAGACGAATCGTGGCCGCAGCAATCAAATGGCTTTGTAACACATAATTAATTCTTAATTAATTAATCATGGCCTCTGACCTCAACGCTCAGATATTTCAACGACTCCATCCGAGGGCGTATTTGGAACGCTTTCTTGCCGAACAGGTTCGCCCGGACGGTCGCGAGGCAGAAGAATGGAGAGATATCTTTGTGCACGTCGGTTCCGTCTCCACGGCTGACGGCTCTGCCCTCGTGCGCCTCGGTGACACCACAATCGTCTGTGGTGTCAAGGCTGAGATCGCAGAGCCAGACTTCGAACAGCCAACCGAAGGCTTTCTCGGTTCGTGTCTCTTGGCGTTGCTCGAACACCGGAATGACGATCTACGCTTTTAGTCCCGAATATTGACCTTCCGGCTATGTGCGCGCCGCGCTTTAAACCGGGACCACCCTCCGAGGAGGCGCAGGTTCTTTCCGACCGACTTGCGTCTACAATCAATGCGTGCGCCAACATCCTCCTCCATATCATTCTCCCCTGACAGTTCGGTCTCACAGGGCCGGCGTTCTCCCACTCTCAGCGCTATGTATCCATCCCGAGCGTGCTGCCTGGGTCCTGTACGTCGACGCGACGTGCATCAACTATGACGGAAACGCATTTGATGCCGCGCTCATCGCCATGGTTGCCGCACTGAAAAACAGTGCGATCCCTTACAACGACTTGCGCTCCCTGCGATCTGATGTCGATGCCCGAACATAACAGCGACCCTACCCAAGGCGACTTTTGACGAGGAGACAGGCCGGACGACATGCTCGCGAAAGATCCGCGAGGCATTGCCGCTCAAGCGTCTTCCGATTTCGTATTCGTTTGGCATATTTGACGGGTAAATCCCCACGCTTTGTCATGCTAGGCCATACAGCTGACTGTACTCAAACCGGGCTTTTTTTTCCCCGGCACACTAGGTCCACAGTCCTTGCGGACCCCACTGCGTTTGAGGAACCATTACTGGATACATCTATATCGATCGTGCTGGACGAGCATGGGTCCCTCCTGTCGGCCGGTCAGCTTGGCATCGCTGATAAGGACAAGATGTCAGCGTGCGTGACGGCGGCGAAAGAGCGGTATGAAGCGCGCGGACGTGAAATATATTCGTTTTGAGTTTGTAATTGCGACTGTCCGATGATTGTTATCGCAGAGCGCCCCAGAGGATGGACACGGGACCACAGTGAATTGATCACTAGATCACTTGATATGACGCTGTACTAGGACCATCGCTATGACTCTTAGCCCCCTCCATCCTCAGCGCTCTCCCTTTCCTCTACCCTAGCTAGCTTCGATGACCGTTGGCCAGACGCAGCTTGAGCGAGCGATTCATCAGATACAAAACAGGGTCGCCGTACCCGAGCTCGACTTTACACAACACCAGCTCGAGAATGGGTACACCGTCAGCACCCAGGAGCGAGCTGTCAAGGAGGTGTGTGCGCCTCTCGCTTTTCCCAATTGCTTGTGCGGATACGACGATGGGTACCGTTGCGGCAGGTGCAAGCACCCGCGATGACCATCCCGACGAACGACCAGTTCTTCGCCAAGACGGACAGGACCAAGCCCGACATCGCCTTCCTGAAAAACCACTTTTATCGCGAGGGTCGCTTAAAGGAGGAGCACGCCTTGTATATCATCGACAGGGCGACGCAGCTCCTCCGCGCAGAGCCCAACGTCTTGTCTGTCGACTGCTCCAGTAACAGGTGCCACAATCACTCTATTTACGTTAACACCCATGTCGTTCCTGACACCTTTTTCACCGCAGTCTGCGGGGACATTCATGGCCAATACGTGCGCTATCATCTTTTCACATCACCTCAGCTCCACCTAAATCAACTCATATCCGACCCGATCGTAGTATGACCTCATGAAGTTGTTCGAAATTGGCGGCAAGCCGTCGAATACCCGCTACCTCTTCCTCGGGGACTACGTCGACAGAGGCTATTTCAGCATCGAAGTGCGCATCTCGCCTCTCTGGATTCTTCATCTCTTACTCACGGGATTCTGATCACGCAGTGCGTACTCTATCTATGGGCGCTCAAGATATGGTACCCAGACTCGTTCTTCCTCCTTCGTGGGAATCACGAGTGCCGGCATCTGACCGACTACTTCACATTCAAGCTCGAATGCAAGCACAAGTACTCCGAGCGCGTCTACGAAGCATGCATCGAGTCCTTCTGCGCCCTCCCGCTAGCCGCGATCATGAACAAACAATTCCTCTGCATACACGGTGGGCTGTCTCCCGAGCTGCACACCATCGACGACATTCGTAAAGTGAGCCCTCCCATACCCTATGCCCCCACGTCGTGATGAAAACCTGCGTCATAGCTGGACCGGTTCCGTGAGCCCCCAACGTCCGGGCTCATGTGTGACATATTGTGGTCCGACCCTATCGAGGACTTTGGGCAGGAGAGAGGCCCAGAGAATTTCGTGCATAACCACGTGCGGGGCTGCTCCTACTTCTATACCTACAAAGCCGCGTGCGAGTTTCTGGAGCGCAACCGCCTGCTGTCCATCATCCGCGCGCACGAGGCCCAAGACGCTGGGTGCGTTCGGTTTCTCGTCCAGCTCGTCCGTCTTGTCTGAGCGAGTTACTGGTGCGGGCTGGTTGTGTTCGACGATACAATAGGTACCGGATGTATCGCAAGAGCCGCAAGACGGGGTTCCCGAGCGTCATGACGCTCTTCTCGGCACCGAACTACCTGGACGTGTACAATAACAAGGCCGCAATGGTCAAGTACGAGTCGAACATGTTCAGCATCCGGCAGTTCAACAATATGCCGCACCCGTACTGGCTGCCCAACTTTATGGACGCTTTCAGCTGGAGCCTGCCGTTCGTCGGCGAGAAGAGTGCGCCGTTTCTTCCCTCTCATTTTTGAGCGATCGGTTGACCGGTTTGGCAGTTACGGACATGCTCGCGGCAGTGCTAAATATATGCACACAGGAGGAGCTCAAGGAGCCTGCTGGCGGGTCGTCGTCGGCAGGCGCAGCGCCCATCGACCGCGATGTCGCCGAGCGCCGCAAAGTGATCAAGAACAAGATCCTCGCCGTCGGACGTATGGCGCACCTTTTCTCCTTGCTCCGGTGCGTGCCGTGTGCCCCTCTTTGTCCGCTGGGCAATCCTGCTCATCCTTCCTGACAGCGAGGAGTCGGAGCGGGTATCGGAGCTCAAGAGCATCTCGGGTTCGTCCAGATTGCCGTACGGCACGCTCGCCCTTGGCGCCGAGGGCATCAAGAACGCCATCAAGACCTTCGACGACGCGTACGCCCTCCCCTTATCTGTCCATCTCCAAGTTAACTGATACCGCGATGGAACTTCTACAGACGCAGATCAGATATCGAAAATGAGCGCCTGCCGCCAGTCGAGGAACGCCCACCTGCTTCCTCCAATATAGTATCCGGCGCAAGCACAGGCCCGCATGCGAGCACGGCCCCGCGCGCAAGTGGGGGCGTGGGGCCCCCCGTGACGTCTTTCAGGAGGCCAAAAGAGGGAAAGACGACGCGCCGATGACCGTTCCCCATTCCCCGCTTGCACCGGGTGTCGGTGGTCGAGGGTTCTGCGAATTTGGGAGCTATGGTTTGCGCAGCAGGTGCCACGTCGGATTGTATGACATACGGCGATCCCCTTCCCTGGGACCTCTAGAATGATGGGGCGAAGTGCCACGAGAGGGCACCGTTAATAGGTAGGGCTCATTGCAAATCGTTGTGAGATAGGAAGAGGACGAGATCAGATCTAATCAGTTCGGCCGTATTTATGTGCTTTAGCTTAGATGTTTGGTTAGTATGTTGTACCTCTTGTCTCGAGATTTCTACTATGAACTAGTATATTCATATCCACGGGTGTATCTTGGCCTTCTACTAGTATCGGGGTGCGGAGATAGATTGTAAGTAACTGAGGCCTGGGTGGTAGTGAAATATGGCCAACAACGAAACGATAGACCCAACCAAGACCCAAGCCCAAGCCCACTTAGCGTCCACGGTGGTATTGGGCATTGAAGGTCTGAAGTCAAAATCGACTTAATCGAATCGAGTCTGATCCCCCGAAAAAGTCGGAGTCGAACTTGTTTTTAGACTCGTAACCTTGCTCGTAACCAGCCGTTCGAATGAGGATATTTGAGGGGTCGCAAGCGACTGAGGGATCCTCAATTCTCCCTCTATCGATGTTCTGTGAAGCCGACACCCCATAGAGGGAACGGTCACCGGTCCAAGTTGGTTTATCTCATTTTATGTAAGTTCAAATGGGATGACAGTTCAAAACGTGCCATCTTGGTCCTGCCTTTTTCAATATATCACAGCCACGGCAACCTCCTGCCTGTTTCAACCAACAAAAGCGCCGCCTGCATTCTCTGGCAACTTCCCATGTCTTTTATATCGGTGGAACCTCAGTCTAGAGTAACTTTAGAGAGCCACTCGAACAGTCTGCTCACCCAATTCGGTGTACAACTTGAAATTATAGCAGATCGCTATTTGACCTTCTTCCAAGAGAGGTCCGTCAATGTCGTCCAGGTCTTACTATGTGTTCGCACTAACCGCCAAGCTAACCTGCTCAATTTTCAGGCGAAGAATTGAGATATTCTAGTCAGTTGTCGTCCGAAAATTGGAACCTGCCACGTATCTGGACTGACTTTCTTTCTCCTCAAGTATCAGTTCTCTACGGAAACTTCATCGTGAGGCAACAGCTGTCACGGTTGATGCCCCGTTCAACTCACGTGCCGAACCAACCACGACGAGAGCAGCATGGGATAAAGTGATAGACAATTTAGAAAGAGGTACGCGTTTGTACATTGTAAACCGCGGCTTGGGGCACCCACAGCCATTGCAGAAGCCGACACCCAGCAAACTTTTGTGAATGTTTTGGATAAAGACGTGATTCCACCCCTCGCAAAGTTGAAGGCAAGCCATAAACTCTCGTTTGGGCTGTTCTGATAATAGGCTGTCTAAAAGGAAACTGAAGATCAGACAAGAAAGCGGGTTGAGGAAGGTGTCAAGCAATCCGCCGCAAAATACGCTGACCATGCAGAGAACACAATCTCAAAGCTCCAGCAGGCATACTCGAAGAAACATCACCCTCGCCAATATGCTCAGTCAACCGACGCTTCTCAGGACGTTCCGAACAAAAGGTTTGGAAACATGGTCTCGGCCAAGGTCTCGGCTCTACTTGGGGGTCGGCAGGAAGACTTGGGTGGACTTGAGCCCGAAGCAGGTACCACCAACATCATCCATGGATTTCAACTTCAATTTGTTTGCTGAATTAGTTCTCTGAATTAGTCTCCGACGATGACTGTAGGAGGGCCGTTGCCTTGCTCAATACGTTGCGATCAGAGAGGATCGAGAGTCTGGGGGACGGATACGATGTGGGTGTCGTTCAATGCTAAGATATTGTTTAATGTTACACCAACAGCGCAGTGTCTTGAAAGGGCTCGTTTTCACGCCAACCGTCAAGAACGTTCTTGTTAAATATATGGATGGTTTGACGTCAGTGCTGTTAGGCTCTCATGAAATCTTCGAGAATTTGACATGGTATACAGTACAGCATGCACATGGAAAGGCAACCTGGCAACGAGCACTAGCGCAGAAGTCGAGAGAGCCCTAGCCGGAACAGATGTGTCCGGTCTGAGAGCGTCTTTCGGTTACGCTCGTTCCTTTTCTATTCCTCCACTCACTCTCTACTGCAACTATCGTCCCGACGCGAATTCGGACCTGATTTTCGGTGTCCCCCCGGTGAATCATTATGACCTATCAAGACAATGTGCCGAAAGTGATTAGAATGTGCATCGAAGAAGTCGAGAAGAGGGGTCTGGATACTCACCAAATATATTCGGTACGTCAATTGAGCCATGTGTTTGGACCCATATTTAGTGTCGCAGGTTGGTTCTGTATATGACCCAGATATATTACAGGCGAGTGGGATCCGCCCCAATGACCAACCTACCGGCTGACAGGAGCTCGCATTCAGTTGCGACGCAGGTTCGAAAGCGAAAAGTCATTTTCGTTCAGTTCTACAGACGATATCCATTCCGTTGCGATGCTTCTCAAGGTGGGCCATCGCAACCATTGCAAACACGCCAATTTATTATTTCTGATCCAACATTAAGCTTTACCTCTCGGAGCTTCCAGAGCCACTGTTTATGGTCTCTTTGGAGGATTGTGCCAGGCAATACCGACAGAATGGAGGTAAGTTAAGTGCTCTCAGTGCTCTCGCACATTTCATCCATATCCACGTTCTGATGTCGCGTATAGCTAGATATACCGAAAACGATTACTCCGTGTTGCGATCGAATATCCGTGAACTACATCCGGTTCACAGGGCGTCTCTAGAAGCTCTTTTGCGGCATCTCTTGCGTGTTTCTTCTCATTCAGAAAAGAACGCAATGACCGTGAAGGCGCTCGCTGATCAGTTCTGCTATACTGTCCTTCGGGGGAAAGTAGTCTTGGAAGGAGGTGTTCACGTGAAGGCACGTTGCGACAACTTCCTGTGAATTTTCCAACTGATACCCTCCAAGAAAGCGATTATGGAGGATCTCATTCAAAACGCGCACACCCTGTTTGACGAGTGCACTCCTCCAACAATTCCCTCGCTTTACGGCTCGCTTTTGGGTCTTGAGTTTTCACGATCCGCTGAGGTGGGCTCCACTACCCCACATCGACCATGCCTTGTTGGAGGGGTCCCCACGTCTATCCCAATCCTTTTTCTCCACATCATATTCGGATTCTCTTGTGGAAGGGCGTCACACACCCCTACTGGGACTTTCGTTGTCACAGACCCTTAAAGAAGGTGCGGAGATGACTACACAAGAGCACGTCATTCCTAGGACAGGAGGCACTCAGGTGGTCGAGACATTGTTAAATAGCTCGCCGCCGGAGGCTGTGTCCCTTCTACCCACACCTGCCACCGAGTGGTGGCTACCCCATCTGGGGCTACACCAGCATCCAGAAACGGTGACAATTCCCCAAAGTCGACCCGAGAGTGTGCTATCCAATACCTCTGATTTTTCTTTCTCCGCTGCGAGTTGGACATCCGGCACCACTGAATTTCCCCTCTCCCCCGCTACGAGTTTTCTATCCAGTACCACTGATTTTCCCCCTTTCTCCTGCTGCAAGTTTTCTATCTTCGATATGGGATTCCTCCTCGAGTACTAATGAAAGGTTCTGATGACACTTTTGTATATTGTATCTCTGGAAGCCTCCATTTAATCCACACCGCAGGTGGTGAGGATGTCCAGATGCGGGTGTATTAGACAGAAACACTTTCTCGGCTTCATGGGGGATTGAAACGCGAGGGGTTAATCAGCGGTTACGGGTGTATAGTCGACGTAGCGTACCAGCGAGTGGTGGGTCATATGACAATGACGACACAGCAGTCTTCCCTCCCCATCTACAATATTATGTGTGAGAAAACGAAGAATGAGTGGGTAGATGATTCACGCGGTAACCTAGACTTTTGCTGCCGCCTTTC